>JAWWEU010000081.1:131356352-131367879 GCA_035583155.1 Acropternis orthonyx | reverse complement strand
GGGAGGGGGGAAGGTGAGGGAGGGCAGAGAGGAGTTCAGTAAATAATGGTTTCTCATATGTTTTACTCAAAGGGACCCTGGGCATCAGCCCTTACCTCCAGGGAGGAACAGCCATGCCACACTCCTGGATTGCTGCTTGGTGTCTGTCATTTAGGTCTGGGCTGTACATGTTCCTGAGGTGGTACTTGTATAAAGTTGGGTTTTGCCAGCAAATCTGCACTGGCATCAGGAATAGTCTGTGCTGGCCTGGAATAGCATGACATGCTGTTCCTGTGTAATAGATGACCTCACAGAAAAGCTTTATACACACATAGCGGGGCTGAGCGGCTCTGCCATCAACTGTGGACAGCATCTGTTTCAGCAATTGATGTGCAAAGAGCTTAGTTTTCAGATGCAAACTAAAGGGCTATAATTTGCCCCCAGAAAAATGGAGATTATTGTGACATCATATCTTATTATCTGCTGGTTTTCTCCCCAGTATGTAACACAGCTAGTTCTTTTCCCTGCTACCACAGCTTTCTGTAACACAGCAAAAGGTGTGTCATGAACCACGGCAGTGCAGGCAAAAAAAAAGCACTGCCAAAAACAGAAGGGGCAATAGGAGAGAGGAACATGGGGTAGCAGGAAGCAGGTGACTTGGGAAGCTCTGGGAAAGTGCAGAAGCATGGAGCTGTGTGCTGTGTTCTGCAACTGAGCTCCAGAGGGAAGGAGGATACTTCACGCAGACACAGACAGCAGTCACAGGGCTATTGCTGTATTTATTGTTTGCATTGTGAAAGTCAGGATGGCACTTTATGGCTATAAAAACACTGGCCCTGCCCAAAAGGTAGCTTTACAGAACTTGTTTCTGTTCCCAACAGGTCTAAAACCAACAAATGATATGTGTGTTTTAACACGTTCTTTATAGTTGTCTCTGAAACTTCCCAGGGAGACACAATCTTTTAAAAAGTGAATAGAGCATGTCTGTATGTCAGTGCCATAGTAAAGTGTATTGATAGTAAAGAGAAATATTAGATCATCCTCTGACATTTTAAGATGATAGCTACTGGTTTAAATATAAAAAAAAGTCCATGGACCAACTCTTAGAGATACATGTCACTGACCCGCTTCAGCAATTTGGGCTTTTTTCTGGGTGCTGAACTTTAGAAATCCTCAGAAGATAAATTTTCAGTCTGCTCAGGGGGGAAGATTATTAAACAAACAACCTCAAAAAATTAAGTAAAACCTTAGCTATATGCAATCATTTTAATTTTGTCTTTTCATACTGTTTATCTGATTAAGTTCTTTCCAAACAAACTTCACAGAGAGTTTGGCCTATGAGGAGCAGACTAAGCCCATATGTATCCTGACAGGGGTGTTTACTCAAACGGAGTTATCCCAGCCATGCTGTGCATACTTGGGGATGTAAAAGGGCCTGGGGACAGGAACTCAGAGAACAATGAGGACAGAGAAACTTAGAGGAAATAACCTACTGGGAGAACAGGAACGCACTGGAAATAGAAGAATCATTCAGACAAGAAGAAATGAGATATTGGGAAGATGTCCATGAATAGGTTGCAAGCAATGCCCACAGAGAGATTTAGAGAGGAGCAGTGTGAAGCAAGAAGTTTGAAGAGAGAGGATAGGGGCTGCCAACATGGCAGGGTGGGGTGGGGGAAAAGACAGTTTCAGGGGTGCAGCACCTGAGCAAAGGAAGGGGTGCAAGTCACAGCAGGGGAAGAGGAAGAGAGCAGATGTCACTCACATAAACTTTGACTAGGAAGGCTGCTCTTCAGCCAGCAGACCAGTATGTCTTTCTGCCGGAACATTTTTCTCTTTCCCATCTTACTTGACAGGAGCAGATGGAGAGATAGGCCTTGACCACGTAAGAAATTCTGGCTGAGTCTGAGACTGCCATGTCTGCTGCATCAGTGGAAATTCACCTGGCTGCCTGGTCTGGGACAGAGTAGGACTGGCTTGGGGGTCCCTGCCCCTGGGTGGGCATGGTAGCCCTCTGTGGATGCAGCAGACAGGTAACTAGCAGGCACAGGCAGTGATGCAGCCCTTTCTTCACCAATGGCCTGACTGTGGCCCAGGTGCTGCTGGTTTTAGCTTGCTGCTCATTAGCAGGGTTCAGGCAGGGTGATTCCCTGCCACAGGACCAGCAAGGGTCAGAGATGGGGGCAGTGCAACCACCCAAGCTCTGTCAGCATCTGCTGCTCTTTGGCATGCTAGGATTTGTGACCCTCCCCATGGATGGACCATCCTGGAGTTCTGGCATCCTGCTAGGTGGGGCCTAGGAGTGAAGCTCTCTCCACTGGTGCAAGGGGATTGCTCTCCCCTTAGACAGGGCTCCCTGAGCCTGGGGGAAGCTTTCTCCCTGCCATGCTAACCTGGTCCTTAGTTTGGCAAAGGAGTAGGGCTGGGTGGATTCCCCCAACTGGAAAAAGAACAACCTTTGGGGCCCCAAACTACTCAAAACATTGCTGGGATGGTGCCAAAAGTGACAAGAGCAGTGGGGTGGCAAACGTGGGGATGCATATCCAAGTTACCCTGCAGTACCTCAGGGAAAATGCCTCAGCATGAGCACCAGGCCTTTCCAAAGGGGCACCGGAGGCACGGGTGAGAGCTCCCAAGGATGACAAGGGAGGGGAGCCCATCTCTCAGTGCCGCCATCCTGCTGGCTGCATACCCGGCGCAGGCGCTGAGCATGCAGCCCATGGGGTGAATGTGCTGAGAGTCACCCCGACAGGGAGTGGCTGGCGGCCCCCGTGTTGGGGTGAGGATCTCCCAGGAGGGGGAACAGTCCCTCTCCTCAGCGCCTCTCTGTGCGACCCCCTGGGCGTGACCTGTGCCCGGCAGCGCAGATAGAGGAGGGGAACATTTTGGGGGGGGCCCTGCTTTCAGCGCCGCAGCTCTGCCAAGGACCCGCAGATGAGTCCCGGGCAGAGGGCGGTATTGGCGCCTTGCTGTTTGCTTCCAGAGCTGTCGGGAAAGAATCGTCTTCTGCAGGATAAAGTCCCTGTCTACGTGGGTGTATTGCCCGTGTCCAAAGTCTACAGGCAGGAGGCTGCCTGCTGCAATCCCCGCGAGAGGGATGACTTTTACAATATATGGGCTGATTGCAAATAAGTTACTAATAAGCCGCTTTGGCATAAGAACGGCTCTATGCATTATTTCCTAAGATCTGTTTATTTGCAAATATTTCTTTCTTTTTCTTCTTAAAAAAAATCGTTCAGGAAAAAAAAAGTACAGAAGTTAATATTTAGACATTCATACCATTAAGTAATAGAGCTATAAACTCTCAAATAAGGCACTTTCATTTTACTTAACAATAGATAACACAACAGCGACAGCGAAACAGACCAAACAAAAGCGATCACCAAAATTGTTGTGACAGTACAATTACCCGGCTAGAAAATTTATTCAATATGCTTTACCATTGCATTGACACAGCAGGAAAAAAAAAGCCCAGATATTCAGAGAATAATACAACAAGGCAGGAGGTATTTGGAAAAAAAAAAAAAGAATTTATTTTGAAATACGCTTTTAAGAGATACTTCGCCTCTCCGATTTGTTATCGATGTGCATCTGACACGATACAAAACAAACCAGCGAAGGAAAAAAACACGTTCTGTACAGAGCTCTAAAATGAGCCGCGATTATCTACAAGATGAGCTTTACGCTGGGGTGTGAGTCGGAGAGGGGCCCGATCCTGCAGTCCGCACTCTCGAAACGAGTTTCGCAGACATGTGGTAGGAAAGCTTGGCCCCGAGTCTGCGTGCGTGTCTCCGTGTGCATGTGTGTGTGTGCGCGCGTCTGTGAGTTCCTACAATACAGTCCTTGAGTAAAGTGGGCAAGTGGGAGCTGCCGGAGCGGGCGCGGGTCCCTGGCTGCTCTAGAAGTCCTGCCGCGGGGTGTGAGTTAGACTGTGCCGCCGTAGATCACAGTTTCGCCTGAACACTTTGCCGCACTGCTCACAGTTGTAGGGCTTGATGTCTGTATGGGTAAGAAGGTGAGTTTTCAGGTTACTTCTTTGATTAAAGGTTCTTCCACATGTGGGGCATTTGTGTGGAGATTCCTGTTCAGATTTGAAGCAAGCAAAGGATTAATCCTTCACAAACCACCTGGTTTAACGTATCACTGCACTTTTTCTCATCGCAAGACACAACTTGAGATACTGGGGGTGGACATGAACGAAAGCAGCCCCGGGCGGGCGGGAGGCCGCCCACCCCACCCAGTCCAGCCCCAGAAGCCTTATTTTATAGTTCTCGAGTCGTGACATTTCGCGCCCCTGGCGTGCTCGGGAAGCGGCCGGCGCGCCACCCTCCTGCCGCGGTAACTCCCGCTGCCCGCCCGGTCGCCGCGGCGGTCCCCCCTCACCGCATCCCGCCCCGCATCCCGCCCCGCGCTGCCCCGCCGCCAGGGCAAGGCTCAAGCCCTCCACGGAAAACGCCTCGCAGCAGCGGCGGGGACAAGCCTGAACCCAGGGCTCGCTTCCCGCCGCCAAGCGCGTCCTCGCCGCCTTTAAGCCCGTGTCCCGCGGCCGCCGTTTCGCCGCGGGGGTAATCATCGCCTAGGAAAGCACGGGGCCGTCCAGGGCCGGAGCCCACTCACTCCCCTCCGCACCAGAGCCCCGTTCCCCCTGCGGCCACAGTCCCCTGCCCCGCGGCGGGCCGAGCCGAGCCGAGCGGGGCCGGGCCGCGTCCGCGCCGGCGGCACACGCGTGGAGAGGCCGGGGAGAGCCGGGCTCACCTGCATGTGTAGGGTTTTGTGGACCGCCAGGGTCCTGGACTGGCAGAAGCCCTTCCCGCACTCCTGGCACTTGAAGGGTTTCTCTTTGGAATGGATGTACCTGGAAGGCAACCCGCGGGTGAGCAGCGCTGCCGGGGGCGCGGGGACCACCCGTTCCCAGGCCCCGCTCCCCACGACCCGACTCCCCTCAAACACCCTCACCCTGCTCCTCCCTCCTTCCCCGGTTATAATTCTGTTTATGGTTAAACTTCTCTATCGGTTCAAAACATTTGCAATAATTCGTATCGAAGTGTGATTGCCCTCTCTGGTGCCAGACCAGGAGAGCATCTGTGCCACTGACTGGACCCCAGTCAGCTCTTCTCCGGAGGCGGAGAGGATTCTCCGCGCTGCGGCCTCGGGCGCCGCTCGGCCCCGGCCGCGGGGTGCGCAGGGGAAGTGCCCACCTGCCCCCCGTCCTGCTCCCACACCCCCAGGGCCGCGCTTAGAATCACAGAAGCCCCGGGGGCTTCATCCCCGGCTGTGCACCCCCCCGGCTCTCCCTCAGGCGGGTGTCCGTCCCACGCAGAGAGCAGGTTTCGACTTCCGTGGTCCCTCCGCGGCCGCAGAGTCGGAGCGGGTTTTCTTTCCTGCTGCCTTCGTGGCTCAGCCCAGAGCTCCCGGGAGCGGCTCAGCCTCATCCCCCCGTGAGCGGCTCACCCTACCACGGCTCCCCACGGCCCGACCCCGGTCGTGGTGGTCCCTCACCGGTGGTCCCGCAGGTGGTCCTGCCTCCGGAAAGCCTTGTGGCAGATGTCGCAGGTGTAAGGTCGCTCGTCCGTGTGGGTCCGCTCGTGGATGAGGAGGTTGTACGACTTGGTGAAGTGCCTGCCGCAGAACTTGCAAATGAACTCCTTTTTCGTTTTGGAGGGCAGGCGGCCGCGGGAGGGCTTCCTGTCCGGGGACAGCTTGCTGATGCCCGACAGGGGCGAGGCCAGTCCCGGGCTCAGCTTGGCGAGCTCCCCCACCTTCGGGGGGTCCTCCTGCGTGGCGGCCACGGCCAGGTTGGCAAAGTCAAAGCGGGGCCTGTCCTTGTGCAGTGCTGGGAGAACGTGGGCGATGGCCCCTTGCTTGGGGTGGAAGAGGTGCGTGGCGAAGGGGAGAGCGGGAAAAGGGAAGCGGGAGTCCACCAAGCCCTGGGCGGCCGCCATCTCCGTGATGGTGGAGCGGGTGATTTCATGCACATTGGGGTAGCCCAATGTCCAGTGGTTCATGTGCATGGTTTGCACGGCGCTGAGTCCGTACAGACCTTGCAACTGGTCCACAGCTGCGGGGAAGGTATTCACAGCCTGGAGGAAGGAGTAGTTAGTGAGTTGCAGAGACGGGTGTAGCGGGATGGGGGCTGGCAGAGCCTTGCTTCCCATCTTCCTGGGGCAGGCGCGGGCCGGCGGAGCAGCTGGTGCCTCTGCTGAACTTCCGAGTCGTGGAGAAAATCCTAAGAAGAAAGAGGGAGAAAGGAGGGGAAAGACACTATTACTGAGAACAGCGTGGTCCCCCTTAGCCGACGCGAGCGCGGCGGCCGAGCCAGGGAGGGCCAGGCACGGCTCCGGTGCGCTGCCGTGCCGCGGCCCCAGCGCCCCGCCGCAGCCCGGGCTGCCGGCACTGACCCACGGCGCGACCGCTTCGACCGGAGAAACTAAAGCATAAAATAATAATAACAACAACAACAAAAAAATCGGTCCCCAAACACCCACTTGAAATTAAAACAGAAAGGAGAAAACCCAGCGCGGAGCTAACCCGAAGGCGTCGCAGATTCAAATTAAACGAATCGTGAAAAAATACATGCGGAACGGAGACGGGGCCGGGGCAGAAGCCCCTCCGCTTCCCGCCACCCCGCCACCGTCCCCCGCAGCGCCCACCGCGGGCACTCCGGAGTCGCCTCCCTCCTGCCCCCCGCGCCGACCCGGCCCCCGGCGTCGCTCCCACCCTCCGCCCGGCCTCCCGCGGGCTCAGAGGCCCCGACCCCGACCCCTCCTGGCTGGGGCCTCCCCGGGATGGAGCAGGGTGCTTACGGAGGGCCGAGGCAGGCCCGGGGGGGGGGAACGGCGGGGGCGGGGGGGGGGGGGCAATAAACGCCGCGTTCATCCCAGTTCAGTTGCTTATTTTTCTTCCTTCAAGAACAACTCATTTATCAAGATAACCGAAGCAGAGAAAAGGAGCCCCTGCCCCGCACGCACACTTCTCACCCAGCCCCCCGTGCCGCAGCCATCCCACCGGCGGTGAGGAGCCTCCCCGGCCCGGAGGCCTCCCCGGCCCGCCCGGCACGGCGCTGCCCCGCACCCGACCCCTCCATCCCGCAGGGCCACGGAGGGCGAGCGCAGCCCCAGCGGGACGGAACCGTACGGACCCCTCCGCACCCCTGGGCCGCCCCCCGGCCGGGAGCTCCGCCGGAGCGGCGGGGCCGCGGGCTAATGAGCGATGTGTGACTGTCAGAGGGTTTCACTCAGCCCACTCAACCGAAACCGCCGGGCCCGCCGCTCCCGTGGCACGAGGGGCTCCCTCGGCGCCCCGGGGAGATGCTCCCCTCCCTCGGGGCAGGGGGGCAAGGACGCGGGGGGCAATCCCCTGCCGTTTCGTATTTTTCTTTCGTTGAGGGTTCACTTTCAGCAGCCAAGAGGCTACCGCGACCCAGGAAAGCGTCCAAAGCAAGCGCCGGGGTCTCTCCGGGCCTGTAAACAAGAGGTAGGGCCGAGAGTGCCCCAGCACCTACTGAGATTTGTGTGGAGGGACTGGTAAGGCACAGTTTCCAAAAATAAACAAAAGATCCTCCCCCCACCAAAATCATAAAGCGACCACCCCAAAACAAGAACAAAAATAAAAGAAACTCTCCCAGTGCAGAGCCCGCGCTCCGGGAGAGGCGTCCCTGCCCCTCTGGCCGCCGCCGCCTCGCAGCCCTCACCCGCCGCTCCTGGCTCGGGCCGCTCCGCTGGCACCGGGCACCCTTCGCCTGGAAACATACTTTTCAATTTTTTTCTTAAAATACCTTTCCTCTCCGCTTGTGGGACCGCACAACTGACACACGAAGGAAAAAAAAAATGCGGCAAGGAGGTCGAGCGTGAGCTGCGGCGCTGCCCACCCTTGTTTTCGTTTTCCTCGAGTCGTGTCTCCCCGGGGCTTCCTCCACTGCTGCCCAGTTTTTCTCGTTTGTGATTGTATCGACACCGGGAACAGCGTTATCGATATGACCTATTTTATATGGCGAACTCTGCGTTTTGTTGGAGCGGGGATGGTTATATATAGAGACTTATTTTTAAAGATGTCGTAGTGTGAGTTCCTATTCGCTTTCCGCCAGGAACTGACACAGAAGCAATAAAATCGCTTTTCGCTGGCTGCTCCCGCGGCTCCTGCCTCCATCCCGGCTGGCTGCGGCCGGGTTTCGGAACCACCGGCTGGGAGACATGACCGAGGTAAGGGACCGCGTTTCTGTAAGGCAGAGCTCCCTCTGTTGCAACCGCGTTTGGTGGCCGTGTGTGGGTGTGTCATTGCATGACACTCGTTTTCGTGTCAAACAATCAAGTCTGAAAAAACTATTCTGAACACGAGATCCTCATTTTAAGGCAGAAACTTTAAAACTACACTGCTGTCTCAACGGCGGTACATGTTACTGTTTGTATTCGGAGATGACTTTATTTAAAAAGATCAGAAAGTGCCTACCTAACGTGATTTTAAGGCCATTTATAATAAGGTGCGTCGGGGAGGGGAAGGGGGGGAGAAAGTCAACCAAAAACGGATGTTACTTAAACCTTGGCACTTCCTTTTCCCTTTCCAGTCAGAGCCCTTAATTAAATTAAGCCCGGTGCCTCGGCAGGACACCCCTCTCTACCTGCTTGTCATCGACCTGCTCCCCATCCTCCCGTGGCGGGGCCGGGGCCGTGTCCCGAAGGCGCTGCCGTCGGTCCCGGGGAGCGGGTGGGCTCTGAGTCGCCTCCGCTCCCCGCCGGCCGCGCCCGAAGCCACGGCCGCCGCTCCCGGCGCAGCCAGGTGTTTCCCCGCACTGGATTTCTCCCTTGTTACTCGCGGGACAGCCACGCAGTCCTCGCATGGACCGGCTTCTGCCCGCTGGGAATTTTGCGTGAAGGACTTCTGCTGTTCACCCCGTGAGACCCCCGCCTAGCCCTGCGCCCACGGAGTGCGGGGAGCACCCGCATCCCAAACTGCCGCGGAGCTGCGAACTGAAAGTAAATGCGGCGGTGCCGCGGTCCCGGCCGAGTGGACACTCAGCTCTCGGGGCGGCCGTCCCGCTCCCGCCGACGGCAGCGGACAGGGCGGGCCGCGGGAGCCACTCACCTACCGCAGCCTGCTGCTCCTCCCGGGGCAAAGCCGAAGCGGCGGCCGTGGCACCCTCACGGAGACATTAGATCCACAGCGAAGGCGCTCAGCGGGGCCGGGGCCCAGCCGCGGACGGCATGTTGCGGAGGTCTGGGCGGCTGCGAGCTCTGGCCGCGGCGGTCCCGGAGCTCCGGCATAGACCGCCGCCACCCGCCCGCAGCCTCCCTCCTTCGACCCCGGAGAGGCTCGGCGCGAGTCTGAGCCGCCCCCTGCTCGGTCCATCACATTTCAGCGGTGAGTGGCGTGGAGCGCTGTCCCCGCCCGCCCGCCGCCGCCGCCGGCCCACCCCGCGGCGCGCACAGCCCCGCGCTTGGGGCCGCGCCGCTCCGCCCCGCCGGGACGGACCGCCCCCGGCCGCGGCCCCGGCCCGCCCCGCTCCGCCGGCCCCACTGTTTACTTGTGTTTGGGTAGCAACTGGGCTTTAAAGGGGCAGGACGCCCCCCGCTCCTCCCGCGTCACCTAAGGTGACTTTTCCTTCTGCGAACAGCCCGAAGCCCCCCCCCGCCATGCTGCCGGCCGCGGGGATTTGCGCGCTCCCTGCGCCGCACCGCCTGCCTCGGCCGCCCGCCTCCCCTACCCCAGCCGGGGCGGCATAGGCGGCTCGACTTGCTTAAATATCTAAAATAACTCTCCCCAAACCCAGAGCGTGAGTTTTTGTGGGTACCTACGTCTCCGAGGGGGTGTGTGTGTGCAGGTAATGCTCACGTCCAAATGGCTTCGTGGCTGTCATGTCGGGTCGCCCTATGGACCCATCCTGCAGCAACTCAGCACTGCCCTTTCGCTGCGACTGAGGCGCCTAAAGGCAGATTATGAAGAAGGACCTCTGAGGAGGCATCCCCGTGCGTGGTGACTAAGCACACAATCCGTACCTGGAACAGACACATAGTTTCGAAAGCAGTTTCGATTTATTAACGGGGAATTTGCTGCTAAATGGGGCCTCCGTGACCCTCTTCAAATTTAGGGCGCCCTATTCACGTTCGTCGATAGTTGCAATACGGCTGGTTGCATTTGGCAAATTTCCGCCACATTTTTGTCTGTAACTTTATCTGATACTGTGCATTACTTAAATCACGTGCATGGGGAATTTGTCGTATAATCTGGACTGGAGATTGGAACTAGGATTCGAAAAGTACAGAAGTCGGGAAAAATGGCACTTAAAGGACAACTTGGAAAAATTTTCAGAGGAAGGGTCTGGTCTGTGCTGGTTAAGTCGAGCCCGAGGAAGAGGACACAAGTGACGGCTGCATCGGGATTTTTTTATCCTTTTAGTGTACAGTAAAAAAACAACAACAAACCAACCAACCAAACAAACAAACAAAAAACCAACCAAACAAACAAATAAATAAAAAAAAATCAAAGACGGGAATAGGAGCCGGCGGAGGAAGGTTTTTGGCCGTGTCCCCTCACAGTGAAGCGCAGCCGAGGCTGGTGCACATTGCAGCCCGCGGCTGCCGGCGGTCGCCGGGGCTGTTTTTCGTTTCTTTTCAAAAATCCCTGCTTCGAAAATGCCCTATTTTAATTCCCAGACGCCCTAAATAAATAGCACTTCATTTCACGGGCAGTGAGGATACGGAGGTTCACAATCCTGGGAGAAAGAGCAATTCCCCAAGGCCGGATGCGAGCGGCCTCAGGAGACGGCGCGGGGCGAGGGCTTGTCGGCCGCGGCCGGGCTGGGGGGGCTCCGCTAGGACGCGGGGCAGGGACCCTCAGCCTCTCGTTGTTTTGCCTTCTAGAGAGAGGCCGGTTGCTTCAAGAACGAAGTGAAAAGGGGACTTTACAGTCGCAGTTTCTTCCCCACACTGCTGACTTGTAGATACTAAAAACAACTCCCCCGGACACAAGAATCAAAGGGAGATTGTTTGTGTAGAACTGTCATTTCTTGCCCTTTACGACAAGTAAAAATAAGCTTCACTTGTTGGAAAAAAAAATACATTTCAATATATATATATTATTTTTAATATATATATATAAAAGAAAACCAACTCAAAACCCAAATAAAATTTAGGAAAAAACCGCAACAAAACAAATCCCCAAATAACAACGACCTCCCCAAATCCCAAACCGATCCGGCAAAGAAAAAAAGGCTCAAAGCGGAGAGAACTCCAGGGGGGAATGGCGCAGTGCGGAGTCGCTGCGCGGGCTGTTCGCGACTCGGCCGCTCGTGGCAGTTTCGGGAGCGGGGCAAGCCGCGCTCTCCCACCGCCGGCAGCGCGGCAGCTGCCCCGCAGGTCCGCGCTGACCGGGAGCGCCCGGTGACCCCGGCGCGGCTCCGTCCGGCCCGGCCCGGCCAGGCCAGCAGGTGCGCGGCGAGACCCGGTCCTGCCGCGGCGCTCCCGAGCCCGCCGGAGCCCGCGGGCGCTCGCACGCCGGGGAGCTCCCCGGCAGCGGACAGCCGTCGGGGTGACACCGGCGGGGCCCGGGCCCCCCG
>JAWWEU010000081.1:131337387-131356252 GCA_035583155.1 Acropternis orthonyx | reverse complement strand
CGGCACCGACACGGGCATCGACACCGACACCGCGGGGGCGCGCACCGCCCGGGCCGGGCCTGCGCGGCACCGACACCGGCACCGGCACCGCGGGGGCGCGCACCGCCCGGGCCGGGCCTGCGCGGCACCGACACGGGCATCGACACCGACACCGCGGGGGCGCGCACCGCCCGGGCCCCGCGCGCTCCGGCCTCACATCCCCCCCCCGCCCCCGCCCGCCCAAACCCCCTCACAGACACCCCCAACCAGCCCCCCTCACTGGTGGAGCCGCAGCCGGGCCCCGCCGCGGATCCCCACGCCGGACGGCGGGCGCGGCGCCGCCGATCCTACCTGCGGGCCCGCGGGAACGGAGCGCGGCGGCGGCGGGGGCAGGGAAGGAGGGAAAGGCGGGCGGACTGACGGCGGGACTGAGGGAGGGAGGGAGGGGAGGGAGGGAGGGAGGACTGAGGCGGCTGCGCGCGCCTGGCCGCGCTCGCGAGAGCTCGCCCTTCCCGCTGCCTGCCCGCCCGCTCACGTGCCCGTCGGCGGCCGCCCCGCTGTGCCCGGGCACAGCCGGGCCGGGCGGTGCAGAGGGAGCGCCCGCGGCGCTCTGTGCCCGCGGTGCTGCAGCGCCGCCTGCAGGTCAGCGCGGAGCCCTGCACGCTCCGCCCGCCCCGGCCCCGCGCCCGGCCCCGTGCCCGCCGAGTGGGGTGCGAGTCCCTGTGCACCAGGCGGGTTGGGTGGGACAGAGTCCCTGCGGACCCAGCGTGGAGCTCTCCCCGCACCGCCCCCGAGGCGGCGGCCGCGGAGCCCCAGGAGGGCGGAGGCAGCACCGCTATCCGCGGGCACCCGAGGGCTTATCCCGCACCACCTTCTCCCATCCACGCGTCCCGTCGCTGCCGACACCGCCGCGCTCACCTCAGCCTCCCCAGCCCTCTCGCCCCACATCCCCCCAAAACATACATCCGGAGCGCTGGATTCAGTCCAATGAGATAGGCAGTGCTTGTTCCCGCTGCGAGGAACAGATTAAGGCAGTTCCTCCGCGGCCGTGAAAGTTGGGGCAAACCTTGACCGCTCGTCTCTTCTGGAGTACAGAAATGCGCCCGGTAGACGGCAGGGAGGCCCCTGCTTGGCTGCGGGGCGCGATGCGCGCACCGGACGGCTCAGAGCGCTACTGTCGGCAGTGGGGGGGCCGCAGTCGCTGGGGACTCACCCCCGCGAAAATGAGTGGGACAGAATCTTCAGAAGAGGCCGGGGGTGCTCCCGCAGCCATCGCCGGAGGGGCAGCGGGTATCGTGACCGGGGCTATGTCAAAGGAAGGGGAGCGCACCCTGGTTTGGGAGGCGCCCCGACGGCCCCCGGAGGCCGGTGGCTCAGAGAGCGCTGCCGGGGCGCACAGGGCAGAGCGGCCGCTGGGCAGCGAGACCGGGCCCAGCCCCGGCTGCCACCGGCCCAACAGACCGGCCCGTTCTGCAAACGACTCATGCTACACACCGGGGACTTAATTTTTTTATTTTGAGGAAAACGGTGACCGCCCGTCGATATGGCATCTTATTCAGTTGGTGTTTCTTGGTGACTAAAACGTCACAGACTTAGCTCCGATTTATTGGGGTGGGATATTTTGTTTTGTTTTAATGAACCAGTCAGGAAATGCCAAGATTTGACAAACAGGCGTAGGCGGCTGGGGACGCTTGGCAGGCTCCGGGGAACACCGCCGAGGCAACTCCCTCTCAGCGGCCCCCTTTTCCCTCCTCGCACTCAGATCCCCGTAGAACATTGCCGCGATTAATTTCCATGAAAGAAGAAGGCAATTAAGCACGCAACGACCTCAGGGGGCTGGATCCCTGCGCCGTCTCCCACGGGCTCACAAAGCCCCGCCATCCGTTCTCCCGCGGCCCCTGCCGCGGGGCTGCCTCTGGGCGGCAGCGAGCGGGCTCAGCCGCCCCACCCGCGGCCCGCCCCGACGTGCATCACCGCCGCAGCGAGCCCGACGGGTGCCTACTCCTAGCCTTCCCCTCGCTAGGGAGCACAGAATGCCGAGGGCTTTTGTTCTCCGCCGCGGCCGTGCCCCGGCTCCGCGCTCCCGGCAGCTCCCGGCCGCACGTCGGACACCGCGGGGCTCACGGGCACACGGGAGAAGCCTCAGACCGCCCTTGGCCAAGGCCGGCTTCGCCGTGTGCATGGCGGTGCGGGCCACTCATCCCGCGGAACTTGCGCGCTGTGCGCAACTGCTGTGGCGGTGCAATAACGCGGTGCGGATGGGGCGACCGAGGATGTGGAGGCGGCCGCGGGAACCGCGGGGACCGCGGAGAGGGCGCCCCCCGCCGCGGGGTAACCTCCTTGCACCGATGGCGGGCCTCGAGCCCTCGATAAATCAACATTTCCAGCCTAAAGTGTTCTTTCCCCCGCCATCAGCAGTGAGAGGTTTTTGCGGTGCCTGAAGTGAGCGGTTGTCAAGACATAAAGAAATACAATATGCCGTACCTTACTATAGTTTGGTTTAAGCAACCTTTTGGCTAAAGTCTTTCCTGCCGTCAGCACTGAAACTGAGCAGGGCTGTGCTGTCCCATCGCACATGAGTGGGCCCCTCTCTTATTGCTCCGTACCTCACCGTCCCCCACCCACCCTCCCAAGCTGAGCCTAGGGACTGCAGAGGGTCCCTAGAATGGCAGGCTTCGCTTGTTTTCTAGTGGTGGCATTTTACCCTTTTTGGCAGACGTGCCAAAGGACAGCCTGCAAGGTGAAGGTCGGCGGAGCTTCAGGGCTGCCTGCCTGCTGCATGACCGTGGGTTTGTACGCTCCACTCCTGTGTAAAGGGGGGTTTCAGGCTATGATGAAGTTCTGCAGCTGCCTCAGGCTGAAAGGATCATGAAGTTTGCAATCTCAGAGCCAACTGTTAGGGGAGAAATCTAAAAGAAATATTGTGTAAAAGCAATAAATTGGTTTAAGAAATGCAGTTGTACGTTTGGTCACATGCCTCGTAACTCACCTAGGACATGAGAACTCCAAGGCAGCAGAGAACGAGACCCATACATCTTGTCTAGTGGTGTATATTAAATAACTCCATTTCCTTTTAAGAACTTGCTATATCCCAGTGAATAACTGAATTTCACAAATAAAATTAATATTGTAGTGTGCAAGTCAGCAAACAATAGAAGAGCTCAGGGAGATTTTTCCAGTTGTAAACATGCAGAATCCATATGGTCATTAGATACATCTGTGGGTTAAGCTCTGATTTGTTTATGCAAGCCTGATGCTTATGATACTCTTAAACTGGGACTATTCTGTCGAAGGCATGTATACTATAATCCCCTTTTACCTACCCTCCACATATGTGTTTCCTGTTTTCAGCATGCATTCTCAATGTGTAAACTGTGGTGAAGGATATGTTATAAACCAGGATACTATGGAGCATTTCAGATATTTTCAGAGCATTACAAGCATGGTCCAAGCATATGCAAATCATCACTTACAGATGTGCACAATGTCTGTATTAATCTCTGTATGTTTTTTTTCAGTTGTTTGTGGCATCTAATTCAAAGAAAAGGGCAATAATGGATATGACAAGAAAATACCAATTGTTCCAGGGCAGACTGACCCCTAGAATGTCCAGACAAACTTTACTGATGAAATCCTATGCTTCTTAATACAATCAGGGGTTTTTAAGGCTAAATTATTGACAAGGAAATCTAGGGAAAGCTTACCAGGGTAAGGCACTTGAAAACTCTTAAAGATGCTTCCAAGGCTGAACATCACCCTGTATCTCTACTGGGTATGATCCAAAAAACATTTAAGCACATGCTAAAGTTCATTGCTACCCAGAGCAATATCTAAGCAGGTGCTTCAATGTCTTTATGTGCCAAAGTCACTTGCTGAATGTGTGTTTTATTGCTGGTTTAAAATATTTACTGAATTGGGGATATTATTTTCAGATTGCCTCATAAAAATAAATGAACAAACAAAAGTTTATTAAAAAAATCCAAGAACAGTTAGTGTTCTAGGCAAGAATTTTCATTATGCCTTCTTTTATGTCCTTTTCCATGAGTTAAGTAATTGGCAATGTCACCTGTATGACTACCTCTTTTTTGACTCAAGGGCTGGTGTTCTCATCTTCTGCTGCCACTTCATGGCAGCAATGTGTGCATCATCCTACTGGGTGAAAGGACAGTTGCTCCAACACAGTCTCTGGATGTGATGCTGGTTGATACATCTTTGAGATTTTGCAGTGTGGAACAGTTTGAACCTTGCTTGTGGCATGGGAAAAAGAGCCCTTTTTCTTCATGAACTCTCCACAGCCACCTTGAGGAAAGATTAGGGCAAGATCACTCTGGAGTACAGTCAAAGCAACAGCTACACATCAGTTCAAGAATGGAACTGAGCACAGACCAGCTGGGAGACTTTCTTGTAAAGAGTATTCTTCTATCTCATTTCTTTTCCCTTCCAACTGAGCCCTTAAGAAGACAACATGCATACCCAGTGTGTCATGGCAGACAGTCTCTGGTCTCTGGGTATTGTGAGTCAGCAACAGACTGAAAGCAGGTGAAATCAGGATGAATCAGAGTGAAGACCCAGCAGTGGGTTTCTGCTCTCTTTGCTCATGGACTTTTGTTTTTCTGTTCCCGTGGTGGTACACGTCCCTGCTCAGGGGACTGGCATTCTGCTTGTTCTCCTTAGTTTCCTTTCACAGACCCCACAGATGTATTTGAGGGACCTGCATAGGCTGGTGAAGGGTAGGATGAAGCTAGTGAATGGCTCTTTTCCCTTTCTTAGTTCATAGTAGATGGCATGGTCCATCTCATAAACAGTATCAATGATTATTGCAGGTCTGCCTTGTTTGCATTAACTATTTAATTTATTTGTCTTGCTCACCCATGATGGGCTGGTGAAAATTATTACTTGTTACACTATTCTTTCAAATTTCCCTTTGGGAAGTCTTTCCAGGAGAAATACAAATCCCATTCATTTCAGCACTAGAACTCATTTTAGCACCAGAGGAGTGCTGAAAGCTGAGGACATGACACTGCAGCAGAGACAGAACTGACTCAAGGCCTCTTATTTTCAGCTTCAGTGAAGAGGGGAAAGAGATACTGTCAGCAACACTACAAACTTTCCAGCACAATATCTATTCCCCTTTTCCACTTCATTTGTCCTGATGGTTGCTTGGTGTTCAAATGCAACCAAGGGTTTTCGAATTTCACTGTTGTCATGAATCTGCCTGTTTCTGAACTGTCAGATGGAGCCTGCCTGTGAAGGTACAGCCCTCTGCTGTTTTAGGAGGCTGCATGAGCAGCAGAGTCCCTGGGATAAGGAATGTTTTGGAAAGACAGCCTTCCTGGCTGTGACTGAAGCAAGGATCTGTGGCATCTGCTAGACCAGGGCCTTTCAGGGAGCCTAGGGATAGTGCCTATGGAAAGTTGTGACAAAATCTCCATCATTAACAGAAATGCTCAGGACAAAGAAATGAAAGCTGAGTATAGAAAGTGAAATATTATTTCCTGAATCCAGGAGTGGTTCCACAAGAAGACTCACAAAGCCATCTGAAAGGATTTTTGAACAAAATGTATCTTGACCTTGAATTCTTTGTGGAACCTGAAAATGCAGAAGTTTCAGTGACTTTGACCAGAGGGCTTTGACCACTGTAGCATAGTAAGAATTTTTATTGGAAAGAAGCATCAAGTAAGTATAACAGTGTGTTTATTTCAGTGGGAATTGGCAAGAAAGTTAGTCGTTGGCCACAGCAGCATTGCTGACACTCCTGAGATCCGAAAAAGAGACCACCAATAGAGGTCATTAGCTAAGGTTAAGCAGGGTTAACCCTGACCTTTCTCCAGTCTCCAAGCAGGCAGCTCTCGAGCAAATACAAATCAGCATTATTAAAGAACTCTTAAACAACTACAATAACAAAATAGACTGAAGTGGAGTCAAAACTGCAGATATGTTTTATTCAAAGCATAATATTTATATATGACAGATACTGAAAGGCAGCAGAACTGGTTTTAAGAACCATCTCTGTACCTAGATAGGGAAGGCATACTTGAAAGCATTCTATCTTTTGAACCGCAGTGAGACGTAAATCTAAGTTTTCCAGAAAGAGTATTTTAATTCCTAGAACTTAGTAATTCCTAAGTGCTTGGTAAAGAACCATATTAGAAATACTTAACTTTCTGTTAGAGTTACAGGTGGAGCCTGAAAAGCTAAAAGGCTGTTCAAAGCATCACTTAAGTCTGATCTAGTTCGGCATTAGTCTCATGTTATCTTTCCCACCCTCAACTGTTTCAAGAAGATATATAAAACCAGACCAGAGCTGATGTTTACTTTTACAGCTAATGGTTCCTCAAATCTAAAAAACTTCTAAGTAATAGATAAAAGCAGCTGCAAAAGTGATCTAGAAATAAACATCCAGAAGAAAGCATAACTGTAATCAAAGTTCCAGCTGTTCTCGTCTTAATTCTTATCAGTATTCTTTTTAATCAGGCACATTTTGAATTCAAAGGCTTATTTCGAACAGCTTTTGTTCATATATATATATACATATATATACGTAAGCCCCTTGAAATATTACAGAAGTCCTGTTTCATATCAAAATACTGTACATTGTCACTGAAATTATTAATTTTCTTTTCCTCATCCCCCATGTTCTTTCTGGGCCCCTCTTTTGCATCTGGCATGTGTACTGATACTCAAGATGACAAATACTGATAAGTGCGGAGCTGCAACGCTGCATGCTTCCATAAGGCAAAGCTTAGCCAAAGTTAGTCATTGACTTATGTCCCATATTCTGTTCAACAGCATAGGGGTTTTTTTTCTAGTTCCATACCTTTAATCCTTGTCACCTTCAACCTAGTGTGTGTCAAATTTCCATCTTATTGTTGCAGCTGTGGTTTCTTAAAGTATGTTTCTTGAAGGCAGTGGCACATTCTTCAGTTTAATCACAGATTTAAATTCTCAGCGGTTCAAAAACGCCTGAACTCATCAAAATGTGATGGTGTGTGGTTTTTGCTGTATTAAACGGTTGATTCACAGATTTAAAAAAAAACAAATGAGGGATGCTGAATTGACTATTTTTATTTGCTCCAAATCTATAGAAAGAATGGTAATTTAGGCAGAGATAATAACTCTAGGGTTCTTTTTAGCTAAAAGGTTATCTATGAAACACACAAGATAGAAAAAGTTCCCTCACACATAAAAAGCCTTGCACAGGTGTACAGATGAAAGGAAACAAACTGTGCACTGTCTAGGTACAGTATTATTTAGGATGACTTTATAACCCACAATAGGAGACAGCCCACAAAGCAGATTGATTTCAGAAAAATCTAAATGATTAAAAAACAGAGCTGCAAAAGTTAAGCATTTCTATCATGACCTCCACTTTTTTAGGATTAAAAAACCCTCTCGACCCCTTTGACAGCTGTCTTTGAAGCATTACTCTTCCTGCAGGTAAGCTGGTGAAAAGGACCATACCTCTGTTTCAAGTAATTTCAGTTTAAAGTCCAGTGCAGTAACTCAAACCCACTTTTATCATCTTTAAAACCTAAGAGGTTGGTGTTTTCCACCAGAGCAGCTGAGACATGTCCAGTTCCCGGAAAAGGCCAAGAAAATAGCTGAAAGCAGTTACAAAAAAATCTGCCAGAGGACATCTGTCAAAGTCCAAAGAGTTCCAGTTATGTATGATTTCATTTGATCCCGGAGGCTGAATAATGTACAGGAAAGATTTAATAATGTTATGCAGATTATGTGTGGAAATGTAAAAGGAACCAAATACAATGCCAGTTTGAAAAATCTTCATGTGCTCATAGCACTACTATTTCTGCACAGTTAGAAAACACAGCTTGAGCAATAGACAATGATAATAAAATTAAAAATTGGAATTGCTAGAATATTTACTCAGGTGAGGCTATTTGATTAAAAAAAATGACTTAATATTTTGTCTCTGCCAGGAAATTATCAGTGGAGAGCCCTGTCCTGTTTCCACTGCATCAGTTTCATTGCCATGTAAAAGCCTGATAGTGAAAATGTGGTAACCAAGGATCATTGCTCACAACATTCCAAAAGCTGGTGCAAAGGAGACTTCAGCTACTAAACGCAGAAGAAAAATGAATGGCTTTGAGCTATCTCTGAATGCAAGTTTGAATTACCGCATCTGGCTGAACAAGAATTGCTGAACTATAGGTATGATCCCTTTTGCCAAGCCACTTCCACAAACAGTAATTGCTGTCAGAGAGGGTGAAGAGGCAGCTGGAAGGATGATGTGAATGGCCACCACAAGATCTGCCAAATATCATCAGTCAAATCTTCTGGTAGCATAATGCTCCAATACCATGTAACACAATTTAAATACTGCCAAAGGGGGGATTATTAAACAGGGTTCTTAGCTGGGAGGGCTATGGGCTTCATCATTAAAAAACCCCGAAAACCCAAACAACACCTGAAAGCAGAAACAAATGGATGCTATCTGGCAACACCTAAACACTTTGGTGTAGACTCTCACACAGGAAGCTAGTGTGATGTTTTCTAGATTTCTTGAAACTGGCACTTGTGGTGGTCTTGCTTTAGCCAGTGCTTTTATGTCCCTTGGGATAATGGTTATAGTTTTACAGCTGAAAATTATGCTCAACAGTTTTTCTTTCAGTGGAAGAATCTAAGACTTTTCCTTCCAAGGTTAGGTCTTTATTTTCAGGGAGTTCCAGTATGTTTCTTAGGTTTCTCATTTCCTCTTGCTGTTTCTGCTCTCATCTGTTTTGCAAATGGCCACCATAATGTTAAGCTTATCTAATGGCCAGGCCTCTGGCTGGAAGAATGCCAGCAGCATTTTGAATATCAGTCATCTGAAAGCATTCAGAGGACATGGCCATCACCTTCTCCCTGAACCTCAAACATAAAACTTCCCTGATAAGCACACACTTCAATGCCATGAAAAGCAAGAGGTTAATCTGAAATTCAGAAATCGCTTTAAGCAGCTTCCTTGGGTGACACTCAGAAACTCTGCTGAAATTATTTCACTCTACAAATAATAATTCTTTTCTTTTTTTAGTGTTTGGAAAACATACTGGTTGTACATACACACAGCTAAGAGTGAGTGTCCTCATAATGGCTTCACTGTGAATGCAGGTTTAACTCTACAGTTGTTGCTGCTTATTTTGTTAATTTGGATATTTTCCCCCTCACTGGCAGGGGAAACCTCCCAGTAGGTCCATCTGCTCTTGGCTTTTGAAATCAAGCATGGTCATGGCATTTGCTACCATCAGTGTGACTTAGTGGCTTTGTCACAAGTCTGTCGAGAAAAGGGCAAGGGCAGAACAATTTTCTTTTCCTTAGTAAGGAGAAGTCTGCAAAAATACAAGACTTGTTCCAGGTCTTTATGTGCAGACATAGACAGAGATCAAAAATTTCATGGATTTTGCTATCGACCTCGTTGAGTTCTGGATTTTATTCAGAAGGAGGAGTACTGGGCCTCCAAATTCAGAAATTTGAGAAAAAGCCTTAAAAACAGCTCAAGGTCTGCATAAGACACCCTGAGGACACAACATGTGCCCATAAAGATTGATGAAAGAGCTAAGAAGGTTAACCTTGCAAAAATAAAACCAGAATTTTATCATAACATTTATTTAGTTAAGATATGAACTGAAAGCAGCTCCTATACATCTATAGAAGGACCATCTCTGTGCAAATGGGATCTCTGTGGAAAAATCATCCCCCATTTGGACTTCTGTTGCCTCAAAGAGAGGGAATTCTGAACTCGTAGGAGATAGAAAAAACAGGCCCAAAGGAGGAAAGTGCAGTAATGAAGGCACCTACACAACAAGAGACTACCATTTGGAATAACCTTATTTTGGAAAGAGGGCTGACAAGAGGAAGAGAAAGATCTGCTGTCTGTTACAATATTTGCCTGAAGGGCTGGTTCAGTTGGTGCTGACGGAGAGATATCCTGAGAGCCTGCTGGGAAAAGTCTTTTCTAGCTTCCAGGGATTCCACTGCCTCAGTGCCATGGGATATGCTACCGACCACAGTGTGAAAGCTGCTGAGTGGCTGCTCAGCCACTGAACACCACTCAAACACTTTCCACTGTGATCTACCAGAGGACACAGAAAGCAGAGACATAGGAATGCATGATGGAACTAGAGGACGTATCACAGCAGGCAAGTAAACGTCTTCCCGAAACAGAAAAAACAGTCATACCCTCAATACTGTTTTATTAGAGTATAGCTTAGCTTATTTATTTTGAGTAAAATTTTTAGAAGGAAGCTATCTTTAAGTGACTTTAGTAAAAAATTAAGCTTAAAACAATAGCTATGCAGGTTTAAATAGGCAAAGGTCTAGGGGTATCAGCTGGTGACTACACGGGCTGCAGGTCTGCCTTGGCATATTCATTTGTTGATTAAACAAGCCTTCTCAAGGCTGAGGAATCCAAATCACAGTAATGAGGCTCCCTTGAGCTCCTAATTTGCAGGATAAGGTCCTGTACTAGCTTTCCTGTCCTAGGACTGAGACAAATAAACAAAAATAGAATTTCTGGAATCCAATGCATTTCTGAAGGGTATTATTTAAAAATTAGACTGCAAGAGATCAGTATCACAGGCATACCACTTTAGAATAGCTTTCCTAGAAGCAAGGCAAGATTGGGGAAAACCTCTAAAACAATCCCCCTTACTGTAAGACACCTGTTCTCCTTAAAGCACTTTCTTAGTGGAAGTCACCCCAGCTGAATTAAATTTGTTTCCCTTGGGCCTGCATTTTCTTTAGCCAACATAACAGCTGCACCATGTGGAGATGAGCCACAACAAATGTAACAACACATGTTTGTGATTGCTATATCAGCTTTGGCAGATTTAAGTGCAGAGGTCTTTAACTGCTTTCTACTACAGAGCCAGCTTTGCAATATATACAGGATCTTGCAAAGTAGTAGCAATAATATATATAGTTCTACGTATTTTTTGTACATGGTGGTACAGTAAAACCAGAAACGAACTGACTATTACTGATAGCTATAAATACTGTATTAAGCACAAACATCTTCTTTTGCATGTAAAAGTAGGAGGAGAACAGAAGGATGGGTTAACTACAGCAAAATCCCGAGACTCCAGTGCTAGCTGTTACCCAGTCCTGCAGAGACACTCGGCCATTCAGAATGTACAGTAACTCTGTTATTTCAAAGCTGCAGTAAATTTAATCTCTCCAAGAAATCGCTGAATTCCTGGAAAATAATGCATGATTTTTGTTTAATGTGGAGGTTTTTTTCCTCATATCAAGAACAGGTGCCAAAACCTGCTCTTGTGGAGCCTAATTCAATAAACTGTAGAACACAGTTTTAAAGTTTTTGAGACCTTTAATTAAGAGCTTTTGAGTATCCCATGCCCATCTTGGTCTTGAAAGACCATTTTGAAAGGTCAAGAAAAATGCCAATAACACAGCATAGAATCAAGCCTTTATTATGTGTTGTTCTTGTTACTTTATGTAAAACTGGTGCTGTATATATTTGTGGAAATATTGACACAGTTGTGTGACTTTACCTACACGTTTTCTCAGTTAACATTCCTACACCACTGCATATTGTATAATACATGATGCATACTATACATAGATATTGTGACACATTATACATTAATATGCAATGCATATTATGCAACTTTGCATAAGTGTCCCTGTGACTCCGAACAGCAGATTTTCCCACTGTCTAAAATCTCAAATGCTTAGTATCTATTCCACAAGAAGGGGACCACTTCTACAGTGTTTATCTTCTCTGACTGCATGATTTCTAATCTAATGAACCAATGACACATTATTAAGAGGTTATGTCAAAAAAATGATACTGTGTAATGTGATCTGCCTCCAGTTTTGACTTTTCCTCCATCCTCCTGGGAGATGAATTGGGCCAAGGATGGAAACATCAGTCAAGAAAAAATCTGCCTTTATATTCACGCTCCCATGAGAAAACTAGACAGGACTGTCCTTTGAGAACTGATCCCCAAAGTAGTGCATTTGAAAGAAGGACTGTTGATGTTAATAGATTTTGGATCAGGTCCTAGAGACATTTTGCTTAGTTTGAGACACATAGAGCAGTGATTTACTGTCTATTAATCTTACTGAAAGAGAGACATTGCATTTACTAACATGTAGTTTGGTTTTTTTATTCTGTTTAAGTTTTTCCTTGTTTAACCTAGTATTCAAATTAGCACATTCATTTTAAAATTAGCTTTAAGGAATTCAAACTGCATATTTTTAATCTGGTACGAGCAGCTTAATACCACCAGCGTAACAAATTAGATCATGGAACTACAGAAGAGCTCAAGGATGAAGCAATAAAAGTTGTGCCCCGGCCAGTTCAAGGTTACACAAAAACATTAAGCTTCCACTTGTTTAGAAGACATTGAAATGTGATATATGAACATAAAAGAAGTAATGTCTTTAAATCTTTAAACGATTAGCAGTTTTACTCTGTAGGGATCTTTGGGAGGAGATGGAACTCCACCCTGAGGAAGATAAAAGACCTCAGTTTTCTCAACTGGAAGAAGTGATTCATGTTAGGTGGAAGTGGTATGCATGTGATATTCCTCATGTGGTAAATTAACTGTTTCTATGAAGAAAGCTCCTAGCATGTGGAATTGCTTCATTTTCCTCAGCTCTGCAAAGAAAATTATGCCACCAAAACAATATTTTTTCTTTGCTAAACCCAACCTGGGTTAAAATGGGCTGTGTAGTTGGCTGTGGATAAAATCTTTTTTGATATTAAAGAAATCCATTAGTCTTCCACTAAGAAAATTATTTTTAGTGAAGGAATAGTGGAAAAAGCTTAGTTCTAAAATCTAATGGGGTTCACTAGCTCTCTAGAAACTAACTTGCTTTATGTTTGGTCACTTCAAAGTTTTGTTTTCAGCAGGACATTCCCTTGTTTGCTAGTGACAGCAGTTTGAGGACTCATCCTGGGTCGCTGTGAGGATGCTGTAAAACTCTCCCCTATTGAACCAAACCAAACCCACTTAGAGGAGACTCAAACGAGTACATCATATAAAGACAGTTTCGCAAAACTTTATTATTTGCTGATTTGCTGTTTCTTTAGCACGTGGGCTGCTCTGGGAAAACCTTTCCACTGCTTTTAAGAGCAAAATGGGAATGTAAGTGTAAATCTTAATGTTTTTCTTGTTTTGAATATATTTCTCCTTTCCATGGGACCTTGCCTTGTAATCAGACCCATTACTTCACAGTCAGTCATGAAAGGGCTGTTATGTCCCTGAACTTTTTTCTTTTGGTGAAGTTTTAAGACTGGAATTGTATTGAAGTTTTGAGGGTTTTTTTTTTAAAGTGTGACTGTACATATTATACAAACAGCTTATTTGGATTTATGATCTTCTGGCATGTTTTGATTGGGAAAGTTGGAAAAAAAGTAAGAAACTGAAATTTTGTGGTTTCTGGATTGTAGAACACTCAGATGAGTGATTCTTCCTCATACAAAACACTTGCTTCGTAATATTTATGAAGCAAGCTGGAGATGCACTTCAGAAATAAATAGGAAGGATTTTACTAAAAAAACCCCCAAACTCTGTAACTGAATAAACTTTAAGCATTTCATGGCATTGCTTTTGTGGTGCTCAGTATTCACAATCTGTTTTCTGTTTGTATTGGATTCTCCTTATTTGTAATTTGTCATTCTGTAGTTTGGCTTCCTACCTTTTTATACTTCTCTGAGCACTTCTGTGAAAGGCCCACAAGGGCAATGAAACTTCCCTCCTTTGAATCTGAAAGAATGGGTCTTGTTAACCTTTTGAAAGCCATGTCCCTAAAAATAATCATAATAAAAAAATCCAAAAAATCCTAGTCTTCCCTAAAGATTTCTGTCATGTACTCTTCAAACTCTCATCTCAGGAGCTAAAGAAAGATAGGGGAAAATCCAGCCATCATGGAGGTGGAAGCCTTGGGCATAAGGCTGTGTGTATTCAGGCAGCTGAAGTTCCTTTCATGTAGTACTTGCTTCACCAAGTAAGGATGATTCAATCTTTCTTTAGTTATTGATACTAGTTTCCACTCCTAGCACAGGCATCAAGGCTTGCTAGTTAAACGTTATTTATTTTTTCTCCAGGGTGTGAGACACTTCTTTTCAGACTGGAGTGCAGATGGTTGCTCCCACAAAGAGGGGGAACATTTTTGTGCAGAAGGGAATCCAGAGTAACCCTCAGTATTACCACAACAACAGTAATTGTTTTACAAAGCAAAATGAGATTTTTTTTCACCCTAATGGCAATCTGTAGATCCCACAAGCACAATCAATGCAGCTGTAGAACAGACTGGAATATCTTCTGTGGTCAACTGTAAATAGCAACTCTGTATCCATGGTTTATTTTTACCATAGTGTGCTATAATAGGAAAAATAGCAAATGGTAAGTCTATATATAGCCTGTTACCAAGACTGTGAGCTAAATGGTTCGTCAACAGAATAATCCTATCCTAATCAACAAATGTCTTTAAGTCTAGTAATAATATTTTGGATGTCAAAATAATGCATACTAGGTAATGAGAGAAATTGTAGCAGTGCAGCTAGTATTTTATGGGTTTTACACTTTTTAATGTCAAGTAGGAATTTTGTGAATGATGCTGGTTTTAACACAGTGAATATGGATGGCAGAATCTGTACCTATATTGCCTGACTATTTATTTTCTGCATCTTTCTTTTGTTGGACCAGCAAAGAATCAATTTTCTTTTAGGTGACATTAATTAACCATTAAATTGTGAATAGTTCAGGCAAAGAAAACCCCCCAATTGTTTTTTATTCCTAAACTTGACTAAAAGCTCTCTACAAAAAACCCCCCAGATTTTATTCCAAACTTGAGAATATGCTGTACTTTTATATTTTATTTGTAACTATTTTATGACTGACAGGGTTAGGAAAGTATATAGCAAACTCTTAGATAAGCTTTCAAGGTTACTTCACATTAGACATGATAGGTAGGAAAAAATACAGGCAGAAGTCAGTTTTTCTTATCTTCTGTATAAACAAGCTGGTATTCCATTCAAGGCCTTTTCCTTAACTTTCAGCATACCAGATCACTATCAGGTAGTCACAGGGAGAGACATGCAAACATGTTGTTGACTATTTGTCTACTGAATTTATGAATTGGATTCCAAGGAGAGCAGGCTCTTGAATCCATTCCATCTTTGTGCTTGCCTGCCATTCCCTGCCTTTCTCCCCTTCACAATCATTTGTGACTTATCTGACTACTACTAACTATGTTTGATGTAAAGTTGGAGGTCTGTAACTACAGTAAGTCCCTATTTTTACAAAACTCTCAGATAGAGGATGGAGTGCTATTTTGGTGTGGCTGTCCACCACATGGCAAGGGCAAAATAAGGGAAACTCTGTCCTTAGGTACTGGGTTTGGGGCCACACTGTGGACTGGCCAGCAGCCTTATCCTGCAAGCGAAACCCCTTCTCCTGTGAGCCAAGACGCCTGTGTGACGAGGCACAGCACCCATGTAACTCCACAGTGTAATGCCAGAGTGGGCCACTGTTGGGATACCAGTCATGTGGAGGGGTTTTAAGGAGAACAGAGGTTGGGTCATGCATGGAGGTCTATGCAGGCAGTATGGATATTACGGGTTTTGGTGTGGGAAGTGGGTGAATGGAGCTCCTGTGGAATGATACAGGGGACATCAAGGGACAGAGCACTGAGGACCCTGTGAAAGAACTGGGAGGTACCATGGTGAAAGGGTAGAAAGGATACAGGGAAAAGAGCTGGGGTGTGAAAAGCACCACAGATGCGATGAAGCACTAGGGGTATTTTGTTTGGGAGCATAAGGTGTTCATGACATTTATCTCTTGGAAAACATGTACTTTCAATTTATTAATTCTGCTGTTTTCTAGTTGCGCCATGTACTTGTTACAATGCACTTGGTTTAAACGAGCCCGATCGAATACCTTCTGAAGTAAATGCTGCTTTTATTTGCTACCAAAGGAACAAGATAAGGTCGCTACTACACCATACGTAATTTATTTGCATAATGTTTATGAATCACTTTGAAGTATATATTTGTAATTTAAATCCTTACATTACTAATACCAGTTAGAAACTCAGATGTGAACTTCTTATGTAATTTTTATACTTCTTAAGTTTATTGTGAACTATGTGTAAGTGAGGCAGGACTGACATCTTGGAAGCCTTTTGTTCATATATTTAGGGGCTTGGGGACTTTCTTAGTTTGTGGTTATATAGCACCTAATATTTGTCCATGACATCATGACTCCTGATTTCATTGCAGTATAAGTAATTATAATATAAATTATTTTATCTGTTTACAAAACTACATTATAATATAAAATAATTATAGTACTCAAAAACTAAGTATGGTCTTCATCCATTCTTTAGTCTAAGGAATTATATTTGATGTTGATGCCAGTTCTGCAGAGAAGGGAGTCTTAATTCGTGCTGATAAATTTGTGAAGTGAATGAAATACTTTAGAAGAAAAAGAGTAATTCAGTCAGTTTTCTCCTATATTTTTAAGATTGAGCTACATTAAGCCTTTTCTTACTCAGCTGCTCTCCTAGCAGTGTTAGATAGTTCCATGGGAATACTCATGTAGATTGTCTGGAACTTCCTCATCTCCATCTTGTCTAGACACCAGTAGTATATTCATGCCTCCAGAACATCTAGGCTTCCCTTGACTGGAAAGCCTGAATGAGGTAGTAGAACAGAGGGAGTCTGTTTTCCCTTTCAAAGTTCCTTCTTTGCCAGTGGCTAGGTACAGTATTGTAATGAATACAAAATCAGTGTCATATTTCACAGCATGGTTTCCAAATTCATGTCACAGGGGTAAGGTGAGATGGTGTTATTTATTCCAAAGTCATTGACTAAAAATACCATTTGAAATTATGTGAGATGAATAAAGTGATCTTGCAAAACACTGTGGTATATATGTTATCTTACTGATGTTTTATTATCAGCCTAAATGTACCTAGAAAGCATTCTGGCAGTTGCCTAAGACAGACTGAAATTTCTGTGAGAGAAGCATGGGATTAGTCCATACTTTTTTGGCACTGTCTGCCTCAGTAGGTTATGAAGCCAGGTTACCTGACTTTTTCTCTTTCAGACATCTTGGGTTTTTATGCAGTTTTCTTCAGTGGCATAGATGTAGGACACTCCTGCCACCTTCTTATTCAGCAAGTAGTCAGGGTATTTTTCAGAAGTGAGGATTGTGGTATTCAATAGTTTTGAATGAACAGAGCAAATATCTAAATCTGCTATTTTTGGAAAATTTTTCTTTAGACTTGTTATTGTAAACTGTTGTTTAAGAGGGAGGTGAGAGTGGCAGATTAGACTGTTTAGCCTAACTTTTTCCAGAGAAAGAAATGTGTCTGTGAATGGGGAGAGGGAGCACTTCTTGGCTCCCTTTCTTTGTATTGCTGTTACAACTATAATATAGTACCTCTATTTTTTTCTAAGAATACTTTTCCCTCCTTTAATGTACAGCTTGTGGCAGCTTTGGCTTGAGACAGGAAAGCAAAACACGCCTCCTCTGAAATAACCTGGACAAAATACTGCCTTAAAGATTTGTGTTAAAGGATGTGGAGACAGCCTCTGCATTCCAGGAGTATTACAGCCAAAAGGGGATGTCAGACCTGTTTCATTAGGTGAAATTGGTGAACTGTAAATACTTAACTGGTCAGTGGGGATAGCCAAATACCCAGTAAAACCAAGCTGGACACTAGCCACATGGCATTTTTCTGCCTGACCTCACCTGTCCTAGAACTGGGAGATGGGAAATTTTGTGGGGGTTCTTCCCCACCACTTTCTGAGGCAGTCATGCCGCACTGCATCCGAAGCATCTGCTGGCTCCTTCTCCTGGGTGGTTTGTTTTTGGCACATCCTGCAAACTGCTGTCTATGGTATGGACACATCTGGCAGTAGTGCTGGTGAGCCACTCTGGCTTGTGTGATGATACTTGGGAGAGCTCTGCATTAATTTGTTGTGCAAAGGAAGATGTTCTATTGCAGCTTTTCCGTGACTCAGAAAAACAAAGAAACCTAAAAGGTCATATGGTGTGTGTGATTTGTTTTATGGGTTCATTCAATATAGCTATTGTGCATTTGGCTCCACCACAGTGAGTCAGCTGGGTCGGATTGACTCAGACAGTAGAAGACTTGCACAACAGTAGGACTTCAGTCACTCAAAATTCCCTTGCTAATGCACATCAAAGAGATTAAATTAGGTATGGAGTGTAGATTTTTTTTTTAGGGGTAAGTGTTGTAATACTTGTACATCTAAAATCAGTTTGAAGTGGAAATTGGGCATCTCAGTATTTTTAGGGAACTTGCATAAGTGTTTTACTACTCAAACTTCCATTAGTTAGGCAAATAAACCTACTGTCAGGAAAGGATATAGAGGTTGGCTTAAACATTTAAGCTTTTCTTGTACTGACTTGACTGGGTCTCCCTGGATCCAACAGATGCCCAGTACATGAACAGCAGAGAGGCAAAAGCTGTAAGGCGGTGAGACTGCAGGTGGCTGTCGCAGGATGCTCTGTGGGATACGATGGGCTCCTTGGGCCGGGACCTGCGGGCCGGCCCTGAGGGAGCCGCGGAGCCCGCCCCTCCGGCGCTGCCCGGGGCCATGGCGCGGCCCGGGGGCAGCGACGCCCTCAGGCGGCGGCGCCGCGCCCGGCTACCCTTCCTGGGGGCGCGGCTGCCGGGGCTGGGGAACAGTGTGCGGGGGCGGGCCAGAGCCCGGGGCCGGGACAGCCCGGGGGCCGCGGGGCTCCCAATCCCAATCCCAATCCCAATCCCAATCCCAATCCCAATCCCAATCCCAATCCCAATCCCAATCCCATCCCGCCCAGACCGGCCCCGCAGAGCCCACCGCGGGCGGGGCGGGGCCGGATCGGACTACACCTCCCGGCGTGCC
>JAWWEU010000081.1:131326612-131337286 GCA_035583155.1 Acropternis orthonyx | reverse complement strand
CGGATCGGACTACACCTCCCGGCGTGCCCCGCGGGCCGGGCGGCACCGCGCGGGGCACGCCGGGAGCGCCACCGCCTCCGCTGCTCCGCCCGCCCACCCCGCAGAGGGCGGGCCCCGCCCGCGCTGAGCGACGCCCCCGCCGCCCACTCCGCGCCCGGGCCGGCAGGCGGCGGCCACTGAGCGGCTCGGGGAGGCGGGCCCGGCGCCGCCGGAGGGGGCGGCGGCGGCTGCCGGAGCGCGGCCCGTGGGGGAGCGCGGCCCGTGTGGGAGCGGAGCGCGGCCCGGCGGGGCCGGGGCCTGGCCGGCAGCCCCGGGGGCGCCAGCGGTGGCGGAATGGAGCAGGCAGCGCCCAAAAGGTAACGACCCTTCCCCGGCACGGGCGGGGCGAGGCCTCGGTGCCGGGGGCTGTGAGGGGGCGGCAGGACGGGGACGGTGCTGAGCCCTGCCCCGCGCCGGGGGGCTGTGCCCCGCTGGGGAGGGTCTTCTGCAAGGAGACTGTCCTGAAATACCCGCCCCGGTGAATGCCCGGGGGGAGGCGAACCCATCGGGGCTGGTGGAGTTACGAGAGGAATGTCCTTAATGTAAAATGAGGGAGAGTTCGTCGCCGAGCAGTCGTCCGTGGCCTGGGGGTCTGCGCGCTCCGTAGTTCATTTCTGTGGCAGGAGCCAGCGGGAGTAGTTCTCTCTCCACGCTGGAAAGTGCCCGTGTCCTGCTGCTGGAGGGATGGATGCTTGTGCGGGTGGGCAGTGCATAGTTGCAGTTGCAAATCAGGGAGTGGGAAGAGGCAAAAATCAAGAGTATTCCCACAGTAGAGGTATTTTCTGAAGTATGTAGGCTAGCAGGTCCTATCAGCTACTGTGCATGGTGGTTTTGTTTTCTTTTTTTGATGATTTGTCATTTGACTTCTTAGTACATAAAATAATTTTGCTTTAATAGTATTAAGTTTCAAATATATTTCAATTGAAACAATCCTTTCTTGGGTATAGTTACAGACTACACAGTATGTAGTCATGTGGTATGCAGAATGTATTTACACAGTTTACATATATACTTACTGCTTTAGAGCTCTAATTTTGCTTTAGCTTCCTAATTTAATGAAAAATCTAGGGTCTATGCAATATAAATTTGTGGTAGTAGATAATAAATTAATTTTTATGTTCTGCTTTAAAGCATTTGCATTCTACATTTGGAACCTTTAACACTCTCTAAAGGAAGCTTCCTGCAGGATGGCAGGACTGGAGAAGAATGCAGTCTTGAACTAACAATAATTTCTCCTCCAATAATACATCAAGTGACAGTATCTATTACTGAAAATTTTGACGAAGAATTGGTTTGTAGTTGCTGTGTAGAGTGGTTTTAGCAGGCAGTGGGGTGAGGAGGGATAGGCCTACACTCTAGTTTCAGGTTGACAGTCCTGCATGTCTCAAATAAAGGAAGTAGGACAGATGCCAGCAAGGGTTTAGGAAAAGAAATAGAAATGTCTGAGGAGTAATAAGCGTCACCAGTGGCAGTGCAAAGCTTGGGATCTGGTAGTATCAAAGGACTGAAAATCAAACTGCAAAGTCAGAATAACCTCCAAGATGTTTTGGGGAAGATCTGGGATTTGATGTAACCTTATTGTCTAGCTGGTGGTGGTTGTGTCTGGCCTAACTGAAAATGAGAAGCTGTTTAAATCCTTAGATTCAGTCAGAAAGAATTAGAAAACTGATGAGGGAATGTCTGAACTCTGGTGCATTTTTATACTTCACATGTTTTTTGAAGCTTATTTTTTGGAGTTTTAATGTGATGAGAACTTAATGGATTTGTTTCTTGAGTGGAAGGGAAGATTTGAACTCAGTTTTTCAGAAGAAGTCAGGTTTGCATAAGATTTGAACAAAGATTTTCATAAATGTGTGTATATATCCCCTTTATCTGTTGGTTTTTACAGTTTTCTGATTGTTGGCATTCCAAACTATTCTTCTAGGCCACCCTCTTTTTCTGCAAGTCCAGAAGGAGTGCAGATTATTTTTTGTGGACTGAAAATTTAGATGCTGTCATTGGATGCTGTAGTGGCTTAAAGTGGACTCACCATGTTTACTTGGCAAAACATATGTGAGCACTGGAATTCTTTACTTTGGTGCCCACAGAAGCAGTTACCAACAGGGATCTATTGGGATCATATTGATGGTTCACAACATCCATTTAGAGGTAGCAAGAATGTCAGCACTTCAAAACTGCATGGATGTCCTAGAATCCCGGTGTTTCCTTAGAGATATAGGGCACTTTTATCCCCCCTTCCCTGGAAGGAACACATGATGTGCTTCCATATTGTTTAAATCTTTATAACAGCCCTTCAGAAAGTAGCAGTCATTATGCCCGAGTGACAGTCTAGGCCATTGTGACTTTTTAGTGGGGATGCCGTGAAAACAACTAGCTTTTCCTGTTTTACCAGTGTCCTGCAGCTGTAACACAAGACTTCTAAGGAGGAGTCCTTTTCAGAATACTTTTTTACTCTAAAAAATAATTTAGAGTGAGTGATCTGATTTTATGCTGAAGAATTTGTGCAGTAGTTTACCCTGTTTTCTTGCATCTGAATTTCTAACTGTACTTCGGATGTGATCTACACTTCTTTATCACACTAAAAAGGGCATTCTCTCTTGAAATAGTTACAAAATTTGTCTCAGTCTTGTAAGTCTCCTCTGTTATTATGATTTTATTTTTCTGTATACATTGGCATACTCATGTATGAGGAAATAAGTTGCATACAAAGGAAAAGCAAGGTAGTTAGAGACAGAATTCTCTCAAATACATAGTTCTTAATCTTGTCCATTTCCTGCATGTTGCCGCCAAATAAAAGGCTGCTTAACAACCATGGGGAGTGTTAATTAAGGTTCTCCAGTCCTTTCTTTAAACTTGGGCAGCTTAATTTTCACTGAAACATAACTTTCCAGGTTTTGTGGGAAGAGGAAAAACTTGTTCTTAGAAGATGAACTGTCTGGAAAATACATAGTTTCTAATGCTTGTGTCAATGGACAGGTTGACAGTTGTTGAGTTCCTCCTGAAAATCATGGGCCAAAAATGTAAGTTTGTTTGGGTTTTATTGGCCGAAAACTAAATGTAAATACAGTATACAATGGTGTAAACTGTCTTAATCTTGCTTCTACTTGTGTGAATGGTGTAAAGCAATGTAAATGTCTCAAGGCTTTCACATGCCACCTCTACTTCTGATGACTGCAGTGATTTCTATTACTACCTTCTCCTGTAATTGATCCCAGCCATTCTTTTTAAATGTTTCAATGTGCTAGTTCTTCTGCAAAGTAAACCACGTATATTCATGTTTCATGGAGCAGCTGTCCAGTTTTCCGTAACTCATGACAGTAATTGATGGTGTTCCGTTCTTTATTCCTGCTTTATTTTTCTTCGTGAACCTTCAGGGGTTTTTTTATGCCTATTTCTGTAGTGCATCACCAATTTATTTTGTAAAATCTCATAAAATGACTGTAGGACACTAAACTCATACTTTGGTTTTTTCATGTTTGGTGGGAAATCTCGTGCTCTTTCAGGTCCCAGTTCAGATTTTTTTGGTCTTTATGCTGGGACTGGTAGTCTGGTTTTCTTGCTGTATGGTAGTTCTCATCTTTATGATGGGATTGGGTGCCTCTTACTGTTTGTGGGTTTTTCTGCATTTAGTTTTTTGGTGTTTTCCTGATGTAGTCAAGGACACAAAAGATTCTGGTGAGACTAAATATTGGTGTTTACTCCTATCAGCTGGATTTATGTATGTATGTATGGCCAGACTTCTGGAACGAAGATCTTGTGAAGGGCTTTCCCCATGCAGGTGTGCCCTTCCAGCCTGTGCAGTGGATTTTTTAGGTGAGGCACAGCGTGTGCAGAACTGGCCCCACCGTTTAAGTCTTAAGGTCCATTTGCCACGGCCGAGCGAGCTTGGACAGTGACAGTGAAATCCTCAGGACTGTCTGCAGCACCCGGTACTAACCGGGGCTGACCCTGCTTAGCATCTGAGATCTGACGGGATCAGATGGCAGGGAGGCATTTAACTGCCCAGGGGACGGTGCCACTGAGACTCGAACTCAGGTCCTTGGGATTCAGAGTCCAGAGTGCTCTCCTTTACACCATGGGACCACCCTCAGCTGGATTTATAGAAGTAAAATTATTTGCTAGGATGTATTTTTCTTGTTAAGAGACTAATTGTTACCCAGGAAGTCAAACCTCCTTGGAATAAGAAGATTTTTGGCAGCTCTTGTTCCAGAATTGTAGTTTAGTTAGTCTTTCTTATTTAAGGAATAGCTTTCTTCTGGAAGACATCTAAAATAGCTCATACTCACTACCTGATGATTTTCTAGAGAAAAAGAAACTAGAATGACTCTCTACCCAGGTTTTATACTGAACTTTGCTGCATCTGCTTTAGACTTTTTCATTTATACATGTGTATGTATGTATATAAATATGTGGTATTTATATCCTGTTGCTAGAATAAAACAATCCCTGAATTTACTGATTTATTTGTTCTGATTGAAATGCTTGCGTTATGAAATTAGAGAATGAATGAGGGAGAGAGGAATGAGAACTCTTTCTCTGTTATTGTTCTTGAGCCCTTTGTCTCTTCATTTTTGCCTTCTGCTCACTCCCCTGGCTCCCCTCCCCGCCCCACTTAAGAAGCTGATTCTGAAGTCTTAGATGTGTTTCTCTTTCACAAGTTTTAGTTGGTTGCTTTTAACCAGCAAGATATTTCTAGTCTCTGCTTGTATTTTACTTGGTGCTTTACAGGCAGTTATACCAGTCACCACCTTCTTCCTTGTTTCTCATGATGTTTTCATAAACACTTTCCTTACTGCAACCCTTTGGGGTATATCGCGTACTGCTCTGTAGTTTAAGAGCTGAATATTCTATTAAACATCTAGAATCAGAAATCACTAAGCAGTCTGAGTCATTAGGGTATTTCTATGGCTTAAAGAACTACAGTATTAACATTGTCACTTGAACACAACACTGTTCTAGAAGGAGTGTGAGGTACTTTGAGCAATGCATTTGGTGATAACATTCCTGAAGTTGACATACCTTTCTTACTGTAAATAGGTTTTGTATTTAGCTGCCATAGTGTTAAGTACAGTTTGATCTCATAAGTTGTTTGGTGGAGTTGGGTAATATGAAAATAATTTTAAAACTACTTTTTTGGTCTCCTGGTTGCCTCAAGTATTCCAGAAAATCTGTTATTCAACAGGGATGTTGATTTTGACCAGTTTATGGCTGTGATTGATTCTGTAACTTTTGTCAAGCATTCCCCATGCCTTGACATTAATGCTGCTGTTGGAACATTTTTGGTATGGATTTTTTATTTCCCTTTCTCATTTTAGCAAGCATTACTCTTTTGATGAGCCAGTTGAAGTGTTCTCTTTGTAGGCATCTCTGGTCAGGGTTACTTATGCTTTCCCATTTCTTGGTGTTACTAAAAAGTTCAGTCCCTCTACTGCTCTGTTGGGTATAGCTTGTGTTATGCAGCTCTTTTTGATCAAGTGAGAGACCCAGCTAAAGGTCATGCTTTTTATTTTTTTTGGCTCTGCTTGTATCATAAACATACTGTGTGTGATTTTTGTTGTGGCAAGCAGAGGATGATCGCAGCAACTTATTCTTGAATGCTGCCTTTAAGGCTGCATATAACCTGTTCAGAGGGAAAACAAACTGCAAACAAAGAAGGAAAATTAACTGTTAATTAATTAATTGTTGCTTTAATACTTACCTGCAAAATGTTTTTCCTCTTTTATTTGTCTCAACTGACACTTCTTCAATAACGGAATATGTGTTTCCCTGTAAGATTTAAATTCTGTCTTTCTGCTTTCTATTGTCAAACAAGCAGAGTGAGAGTGTGAACAAGAAAGCAGTTTTCTTGTGTTTGATTTGTAGACTGCTTTTGCAGACTTTATTCAGCTATTCTCATTTGAATTTTCTGCTATTTTTCTTCATGTTCATGAGTTGTGCCTTTCCTTTGCTGTGAAGATTTTTAATTTCCCTAAAAACACCTGCTTTCTAGCTTCCTCCCTGTTTGCTGTAGCAAACTACATGGTCTTTACTGCAGCTTGTGCACCTTTCCTTACTGGTTATGGACGGTTTTTGTAAACGTGCACCTTTGTGCTTCCTCATTGCCTTGCTTCCGTTGTTTAACACCAATCCATGTGACCTGTGTGCTTTCACAGTTACTTTAAAATGTTGTCTTTACTTAGATGATTGGCAATTAGAAGTGTGTTCTGACTCAGGGCTTCCCTCATTGGTCGTTTCACTTTAATTTTTATTAATTCTGTGTATCAAAGAATTTCATCGCTTCATATGAAGGAGTTTGTCTTTGATTGCTGTTCTTCCAGTATTAAGATTTGTCCATCTTTTCTGTCCATGCCCTCCTCCCTTCTTCTGTTGTGTATTAATTTCCAGGAAGGTGTTATTGGATAACATAAGTTCTCAATGATCTGCTGTGCTTCAAAGTTTTTTTGTTTTTTTTTGTTTTTTTTTTTTAAATTTATTTTCCTCCTCCTGCATATGGAATGCATTGTCTATATCTAGCACTACAGCACCAGCTATTCTTCAGCTCATCTTCTGCTTTAATAGTACCCTTGGCTATCATGGAGAGTTAACTTGTTATTTCAGTCTTGCAGCACAGTTCCCTATAAGTTTTCAGTGAAGGCTTTACATGTCGCAGCCACCCAGCCTTGCCGCAATCTGTGTGTGGTTATATTTTCTTGTGCTGGGCTCAGCGTTGGCTCCACTGCAGGCTTGCAGACAAGTTGTGTTATGACATCTGCCAGGAGTCTGGGGACCTGGATAGATGGGAATGCTGGAGAATGGCAAAGGCTAGGACTGCCTGTAGAGGACAATGAGTAGTGGTAAGAGGAGGTTGAAGGTGCTGGAAGAAATTGTTAGGTGTTACTGAGTGATTTGAGACTGTGTGAGAGAGAACTAAGGGCAAAATATGGTGGTGTTATGTAATTAGAGATTTTGTTGCACCTGCCCCTCTGTACATTCACAAAGATGCAAGAGGGGCTGCCACAACAGCTCTTACAGTACTCAGCTGTTGGAATTTTGGTCTTCTGCTGCCACCTCTGAAGGTGAAGTCCTGCCATATGCTCCCAGAATCATCTTGACTTAGAGTTCGGCTTTTAGCAATGTCATTCACTGGCTTATGTGGAGTGCAGTTTAAAAAAGTGAATATTTTATATGGGGGAAGGATTGCTTTATACTTCTTTAGATAACATGGCATCCTGTAGGCAGTAATGGGCATGTTGTTTGCTGGCTGCATTTTGATGGAAGGTCTTTGTCTGTTTCTAAATTAGCAAAGGAAGTGGTTTGGACAGTGAACCCATCCCATGCTGCTGTGAATTGAGCAAACATTAGTGGGAAAGTGATAGTGACAAAAATTATCATAGCTTTATCCATCGTATATGACGATTGATTAAAACTATTGCTGCGCGTCAATTAAGTATTGTATTATCATTGAACTATATTTTTCTTTATAATCTTTTTTCTCTGTCTGCTCAATTGTGTGAAAATTTGCTTGAGTTTTGTGTCTTTTTCCCCCAAACAAATCAAAAACTTTTGTCTTTCTTTTAGCAAACTGAAAAAGCTAAGTGAAGATAGTTTAACTAAGCAGCCTGAAGAAGTCTTTGATGTTCTGGAGAAACTTGGTGAAGGGTAAGTGCAGCTATTTATAAGGGGATGGGACCAGAGGGAACCAGTACATAAAGCATATGTTGGAATATTAAGTTACAGAGAGAGTGACTGTAAATGTCCTAAGGAATGCTTCTAAAGGCAAGTTTTAATAATAAAGCAAATGCATGCATCAATAGATTTTCACAGTCCCCAAATGTTTTACGTATTTTTGATGTCTGTTGTTTGTTAACACAGCAAAGGTGCTTGCATCTGTGCTGGAATTAGACACTCTACATCTTGGCAAAGATGCATTCTTCAGAGGCACATGTTTCCTGAAGTCCCAGCAGAACTGATTTTTTTGCATCCTGAAAAAACTCTCAAGCTTCTGCATGAACATATGGTTTATGTGGCTTTTCGTGCATAATGGAAACAAAGAGCAGTTTATCTTGTTTTTAAATAATGTTCCCTCTCTTATTTCTAGGTCTTATGGTAGTGTGTTTAAAGCAATACACAAAGAGTCTGGGCAAGTTGTAGCAATTAAACAGGTCCCTGTGGAGTCAGATCTTCAAGAAATAATTAAAGAAATCTCTATAATGCAACAATGTGACAGGTATGCATGACATTTCTATTCCCTTCCTAAGAGTCTTTGTGAAAATATATTTGTACTTGTGCGCATAGCTGAAATATATGGAGCTGCAAACTTTTTTTAGTGGAAAAGTAGATTGTACAACACAGGCTTTTAATGAAAGGAACCATTTTGCAGACTTCCTCCTATCCTTAGTTTGAGGGAAGTACAAGTGTACATAACAGAAACTGCTGAAAGAATAAATGCTCACCCCCATGCTTGCTTCCCTTTTTTTGGACTGTCAAGCCCGAAGGTCACTGTTTCCTTTAAATGCCTTTGTGAATTCTGAGATAGTCTGTTTCAGAAGATTAATAAAGATGTTTCTAACATAAGATTAATGGCTAGCAGTTAACTTCCAAAATAGTATTCTCTTGGTTGCCTTTTTTGTGCAGGAACATGCCTTTTAAAAGGTGAACAATCCTTAGTTCTGGTGGACTGTTACCTTACACTTGTTCGCAAATGATATGTCTTGTGATTGCTAGTCATGTAGAAATGGAAGTGTTGACATCAAGCATCTTCAAGGATGCCAAAATTAATTTGTATTTTCTGTCATCTGTGGAGGTTTAGGCTGCAAGTTCAGAATCAGATTTGCTATTACTGGTTTTAATTCATGTCTGATCAGTGGTATGAGTCTGATTTTGTGACTTGAAGTGCAACCAGGAAAGCTTTGCACTCTAGTAAGGCAAAACTTTCATTAAAACAGTAATTACTTTGGTCATTAACTTGGTGAATTGTATTATAGCAAGTGACCTGTTACTTCTCAGTTTTGTTTTGCTTTTGTGATGTGTCTGTGTGAAGTTCTGCCTTTAACTGAAAAATCTGCTCTTGTTTTGCAGTGGGCAGTACTCATCTCAAATTTAAAGATAATCCTTTTAATACAGTTTGAATTAATTCAGATTTGCTGCTGAGTGTTTTGCTGAGGTGTTACATGAAGCTTGATTGTACTGCTGCACAACATCTTGTCAATGGAGTCATGAAGGAGGAGAGACGTTTCAAATATTTGTTCTTAAATATAGGGATAGAGACTCAGAGTACACTGTATCTAGCACATGAGAATGCAGTTGTTCTTCAAACGTTTTTAGAACTTCTGCCTTTGCACCTGATCTGAGTGCGTGTGACTGATGAAAGCAGTGGACCTTGTAATCCATTCCCTTCTGGCATGGACTGCTCTGAGCGCTGCAAGCTTGTTAAATATGTAGGCAGGGGAATGGGAGGTAAAGGAAGGATTTGTGGCTTTTTTCCCCTCACACACTCCACAAAGAGATGTCTGATGAGGTTATTTCAGGTAGTATTGAAAGAATTTGGGACCCTGGAGTTTTTTGGGGGGCTCTTCATAATCCATCCCACTGACACTATATTTTGGCTGTCTGGCCAAGTGGAGTTTTGTAATGGGTACATATGAAAAAGAAAGCAGCAATCTTGTTTGCTGAACTGGGGATTAGATTTGATGCCTAGAGTAGGTCTTCAACTCTTTCTGTACAGTGGAAGAAGAGTTAAAATATGTTTACTTTGGTTCTTCTTGTTGCTGTGCTGTTAATTATTTTTAACCTCCCTGCTTCATTTATTCCCATTTAGATGAAGGAAAACATAGGATAAGTTGGAAGATGGCACCTAGTAGATTCTCAGAAAGACTTCTATCTCTGATCCCACAGCAACCCTTAGTTGCTGCACAGGCTTGAGCCATGTGAGCTGGCTGGAAACAGTGGTGAAGGTTGTAGTTTGTGTATATCTTTAAATATTAGACTAGGATTGAAATAGGTGCTTAAAACAAATGTGAAATATACTGACAGAGAAAAGAAGTGGTGACACTGGAGAATTCTCTAAAATTTTCACATTTTCTTTCTGTACTTTGCTTCTTGTGACATTTTCATTCAAGTCTTAGGTGGGCCTACTCAGCCTTATTTTTGTGGCTTCTGTCCCTTTTTCTCTGCCCTTGTTCTTTGTTTCCTGGTTTGCTTTGAACAATATACTTCATGTAGTATCTCCTGGACATGTACTGTTGTATAACTTTCTTTTTTAAGAGTTCAAAATTTTAGAACACAAATTCTTCCTTTGCTGGACAAGTTGCAGCCATTCTCTGGTTGAAAAGGTTTGAGCTGCAGCTCTGCCCCATGTTCTTGTATATGTGTCACGTGCCTTTGTGAAAACCAGTAAGTCTAGCGCTGTGCTTAAAATAAGTTTATTCTTGCAAAACCAAGGAAACATGGATCAGTTTCCATGCTGTTTTGCTCTGGAGAGAAGAAAACAAGGCAGTCATTTTAGGAAGGGAACTATTCAACAGCTTTGTGAGAAGACTTAAAAATTGAGAGGCCTTAGAGGAGGGAAAACCAAAGCTTTATATCAGAAGACTAATGCCTGGGAAAACTATATCTGTATTTGAATATCTCTGGAATCTTGTTTTATATATATATATA
>JAWWEU010000081.1:131315474-131326512 GCA_035583155.1 Acropternis orthonyx | reverse complement strand
TATATATATATAGTAGTGCCTTTATAATTTTATTAAGCAGACTCTATTCTTACAAAGCATTGATTAAGCTAATTACAATTTAAAAATGTGTATGATTGCATTTGCTCTTTAGCTGTGTTACTGTGTATCAAACTGTAATTTCTAACAAGAGTTATGCAAATGAATTTTTTTCTACTGCTAAATTTGTCTATTTATGTAACTTTTTTCATCCAGTCCCTATGTTGTCAAGTATTATGGCAGCTATTTTAAGAACACAGATCTATGGATTGTTATGGAATATTGTGGAGCCGGCTCTGTTTCGGACATAATCAGACTGCGTAATAAAACGGTGAGTTTTTTTAATATTACTTACTTAGTAAAATTAAGTTGTGAATTAAGACTAGAAGCCAGGATAGAAGTTGGAGTTACAAGACAAGATCTTTGCTGATGCCAAGGGGCCTGTGTGTGCACCTTCGTTCCTCAGGAAACGAGCTCATTTAGCTACTGACTATCTTTGTGCATTCCTCTGTGGAGTAATCATCAGTAGAAGCAAATGCATTTTGAAATATGAAGATCTTGTGAGTTTCTTGAAAATTACTACTTTGTTCAAGGCAAAACCGTGGCTTCTTTCCCTTACCCTTTCTACCTCACAGTCTGCCAGCAGACCACTTAGTGCATGCATGGTTTTGAAACAGGCATGTAATTGTCTTGCTCTCACTCAGTAATGAGGGAGCATGAGAAATAACTGGCATTACTCAAGGAATGAGAAGGGGAAGAGATTTCCATTAAGGAATGTGAGAGGGAACCAAAATGAGGATTGTGTGCAAGTGTCTTAATGGACTTGTAACAGCAGTAATGTAGAGGAAGTCTGTAGGAAGTAGGCTTTGTTAATACTAATTAAGAAACAACTTCTCTGAAAAGTGTTCTGTTGTAGGTGTCAAACAACCTGCAGTTCCTTTGAGTCCACTGTTTTCGGTAGTGGGCTGTAACATGAGGTATTCTTTTTACTAGCAAAGTACTCTGAGGTGACACTCTACTTGCTGAGCTTCCCATTTTGTACACACACCCTTAAATGTTCCTTGCACCATATTTGAGAGCAGAAGGGAGAAAAACAATGTTTAGGCTTTGAAAATAAGACAAAGGAAAATGGAATTAGATTTATTAGGAAGTGATGTCCAGCCTCTTTGGAAAAGGTGGCCTGTGTCAGGGCTGCTGCAATGCTGAACTGATGACTGGGGAAAAGCCAAAACCGGTGGGAGATTGCTGGAGTTGTATGCTCTTGCAGTTGTATATTTTCCAAGGATCAGTAGCTTCAATAAGAAAGATGCAAACTAGTGCAGAATTAAAAAAAAACAAACATGAAAAACCCCAAAACCCACAACCCACTTAAAACAGGATTTAGGGGAAAAAAAGCAAGTTTGTATATTGATAGAAAATGCTTGAATTTTAATTTAAAAAAAGGTGTTCATATGTATATTTGTATTTATATTAAATAAATCATGCTATCTAGTTTCTCTTAGATGTATTTTAGGATATTGATGTAGCAGATACATTAATGGTTTGAGGGAAAGAGATATTTGAGTCTTGGAGCAAATGCATACTGATGATCAGACCAACTTTGTCTTCTGCTGTTTGTGGTTGACGTCAGTATGATTAAATAGCGTGAATTCTAGTTTAAGAAACAGAATAATCAGTAAATACATAGATACATGTGATAAAGCTAACATATCTTTTGTAAAGGGAAGCTATGCAGTGCATGGCTAATAGAGTTCTATAAAGTTGGTGGGGACACAGTTAATGCTGGTTTGGTGTGAAGGTGGTCTGGATGTGCTATGTATTGAAGGGTTTTTGGAAGACTGCAACACCAGAGGCTCTTCAAGAAAATACACCTGTAATGGAGTAAACGGGGAGTTCTGTCACAGATGGGTAATTGTTTTAAATATAAAAAAGAGGGTGTAAGTGGCCTACTACATGGGTCTGTGCTATCCTCTTTCAGGAAGAGGGTAGAAATACTGGTGAGAGGGGTTATATTCCTGATGATTAGATGTGGGAAAGACTTGAAAGGCTTTGTGGTACTGAGAAAATAAGCACAAATAAGTGTGAAGAAATACATTTGGCTTGGTAAGGGAGGCAAATTCTTTATATTCAGGTTCATGGGCACCTCAGCTTAATGTTTAGAAATAGTTGAATAAGTTAAGTGGTTGTCAAAGTTTACAACAGTACTAAGGACATAGCAGAACTATGGAAGTTAGAGGAAAATGACAAGGGTGATCAGAAGCAAAGAATACTTCTATAGAATGAAATACCAAATGAATTTGGATTCTTCTGTGCTGAGAAGAGGTACGTGGAGTTCCCTCCTAAACATGGTGAAGGGTTTGAAAATGGTGAGTAGTACAAAGAAAGCAAGATATGGGTATCTTACTGTTTATTACAAAACAAGAGTTCACTTGGGATAGTAGATGCAAACAAAAATTTTTTCCTTGTGCATGACTGAGGTCCACTGTATAGTTGTAGAAGTTCTTGTGGATGCCAAGAGTTGGTTTTCAAAAGGCAGCTAAATAAGAGCAGGAAAAAATGACTGCACACAAATGTTTAATGGCTGAAACAGGAAATCTGTGTTCTTCAGATCCCTGGGAAGAAACAGCAGACAGCTGTCACAGTTTGACATGTGCTTACATTCAGACAGGCTAGCAGACTAGACAGAATTTTTATTCTGGCTTAAGGATATGGGGTGTTTTGGTGCCTATAACAAAAAAAAAAAAAAAAAAGGCAAAGCAAACGTTTCCATTTCTTGCTTGCAGTGCCTATGTCTTGCAAATTTTGGAAGAATTAGGCAGAGGCTTTGAACTTGTTTCAATTCTCTTGCTCTTTTTGGAGCAGTGATCTGATCACCCAGACTGCTGCATGGTGGGAAGCTTGTGACTGTGGTACTGGAATGAAGCTACTTAAAGTACTTGAACATTCTGTTGATGACCTCACATTTTATATATTTATTTATTTTTAGAATGGATACATGAAATGGTTTCATGAGAAAAAAATTAAATGTCTTCACTTTCAAGCAAGGAGGGAATCGATTCTTATTTTGTCAGAATGTTTACTGAATGTGGCCAGACACATGTGGTTATGTATTCTGTAACTTTCCTAAGTTTTCCAGGGAAGACTGTGGTTGGCCCAAGGAAAAGTTTATTTCTTGCTTCTTCATAGCTAAGGAAAAGAAACAAGGTCATTAGGATTATCATTTGGACTTGATGATCTTGGTCTTAGAAGTATCTTCCAAACTAACTGATTCTATGATCATATCAAATTACATAATAGGAAAAGGTGGATGTCTCCTCATATTTGGTGAGGAAACTTTAATATGTATTTGCCCTTGTTGCTTGTCTCTAAGAATTTACTGATCTTTTGCTGTATCTGTTGTTCCCCTCTTATGAAAAAGTTTTATTTGTCTAGAAAGGGAACAACAATGTGCTTTGCTGTAATGGACCAAAACCAAGGGAAGCAGAATTCAAAGTTGGGGAAATTTTTGTGGCTTTTGGGAGGCTATTCATATAGAGAAGTTTTCAGCTTGACAGGAGCAGGTTCTTGTCCAAGAGTCCCAAGCCACTGCTTTCAAGTTAAATTGGCCCTTGGAATTCTGCTTGGAGACTTCTAGTGTGCCAGGCAGATCAGCAGCACTTCAGCAAGTCTGTGATTCCTGTTAGCTCTTCGGAGGTGTGGTGTGTTCATTGCTCCAAGGCAACAAAGCTCAGATCTAGTTTTGTCTGCTTTTCTCAGAGACTGGTTTGGGAGGTACGTGTATCTTATGCAGTCAGACTGTGGGTTGCTGCCAGAATGGACAGTTCTGCTGTTATCCTCCAACCGGACTAATGTGTTCCTGCCTTTTCCATGCCTCAGATGCAGTGATGGTGCGTGCCTGCAGGATGATCTTGGATAAGCTTGATGATATGATTGCAGGAACTTTTTCTTCTCTGGTTTATCTCCCCCACCCCTTCATGAGCTAACTCAGAACTTATGGCAGCACAGTGACTTGATCTGATGTAAGAGAGACATTAGGAATGAGCAGCAGGGAAAGGGAAGAAAAAGAAGGTATGAGACTTTTTCAGTGGCAGCTTCCAACAGAACGAGATAATTACAGTGTGAAACAATACTTTTAACTCCTGCTGGCTGCACTTAACATAAGGGGAAATATTTACACACAACCAACCATGCCCCTCTAGTGATAATTTAGCACTTGATTGTAGTTGTGTTGATCAAAAAGGCAGCAAAGCAGTCTATTTACAGCAAGGAAACTAACACTCTTTATTGTTTACCACACACTTTTATATACAGTTACAGTGGTTACTTGTCACTTATTGATAGGTGCCTTCCCTTACATTTTCCCGGTAACAAAACTTCTTACTGGTAACTTTTAAGTGTTGTAACTTGCAGCCTATCCCCAGCTATCTCTTCCACATTCTTGTTTACATTCTTTCTCCATCTGTGTGCCTCCCTCTCCCTCTTTTAAGGATACACCACAAAGTTGTCAAGCTTAATGTCAGCACTCAGGAGGTCGGCAGACCCACTGTCCACCACCACACTTGATCATCCACTGTGATTAACTGAGTCATTCTAATCCTGACTCTCTTGGGGACAAAATTCAAAAGTTGGCAGTAGTATACCATGTGGTGGCTATGCAGTAGGTTTATCAGACAAAACTGTCAGATTTGGGTCAGTATAAGTGACAAGTATAGCATTTTGTATCTAAAATTACTTCCTTTACGTGTTCGTTTATTTATCAGTTACATATACATTACCCCATGTATTCTTAAGGGTTATCTTCTGCCATGTTTTCTTAGCTAATTACTTTTCTTCATGTGTTTAAGCTCCCGTAATTCAAACGAATAGTGTATACAAATCTCTAGATGCTATATTTGAATGTCCTGGTTTTGCTTTTTCTTTATGCTACCATGGGAATCCCTGGGAAATGTTTTGTTACCTCCCTGGGCCAAAGGCATTTTGCTCATAAGGAAGCTGTTTGCCAGTTTTAAAGTCATGTTTCTCAGTAATTTCACAGTTAAAATAATTTTAATTTGTAGGCTTTTGCTGCACTAAAGTACGTGTGATTAACAGCTGTAAATCGGTTATCTATGGCCTAATAGCGCTTAAATTTTTAAGCAGCATATGTTGCAGTATAACTTCTTCAGTTGAGTGGATTCATTGATAGCCAGTCTATACACAAAGACTGGAATTTCTGTACTGGCTAACTTGCTTAACTGATCTTTATGACCATGGACAAGTCCATCCTGGATATGCTGCTGACCATGTTCTGTCAGTGAGCCTTCCAGGAGGTGAAGTGAGTCAATGGGCTAGTCAGCTTTGTTACTGGTCAGAGTCTGATCTTTAGGTCAGTACTCCCCAAGTACTTTTCTGTGCAGCCAGGCTGAGGAAGAGGAGGAAAGAAGTTGATTGCAAATGTCCTGGTTGCCTTATTCCATGTCTAGCTTTACAAAGCAAAGTAGTTTATACTAGCTTCAGCAATGCAACACAGAGATTATTCAGTCTAATAAAATCCTCACTATGGCTCTGAATGATTGACTGTTACATAAATGCTGTGTGGAATTATCTTAATTTTATGGAATTATTTTTTTTTAGTTCTTTAGGGTAGTTTTTAGTTCCTTAAAAATGGGTTGTAGTGTCTGAATCTTGGAATGGTAGACCTTTCAACCTTGCAGTAAAACTATTCATCTGCTTGGAAATTAGCTTGTAGGAGAAAATCAGTTTTCATGTCAGGGGAAAAAAATAGTATTTGCTTGTGTGCCAGAAATAAAGGTGCATGTTATGTGTTGGTTCATTTTCATGAAAGAAGAGGAAGTTCAAGCTACAGTGTTACTAATCTGTTTCCAAAATAACTTTTTATATATTATATGCACATACAGCTGACCAGAACAGCATTCAAAAGTTGGGAAATTTCAGAATGAAGATTAACTGTGCAGCATCCTCTGGCATATGTGCAGTGGGAAACATTAATTGTCTGCTCTTCCCCCTTTTTCTGCAGAACTCAGTGTTAGTGGATCATGCTCACTCAGAAGGAATAATATGGTAGTAAAATAATATATGCTCTGAAGTCTGGTGTTTATTTGCAAAATACTATAACAATTGCTCTGAAGACAGAATTATCTTTCCCTAAAATCAATCTGACCTTCATATTTTCAGTAAAATAAATACCGTTCTTAACTAGTGCTATGAACATGTCAGTTCTAAGGAGAATTAGCTTCCTGGATGATTTCTGTACTTTCCTACATGTCTTACTCAAGGTGCCTAAAATGTTGGAGTTTGTTTTGTAGGCAATCTTAAAACTGTTGGTAGCCGCATAATATTAAAATGCTTAGCATAATATAATTCACTGACTTTCTGTTCTAAAGTGTGTTTCTTGGAAGAAAGCTTACAAAATAGTTCAGTTCTAATGTCTGTACTTGCTAGGTTTCACAATCACAGAATCGCAGAATATTCTGACTTGGATTGTTTATATTTGCAACTGATCTCTCTGCATTGCTAAAAGCTGAGAGAGGCTATAATTTGTTGAGAGGGAAACAGCATTTTCACTTTCTTTTCTGATGTGTGCAGATTATCTAGTTGCATATTCGACAGCTTTCCTTTCCTTCTCCACCCTCCCCGAAGTCTCAGAAGAGAAATTCATGGAGCTTCTTAGGAGAAAGGCAGAAGTTGCATCTGTGGTTCAAAGTCAGTTAATCTTTTTTCAATCTGAGTAGCTAAAGATTTTTCAAATAAAAGATTTTTAGAATTACCTAATTCTAAAGTAATTCTTAATTCTAAGTAACATGACTGCTTAAAACTAAGCGAGCAGCAGGTTTTTTTCTTCTCTTGTAAATAAGTTTTGGTATTGCCAGTTTTAAGTTGCTGAGACAATAAAATAACCATGTAAACACAGACTATAAAGAAATCTATACTAAAGTCTTCCAGTAAGAGGTAGCTGTGTAAATGGGAGTTTAATCAGATCAGTCATCTATTGGTACACTATACAGTTCACATTGCAAAACACACCAAGTTTTATTCATTATAATAAAGGGTGGAAATTTAACCTTATTGTGTCCCCACACTGCTCTTTCTCCTCAAAGAACCTCATTGTTGTTTGCCTTGGAGAGCCAGAACTATCAAGTGAAATTTCTTAATGTATTTCCCATTTGATTCAACCTCTATGCATATAAAGTTATAATCTGGGCAATAAAATGTGTCTCAGTTCAAGGAATTAAGCCAAGTTTCATCAAAGTCTTCCATATGTATTTTATTTTACAATAAAAGAATCTATATTTAAAGTTGGGATGGATTTATTGCTGTGTATTATTGTGTTGAGGAGGTGGAGGAAATGTAGAAAAATGCAGGTAATTTTTTGAAATTGGGTTTATTGTAGAAGTGCTGAGGAAAGAGGTGAACAGTGTGCCACTGGTTTGGAATAAGTGATAATTTTACTTTGGAAAAGACCTTAGGAAGTCATCGAGTTGAGCTACTGTTCCAAGGAAGGGTAATTTTGAAGTTCAGGACCTTGTTAAAACTGAGCTGAACAATCTGGAAAGGGTGAGATACAACAGTCTTTCTCCTCAGCCCTTTGAACTTCTTTCTTCTTGTATCCTCCATACTTTAGATTGTTTAAAATTGCATTGAAATACCTGCTTTTCTTCAAACAAGGCAAACCATGCTCTGTCAGCTTGCTACATCACACGTTCTAGTCCCCACTGCTGCACTCCCCAGTTTGTCAGCATTTCTTTTATAGCAGCCTGGAACTGGGCACAGTCGTCCCGATTTGGCTTCACAAGTGCTAAATAATGGGAAATATTTACTTGACCTGACTTGCTGACTGTGCTTACCCAATGAAGGCCAGTATATGGTTAGGGTATGTTGCTGACTCATGTTCAGCTTGTCTCCTGGAGCCACCCCAGAACCTGTCCTGCAGCAATTAATCCTACCTGTGGCACTGATCCTCAGTCCCTACTGTTCATGGCATGGGGTTCTCTCCTGACTGTGGGACTCTGCCTTTTTTGAGCTACCAAATTTGTTGTCAACCTAATTGTTTCAACCTAATTGTTTCAGCTTGTTGAGGTCCCTCTGTGTGCCACTCCTGCCCTACCTTCTAGTGTACAGACTGCTTCCCTCCTGTTTTGTGTTGTCCACAAACATGATAAGCTTGTGTCCCATCTTGCAGTTTGGGTTATTAATAAAGATGTTGAGAGTATTCACTCTAGTATCAATCTCTGAGGAACATTGCTTAGAGCTGGCTCTTGGTTGCATTTGAACCACCATTGTGCCTGACAGTCCAGCCAGTTGTTCCACATCTTCTTCATGATTCCTCAGATTAGCTAGAAACGTGTTATTGGATACTGCTAAGAGCCTTTGTAAAGTCAAACTAAACTACATCCCCAGCTCCCCCTTCATCCTCATAGGAAAGTGATCAGATGAATTTGGCACCATTTCCTTTCAACTTATACTGGCTATTTCCAATCACCTTTTTCCCCTTTGTGTGTTTAAAAATTAGCTTCTGTGAGGATTCACCCTGTAATATCCTGGGGACTGAGGATGAACTGACCAGCCTGTAATTGCTTAGATCATTCTTCCTGTGCTTTTGGAAGATGATGGTGTCATAAGGGACAGCCTCATTGCTGTAACTTTTTAAGGCTGACAAGAAGTAGCCTTGAGTTGTCATGAGCCAACTTCTTGGCACCTTTGGATGTGTCTCATCTGTTCCTGTGGACTTCTATTTGTCCAGTTTACTAGACTAATTCCTAACTTGTTTCATTCTGCTAGTAGGTAGAGACAAATGAGAGCCAGAGAAACCCTACTAAAGACTGATGCAAAGAAGATGTTTAGGAGATTTCTGCATAGATTGCCAATAGATTGACCACTCCATTTAGCAGTAGGACAAAGTGTTTTGGTGGTTTGGTTTTTTTTTCCCCCTCCTTGTTTTTTCCCCCTGCAAATAGACCAATGTACACTCTTGCTGTTTTGCAACCGAGTTTCAAGTTCACCGTAGTCTCTGCCTTCGTAAGTCTGCTCCTTGGTAACCAGGCAGTGCTTCTTTGTCTTTAGTGGTTGGTTTCTGCTCTTCATATGTTTTGGTTTTTGCACTTCAGCTTGGTCAGGAGTTCTTAGTTCATTCAAGGTGGCCTCCTGCTGTGTTTAGTTGTTATCTTGCATGGCAGGAAGGACCATTTTCACTCTTGGAGGAGGTTGCTCTTTTTGCTGAACCAGCTCTGCAAGGTTCCATTGCTCTTCAAGGCAGCTTGCCCTGGCATCCCACTTACTAGGTTTTTTTAACAAGCTGAGGTTTGCTATCTGGAAATCTGATTCAGCTATTTTCTTTTGTCACTTTTCTCCAGAACTTAATGTCCACCATTTCATAGTTGCTTGCCCAGGCTACCTCTGCCATCCCTGTTAAATGTTTACTTGACTCATCAGTAGCTGGTCTAGTGGAAGGCCTCCTGTTTTACTGCTCTCTCCTGGTTTGTTTTTTTGCTTTTACCCTGCCTTGTTGCTCTTCCAACAGGTGTTGAGGTGGTTGACATTATGGCCTGTGATCAGAGGTCTCTCCTACTGCTGAGCATGGCTTCATCTACTTTGCCACTTTGGGTGGTTTGTAGCAGATTTCATGAAGGCATCCACCATCTGGAGGGCACCCACATCACCATTTGGTCTACTTTTCTGATTTAAACCTGCAAACTCTTAAAAAGTTAAAATATTCTATAGCACAGCTGCATGTTTGTAGTGCATCAACTGTGCCCATCCTTCCTGCTTGTTGCTTGTGAGGAGCCTGCATCCATCTCTCACAGCATGCTAGTTGTGGGAGCTGTCCCTTTGTGTCTTTAATTCTAGTGACATCGCAGCTGTGCACAGGCTGGCAGTTCTTCCTGTTTGCATCACAGACTGTATACTTTTGTACACAGGATTTCAGTTGTACCCCATCTGCCCTATTTCCTCTTAAAAGGAGTGAGAAAACCTTTGGAATCCTGTCTGATATGTGCTTCCTCATTCTCTGTTCGGCCACTTACCTGAAGTCTTTGCTTTTTGTTCCCTGGTGAACCTCCTTTAAAGCTCTTCTCACTAGGTTAGCAAAGATAATCTTGTCCTCCTTTGTTGGGTAGATCCTGTTTCTCCCCAGTAGTGCTCATTTGTCTGAGGATCCTGTGTTATTAAAAACACTAATGCTTTCTGACTGTTAGCAGGCCTGCTGGAAGGTGGTGATCTGTAGATTCTTCTGCTTGAGGCTTTACTCTTGTTTGGCAGGATCAAGGGGGGATGGTATGAGCAGGTGTGTAGTTTGTGAACCAAGTGATCTAGTTGCAAATGTGTTTTGTATAGTGGTAAAGTTGTTTTTAAACAGTGACAACAGATAAGTGCTTCATTTTAGAAAGGTTGTAGTGTTTTAGTGGTCTTGTGGTAAGGACTTCCAGTGAAGTTCTTGACATTATTCACAGTGCTTTGTCAGAAAAGGACTTTGAACAACCAACCTATCTAAATTGGTACTGATCACAACTCTGCGTAGACATGACAAATGCATGTTATTGTGCCACAGAGTTAAAATCTGCTTTCTCTTGTTAGCTACACTTAGTACAGAGCTGGAGAGGTTCTGTACTTTTCTGCATTACTTCTGAGGTTCTGCTCAACATCTGGCTCAGTGCTTCATAGATGTCTTATAGCAAGCTGGAACTTGGTAGTGAAGAATAAGGGCTGAGGAATCTGACTTTCATATTCTGATCAGTTCTTGATCTCCCTATGTCTATGTTTTAATGTTAGCTAACGTGAAGCATTGACCATGAGAGATGCCTGATAGTTCCTGAAATAGTTTTCCATATGAGCCACTAGATATGTTTTAGATCATTTTACATTGCTGCTAGGCTATAGTAATTTTGAAACTACAGGTAGAAGAATGATGTGTTAGCACTGTCTTTAATTATCTAGTATAAAAATGCTAATTTAATGAGAGGAGAAGATGGAGTGTCTTAGTTTGAAAGAGAAAACTAAGATATCTGGGGGCTAATAGAACAGAGGACTCCACCCGATTAATCACACC
>JAWWEU010000081.1:131303703-131315374 GCA_035583155.1 Acropternis orthonyx | reverse complement strand
CACACACACACACACACACACACACACACACACAAACTGGGAAACAATGAAACAACAGAACAAAAGAACACGAAAATGAAAACCTGACTTGAATGTTCTGCAGTGCTAGTCCATGGACAGTGAGCAGCACTGCTGCGCTGCGGTGCAACCCCGCTGCTCTCTCGAACATCGGTGGATGGGGGAGCAGGGGCACCGGCCCTCGGCAGGCGGGACAGCAGGCAGGAAGTGGAGGCAGACAGGACCCCGCCTGGTCGGCAACGGCTCCGATGGACTGGGCTGGTGCGTGCGGGAGACGTGCCCGCTCCGGCAGCAGGGCACAGGTGGTCAGCGGTGATGGGCCAGGGGCAACCTCTGGCGTCCGGGCACCGGGAGGGGGAGGGAAAATGTCCGACTGCAGCGGTGGGCCAGGGACGGGGCTCGGCTCCCAGGACGGGGCATCCCAACGGCAACGAGGCAGCAAGAAGGAGAGGACTGACCAGCTTGTCTCGATGCCCCCGGATCCACAGGAAAACTGCAGAGAGCCACTCTGATGCAGCGGGGCACCTCCAGAGACTGCAGACCTTGGCTCCGAACACAGCGCCGACGAAACCGCATGTGTGTGTGGAACCGATCCAAAACTGAAAGTAAAAAAAATGTTCCCCTCCTTCCTCCCTCCCCCGGAAGCTCCCCCCTCCCCTCTGCTCCAGGCTTCACTCCCAGTCCAGGCGGGTGAGGGAAAGAGAAAATTCTCCAACCTTAAATCCATAACATGGAGTCTGTTGCATATTATATTGAAGAAACATTACGAAGTTATGTTACTGAGATTATGTAGTCAAAAACAAATCTGAAAAAATACGAACACTGATCATCACCTGTGCAGTGAATATATGTTGTTATGTTTATTGCAGCCTGTTTTCTGTACGATTTTATGTGCAGTGTGACTTGGGTTCAGTAAGAAGAATAACACTTGCTGCCTCCCTTCATATGATCCTATGCCTAAATTTTTATACTCGCATAAAGCTGGTAATTACCCTGTGGTAGCAAATTCTTATTCTGCCCACTACTGTAATATTGAGGTGTCTCCTTAGTTATAATATAGGAGTAAGTAGAGATTATCTGAAAGTCTTAAACCAAACCTTGTTACCGTAAGTAATTTAGATGACATGATTAGGTATCTCACTCACGGACAGGCTGTGATTTCATTTGAGGAGCACTGTCTTAATACAGACCATGCAGATCTGCTTTAAAAATGGAACTGAACTGTAGTTGCTCTGAAAGGGAGGCTCAAGGAAAGTGATTCAGGAGAGTCTTACTGAAGTTTGTAGCAGGCAGTGGGAACTAGAACCTAACACAGTCTTCAGGCTGGAGCTGCCACTCTAACAACTCTTTTTCTCCCTGAAGCTTTCTGCCTTAATTCCTAAGTTATATGTCAAATGTTACAAGTGGGAAGGGTGTTGTGGTAACTCTTCTCTGCTTATTTGCTCTCCTTTGGTGCATCTCAGGTTTTTAGTTTGTCCAGCCTTGTCTTTACGTGAATGAAGAGTAGGAGAGGTATGTGATTATGATGAGATGGGTGATGTTCAAGCTTCATAACTTCAGGTAGAAGAACGACTCCTTTATCTGCCACGGGAGTGGACCCACCCAGTGCGCTGAGCCTGCTCAGAGTGTTTAGGTGCAGTAATCTGATACTTCCTGGAAGCATCAGGCTTAATGTGCCTGTATTAGGTGTAAAAAGAGCAGCTGAGAATGGATTTAGGCGGTTAAAGCAATTCAGCTGACCCAGACCCCTTTAGAGGGGCCCTCAGAAAAGAGAATGACAGTGAGCAGAGAACCTGTAAATGAGTTGTCCCAATAGCCGCATGGATTAGGTAGTGTGTGATAGTGTAAACTCACTTTAAAGTCTCCCTTGTGTGTGGCATCCATAAGCCAGTTGGCCATAAATATGTGGATTAGCTGGTCTCCTAATATATGTGAAACACCTGAATTTGCTGCCATTTACTTTCTTCCAAATTTTGATTTTACATATTGGCTTCATGCATAATGTTTTTATGTCATCTGTAGAGTTGTTCACTTTTATCATTCACGTTCCTTTTAATACATAACCTGCATGTGGTTTTGATGATGAAGGATTAGAATTTGCTTCATGACTGACTCATATTTAGAGGGTAGCACCAACCCACTAAAGGGACAGAGCATACAAAATTAGAACTAGCCAACAATTAAAACAAGCAGATAAATGTTCCACAACATTTTAAGTGAGGATCTTAACACAAATAGAAATCAGAAACAAAGCAAGAAGATTATGACTGTGAAATTATACTAAGGTCCTGGAAGAATGATGCTGTGTGTTTAAAAGCGCAAAAGAAAGTAAACCAACTCTTTTACAGGAAACATATTGCCCATACAGTTTGGTCAGGAATGGTATGGTATAAGAACAATATATCCAGCTCAGGATAACAACACTGTCTGGAAATTATTTTTAGTATTAATAAATAGTTTTGTTTCTTCTAATTGTTCTGTGTGGTGGTTATCAATGGCATTACTGGGATGTCAATATCAAACTACCGCTAGATCTAGAGAGTACTGGATATTGAGTAGATGGCAAGTTGTGTGCTGTGACAAAGCATGTTATGGGCTGATTCTGTACTTGTACAAACAAGCTGAAAGTCACTTGTAGGGACACAGATATTACACAACGTACATAGTGACTTTTAACCATGCTTATGAGGAGAGCCTGTGATTTAGGATAAAGGAGGAGGAGATATAATTGGGAAGTATTTTAATGTATTTTTGATACATAGGTAGTATGTGTACTGCAAAAAGTTTAAATTGCACAAAAAATTAATAATTTTGGAAGATTTTTTTTAAAAAAATACTTATGCTGTGGTGATTGCATGGTAAAGTTTAATATGGCACTACATTATTTTCTGAAAATGTAATTTTGTCTAGGAAAGGTGAGTATACTTTCTTACCTTCTTGAGTAAGGTTGGAAATGCATTGCATCCCTCTAAATATTGTTAGATACTAACACAAAACATTTTCTCTGTATTATTGTGCACATACTTGGCTGTGTTCATCAATAATATAAGCAGGAATGACTTCTGTGACTGCATCATGTTACATAGACCATGACTATACAAAGTGCAAGTGGATGAATCTAGGACATCTGGAGTTGGGATTCATGTATCTTGGAATGCTTATGGCAGAGTGTAAATCTGTTCTCACCTCTTTTCCTCTCTGCTTCCCTGTTACTGCTGTTTCTGATAAATGTGACTTGTGCTCTCTACGTACTTTTTAGAGGTGACATTCATTTCTGTGGACTTTTCTGACCACTCTGTGTATTTTGATTTTTAAATACTACTTTCTTTTGTAACACTTGGCTATACCAGAGCCTTCTTTTGTGGGGGGTCCCCAGATGGTGCATCAGGTTGCATTACTCTGGAATTCGCTTCTGGTTTGCTGGATTCCCACTCCATAGATTCTATGTCAGCCTTTTGGTTCTGGTGTTCTGTTAACCTCTCCTTTTGAGAGCTAGATTTTGGCATGTAGCTACAAAAGCACTTTCCAAAGATCTCCATGTGGTTTAGCTATTAACTTTTCAAGAATTAAAGCTGGGGATTTACCTCCTTTGGAACACACCATTCTGAAGAAAGATCTCAGCAGTGTCCTCTGAGCACAATTTCTCGTAATACCTGTTTCTAGATGAAAATGGGCAGTAAGTTGTATGCCTGTCTTGCTACACATTTGTCAGTGCTCAGGATAATTTTTTGTTGCATATTCAGGATTAACTGCCTGGAAGTATTTGGAGATTCAGGGCATTGTGTTGTTTCTGAACTTGGGTGGATTTGGCAAAGCTCTGGCAGAAAGTGTGTACTCAGCACCTCTTAAACCGTTCTTGATACAGGGTTTGTTAATAGCCAGAGTTTAAATTGCCTGTAGTATGAGTCTGCAGACGATCACAGTTTTAGTGATTCGTCATAGAATTATTAGTTCACATAATGAGGATTGTTTTGTTCTCCAAATAGCCTTTTGACCGTGCTTTGGTTTATCTTACAGTTGATTTAAAGTCCCTTCTTACTTGACTCAAGATTAGGTAGATGGTTTTACTCCTCTGGCACAATGCCAGGAAAGCTGTCTTATTTGATCTGTGTGTTAACAGTGTTTGCAGGTCTCCTGGCCTACAGTCCTTTGAAGCAGTTTAGCAGTCAGCATAAGGTAGCACAAATAAAGGCTTTGAACAGTGTGCTGCTGAATAGAAACACTGAAAGATCTCAGAGATAAATGGCTGGCACGGAATGCATAATGCGCAGCAGAGGTTGTAACTGCTCGGCTTGGAGCTTTGGAGCTAATGCCACCATCAATTTCATCCTCTGCTTGTATGGGGAAGGGTTTATAAAAGTCACTGTGACTCTTTCGACATAGCAACACATGTACTTACTTGGAAAGCAATGCCAATTTGAGCAGCTCCTACTCTGTTTCGTCCTTGTTGACTATGCCATGAGTTGAATCTAGGACCTGATGTGTTGAAAAAATAGTTTGGCAGATGTGTTTGTTTTTAACTAGGGTTTGCTACAGTTGTTTAGTGGAAGGGCTGACAAGCAGTGGGAATTACTGCTGAAGGTTGCAGTGAAAGGAGGGACTGGAGCTTGGCACTGGTGTTTAAGTAAATGTATGTGCAACTGTGCCCTTGGACTCCACACCCAGATTTTATGAGACTGGGTAGAAGCTGGAATAGGAAAGTGATTCTGTTTGTTAAATAATTAAAACTTGTTATGAGCAGCTCAAGTGCAGATACTCTTGCTGACTAATAATTTTTTTCTGTTGAGTCATTCTGTTGGCTTAGAGTGATGATGAGTGTTTTTTGTTTCTTCTGGGCTTTTGATGGTGGTTGTTTTTTGGAGGGAGGTGTGGATGTGTACTAACACTTTTAAAACTGAAACTGGAAGGAATTGCTAGTGCTTAATTTAATTTCTGTGTAGGCTTGGAAAAGTAGAGAAAGAGGGGAAAAATGCAACCTAGTGTTGAAGCCAAATTAGAGTATTCATCTTCAGTTTTGTAGTTTCTTGCATTTATAAGAATGTGTCAAGTTCGCTTGCTTAGTTCTTATATTAAAACATCAATGTACTGTAATTAAATGGCATTTCAGTTGTATGAATAGGTTCTTTGTATTTCCTTGAGAAATTGCATCACGTGGAGTGAATTATGTATGTGTATTTTTGCATTTAATTGAGAATAAATGTTAATGAAAATCTGAGAAGTGTTCTCAGGGGGTCTGGTACCTGAAAAAGAGGCTCTTACTGCTTCTCTAATAATACTTGTTCAGGAGCTTACATGTCTCTGTTATGTTGATCTAAAGCAAAGAGGATAAACAACTGCTAACTGATGACTTAGCCAGCAGTCATGTGTTTTTTATAAAGCAAATAAATGAAAATATGTCTCAATTTTTTTCACTGTGTTGTGTTTTCTTTGGTAATGAAATGTCTGTCTGGTTATTGCCACTTGACTTGCAGCTTATTCTATCATTTGTGATAACATATGATTCTGCAACATATTAAAGTTAAGAGAAGAATTATGAACTGTCAAACCTACACCACATCTTTTTTTTATATATAGCAGCTGTCTAATAATTAATAATATAGTAATTGTAACTTCTTTTTAGCTTTAAAACTGAAGTTTTTCTGGTCTGCTAAAAAGAAAAGAATTAAAGCATTGTAATATCTATCATAATCCTTATGAAATGATCATGTTTTTAAATAGTTCAAATATATAGACATTATGTGTATCCCTGAAAATGGTTTTATGTTTTCTTGCAGCTAACAGAAGATGAAATTGCAACTATTCTGAAATCTACTCTTAAAGGACTTGAATACTTGCACTTTATGAGAAAAATACATAGAGATATAAAAGCTGGAAACATTCTTCTTAACACTGAGGGACATGCAAAGTTAGCTGATTTTGGTGTGGCTGGCCAGTTAACAGTAAGTACATGTACCAAGATCATTTAAAAGTGCTTTAGTGATCCTAAACATGTTCTTTTACCCTTGTCTTCTGCTTTGAATTTTATGTCTGAGAAGTGACTAGTAGTAGTGGCAGAACTAACATCCTTTATCATTATGAATATTTAATGTATTACAGGGCTATTTAGTTTTTAGTTATTTTTATAACCCAGTGTATGCCAGGTGCCTGATTGAATTTTAGTTTGAGGTTTACTATTATTATCATCACCTGTTTGGCCTCTGTAGGCTGATGGGCTGAATCTATTTGGTCTTAATTGGAAGTCACTACCATTTGACTTTTGGGTGGCTAATTGAACTTTTGAATAAAGAATTGGTATCAAAATAATCTGAAAATAAGCATCTCTGTTTTAATTGCATAAAAAATATTATTACAGGATACAATGGCAAAACGTAATACTGTTATAGGAACTCCATTTTGGATGGCTCCTGAAGTAATACAAGAGATTGGCTATAACTGTGTGGCAGACATCTGGTCCCTTGGTATCACTTCAATAGAAATGGCTGAAGGAAAGCCTCCATATGCTGATATTCACCCAATGAGGGTAAGTGTGTGTATGATGGCATTTTTTTGTTTGTCGTATTTAAAAAACCCCTGCAAACCCACAAAGCATTCAAAGAAACTTAATACTGGAATCATGAAAGTGTGTGTTTATGAATGGACACTTGAAGACTGACAATTTTTACTGTCTTTATTGCTTCCTATTTACTCCAGTTTGCTTGTGTTGTAACACGTTTCTGTAATATTTCAGAATGCCTTTACCTCCATTTGAGAGGGAGCTAAAGCAGTAAGCATTTAATTGGCTTGAAGGCAATGTACAGAATATTTCATACTGTACCTGCACTTGGAGAGTTTTATCACCGAGTCCATCCTCCTTTGAAAGGCAGTTTTGAAATAAAGGTGACCTAAAGAAGGATTCAGAATTGTTCTATTTGAGCAGTGCTAGTATTAATAACACCTGACAGCTTTTATTCATTAGTGACTCTTAAAGTCTCTTAGTGATACAGTTTATTTTTTCTGCATAAAATGTAAATAGAATGAATCACTTTATGAGGAGTAGCAGTTACAAAGGAATTACTTGGAGAAATTCATGGGGAACAATGTTTATCTAGAAATAACTTGCCACTGTTAGTCATGCTTTTATCATTTTTGTAATAAGCTATAGAATAGGTATAGCTAATAGCTATCTAATAGAATTGCACTGAGCATCAGTAGACACTCCATTCTAAATTTTTTGTATCTAAAGCCCGTTCTGTATTAATAAGGTACTTTCTATTGCCTAAAGTATATTTTAAAAAAATCTTTGTAATTGGCTGTAAAAATTACATACATAATAGATTATTCAGTTTCCTTTTGCTGATGCCTCATATATCAGAATCTTAGTACAAGAAACCTACCACTATCAAAAGAGAAGGTACTGTTCATATATGATTACTGTGAGGTGGTACAAATAGTAGTTCAAATGTATTTAGTGCTATTGGGTTCTTGATTTTTGTTTGTGGGTTCTTGGTCTTTGGTTGTGTGTCCCCTTTGGAGCAGAGTTGTTTCCTGGAATTTCATGGCAGTGTGCAGCTCTGTTAAAGCTAGTAAGTGTTTTGCAATTTCGAATAATAACAAAATGTTGGGTGTAAGTGTTAGTAGTTTTTCTGCACTGTATTTTTTTCTGTATAGTTAGCTATTTTTAAATTACAATTCAAACTGCAAATATGCAGATGAAAGCTGTGAACAAAATAAGTCTTTGAAGCTTGTTTTTGGTGGGAATTTAGATTATGATGAAATAACATCACAAAAATATTTTGAAAAACGGTTGATCACAAATCAAATACATTTGATCATGCTGTGATTTTTGGTTGTACTTCTAATGAAAATATCTTAATTACATCTGAGTAACGCCATTGTACATAGTTGCACTAGCTGTTGAAAGGTGAGGACTGCATTATCAGAGAGGATTTTTATGTGCATGACAATAGCTGCTTATAAATCGAAGGTCGCTGACTGAGGGCTTGTGGATCTGTTCAATTCTTGCAATCAAGTGAATGCTATCAAAGGCTAAAGCAATTTAACACAACAATTCTGGATTACATAGAACATGTGTTCTTGTTAATAAATTACGTTATGGTTTTTAAGGGCTTGTATGCAGTTAGTGCTCTTTTGTATATTTGATACCTACACTTTTTCTTAATTTCTATTACTGAGTTGTTACAGTGGTTAACAAGAAATACACAGATTTAAGTTGCAATAGTTTTCCTGGTGTCATATGATACAGCTTCACAGGACTTCTGGACATATGTAGATACTTTCCAACTTTGTTTTAGTTATGACACAGAATTGATACAGGCAAGCATGAAAGCCTGGGCAAATTTTCATTGCTTTTTCTAGATGTTGCTGGAGTTCTGTGGTATTTATGTAAGGCACAATTTTGTTGCCTGGGAATGCACAGTGAAATTACCATGTGCACTGTTTTGCTATAGGCTGGTTGGCACTGCCACAAAGGTAATGCACTGCCAGTAGGCCATTTCCTTGTCAACTGCATTTACAGCTTAATAGAAATACTACATGACTTCTTTAAACAAGTGTTTTAGCAGAGAGGAAATAGCAGATTCCATGCAAACAAGCATAGCTTCCTCTACTTAACCACATTCTAACTATTCCAAAGAATTGTACTAGTTTCAGCTGGGAAGGAAGAAGCAGGGGGTGCAAAATGGAATTTCAGGGGTGGGAGGAAAAAAAAGCAGGTTTTTTCTGTTTAAGTGTTCCTGTGGTTGTATATTTGACTGCATAAGTGTCATCAATGCTATTTCACTTGTTTCTGCTGCAAGTCTGAGTTCAACAGGACCTGTAGTTGTCATACTTGGTTTGAGGCTCGAAGGTCAAGACCACTTGCCAGATCAGTAGTTCTAATGCTTAATTCACATTAGAATTATGAAACACTTAACAGATTTGATGAGTTCTTTTCTGCCTTTGCTAATGATGAAAAGTGAAACTTCTGTATTTTCCATGTTTTTTGTGTCAAAGGAGGACCATTTCAAGTAGTTTTAAAGGAGAGAGAAATACAGATGTCTTTAAGGTTGTCGTAAGATACACCCACTAGAAATAGCATGGACTTTGATAAGTCAAAAAAATCACTCAAATCTAGATAATTTAACCCATCTTAGAGGGCTAAAGTCATGTTGATTGCAGTAGACAGTGCAGCAGCCAGGGTTAATGTGTAAAACAGTGTTTGCATCTGCCTTTGATTGCTCTGCTGGGATGAGCAGTTAGGAATTTATAGTAGAGCTAATTAAAGGGACCTCAGTGTGGTTCTAGAGCGAGACTGCATCTCGGATCTGAAGCTGCAGTTATGTTTTAACAGCTGTGCTTCCGTGTCCCCCATTGACTGCAGCATGCATGCTGTCTTGTAGTGATATTTATTTCCTACCACTGTCAAAATTTAGTTCAAACTATTAACTGTTTCATTCAGTAACTCCTCACCATGTGATATTGGTCCTTTTTAATTTCTAAATTCCTTTTTTTTCAGTCTGTAATGAAAGCATAGAGACTGGCACTGTTTTGCTGTAGTAGTTGTGATTTTGCTTTTTAGCTAAAAGTTGGTAACATGCTTTTGAAATGGTCTCAGTCTCAAATTGTCATGTAACGGTGTTCCTGGTGGAAGATTCTATAAGGTGCTGAGTTTTGATTTGATCAATCTACTGCTGATATTTGGCTTTATTAACAAGTAGATAAATAACATTTTGCTATAAAGCTAATCTTAAACCCTAAGAATGGCTGTTTCTTGAGGTCCTTTCTCTAGACTGCCCTTACCAAAATATTTCCCTATGTTCATGCAATAACAGGATCAGTTATTCCTGCAAGGCTGAGACTTTTATGATCAAGCGTGGGTGTTAGAGACAGCCTGTCCTTAGCCAGGAGTTCCTGACCTTTCTGTTAAGCAAGTACTAGCCTTTTTGTGGCCTCACATAGAGCTAGATAAAGGAATTAGTGTTCTGAAAAGTTAACCTGATAGAAACCTGCTGGAACTGAGCTGGAGAAGTTGTAGGAGCCTGTAGATGGACAGGGGAAATGGGATGGCTGGAGTTACTGCTTTTTAGCTTTTTAGACCAACTTTAGTACTGTAGTGTGTGTTTTATAAAATTTGCTCCTCTTTGCAAGGTCAACAGTTAATGACAGGTTGGTGTGCTTCAAATAACTGCTGATAAATCTCTTTAAAAGGAGAAGGAGAAAAAAAACCCAATCCCCCCACCAACTCTTTTCTTTCATGCTTGTCAGGCATCTTCAATAATTCACGTTGCTGTGACATGGAAGATAGCGGTGGTAGATGTGTTTTTCAACACTTCACAGTATTGGTCTGTTTCTTTATGGTGAAGTTTGTTGGAAATGGACATGTGGGCATCACATGTTCTTCAGTAATTTGAAGGAAGCCAATTTGAACGACTTCCATTTGCCTTAAATCCAATCATGATATTTATTTTTCCATGGCACTTACCCAGATTATCCATGCCTCCTGCTTAGCCCATGTCATTTCCATCCTGGACTAATCTGTTTGTAATAACCTTTTATTCCTGATGTATCTTATGACAATCTACCATTTCTCAGTTTTTTAATCTTGACATATTGCATTAAAACTGGAGAGTGAATTGAGAATTACTGCTCTATAAAGCTGTAAGAAAAAAGGAGATGTCATGTGGAGGATAGCAGTCAGATTGGGACCAGTTTTTCAGCCATTCACACAATGGTTTCCTCTATGCCTTTTATGCCAGAAGTTGAGAAGAGGAAAAAAAGAAAAAACACTTCTGGTGATGTGAAATGTCTTTCTGTATCGTCACCCTTGCATTTCTTCTCTCCAACAGGTGGTGTTATCCTATCAGTTTACTATTTTCTTTGAGAGTTCATCTATCTTATCTCAGCATTACTGCTTTTGAGTAGGTTTGTAAAAGTATATTACATGGTTTTCTTATTTTAGTGCTTTTGCTTATCTTCAGAAAAAGACTTTGAATTAGCTTTTAAAAGTCCTTTACCTTTTAAGAACTTTCTATGAGATACTTTGTTAATTTGTAACTTGACATCTTGCCTGCTGTATCAAGATAGAGTGAGCTAATATTTGAAGAGTTTAAAATATAGGTATTTGATTGTACATTGTTGTTCATTATTTTACTACTCTTCAAAATCTTGTGTAAGAGTGACAGTGAGCTATGATGATACCCGGGGCTTGTAATGTGTGTTTGCAGTGGAGACCTAAGACACTGTCTTACGTGGTTGAGACAGCAGACTGGAGTTGGAGAAGCATGTGTTTTGGCTGCAGGCTTTTCAAAGAGATCTTTGAAGACCTTTGGACCTCTCTAGGCTTTAAACGGAATTTTTGCATTTACTTTAAACAGACTTAAATGCAGGTGATAGCTGAAAAGGACTTGTATTCCTACTTGTTTCCGTGCATTTTCAAACCCATTTCTGTTGGAATGAACGTTTAGGTGGTGACCTGATGATCTGGATCAGAAAATGGATCCATCTGAAAACTAACAAAGTAACAAGAAGTCATCATCATCATCATCATGGCTAGGCTTTGCGAATGAAGATTTGGGAAGGGCTCTACCCACGCTTTCTGCAAGCACGCTGATGGCTAAAAAGGCCAATGCGAGATAGGCAAGTCCGGTTGCAAAAGGCACAGTGGAAAGTTTCCACA
>JAWWEU010000081.1:131221716-131303603 GCA_035583155.1 Acropternis orthonyx | reverse complement strand
TGGGAGACCCTACTGGAGGCACAAACCACTGCCAGCATAGCTCGCAACCTCATAAGGGCATGCAAGCTTCTCCCCCGAAACAAGGGGGTGCCCGTGGAGAAGAACAAGAAGTAGCTTTCGGTAATATTGTTAAGGTGGTGCTTGAACTAGGTGGGGACAAAAATGTGTGGCTGGAACTGGTAGGAGAATCGGTTCATCTGTTTTTGGGCATCCTCCAAGTTGACTTAAGGTAATTGCAAAACTAGAGTCTCAGCTGGCCATTTTTAAATTTATTATGATTAAAGTTTAATAATTATTTTGGAAAAGTGCTGTATACATAAACACATCATAGGTCAGACTGTGTCCGTGTACTTTCATGCTAGGATCCTGTAGCTGTAGGTGAAATGCTTTCACACTGGTTTTTGCTGCTCTGGATTGCTTTACTGTTTGAGTGCAGAGAGTCTGAGGGAAAGGGAAGAGAATCCTCTTCCTTTTTCAGGTAGACTAGTAAGTGTCTGTGGACTGTGGAGCTTCTCTGAAGGTGGCCCTTAAAAATGCTTGTTTTAAAAGACAAACTGACGTTTTGTAGCTGTCCTGCCTGTTCTTTCGGACTCTCTGGTTGGGCATATCAATCAAATCAGACAGGCTACAGCAGACCTTCATGGGGGAAATTCCAGCTGTCTTCAGTTTGCATGCAGCTGAATACAGGTGTTGCTTTGTAATATATTTTCCTCCGTGATACTATTTATGGCCAAAATTTCAAATAGGTGTTACAACTTTATTGAAGAAAAAAAATGAGCACAATTAATTCCAGACTGTATTTGTCTAATAGAAAACAAAGTATGTTCTCTGTATAGATTGATGAAAAAAAATGTAAAAAAATAAAACAAATCAGCATAAAAGGAATTGCTTTCCACATAAATCACCACAAGAAATGCAAGTTCCTATAGTAATAGGATACATAATGTTTTTTCTCCGAGTCAGTAGTAGTAGTATGGCGTTCAAACCATTTGCCGCTACACTAATATGAGTGCTGATCTGGGTATTGTATCTGTGGTAGATTTCTTTTTTGGTTTGACAGCTTTCCAAGACTGAACTCTGAGGAAGTGTGACTTAGTTTATTTAAGGGTTCTTAAAAAAGGAAAACCTTATATTTTCATTTAAATATGCTGCTACATCAAAGAAGTAAGTAACCTGTCCACCTGCTCTGATCAAAATGTGAATAATTGTTGCATGATGTTTTTTGTATGAGTAAAAAACCAAACCAGATGAGACAATACTATCTGCAGTACATAAAAACAACAGGTGCCAAATGTTTTCTCATTCAGGATTTATTTCACTTGTCAAAAGAACATGTTTATTTATTTTAAATGAATGATCAGTACTGCTAGTGTTTGAACAGACCTCTTTACCTGAACTGCTTCTGGTGTGGTAAGTTATTGCTGATGTGCAGACCAGTTCCCAAAACTCTGTTCAAGACTTGACTTGTTTCAACAAGGCTTCTCTAATGGAGCAAATACATGTTGAGCAAATTAAAATGTGTAATTGTGTACATTTGAGCTTGCATGTCTGTGCATGTTCCATTTTTTTGTTGGCAATTAACTGATGTGATACCTAAATAAATATTTTTGTAGAGTTTGCTAGAACCTTAATATCTATATAGTAGATCTACTGGTCACGAGAATTGCTCTTTCTCTGAGTTAAGATGCCAGTTAGTGCTTGCTGTAATTGTAATGAGAATTGGACTTGGGTGATTTTTTTTGGTCAGTGTTCTTTAACGGGTATGTAAAAGCATGTTTTCCATGGGTGGTTATGTGTACCTTAACTTGAGGAAATACATTTCTAAATTTTTTGAACTACAATTAAGGCATCTGTTAACTATTGTAGTAATGTCATTTGTACTAGATGAAAAGAGACCATTTTTAGGTACTTGGTAATTTTACCCATTTAACATTATTTTCCATTGTGGTTATTTGTAGCAGTGGATTGAAAAGTAAATAAAGGACAAATTATGGTCCGGCAGGAAAGTCATGATTTGTCAAAGTTGCCCTTGTGGCTCCTGGGCAAGCTGCTCATAGAGGTGCAGAGATCCTGCTCTGTAAATTATTTTTTTTTCTTTTTCCTTTCAAGATATATACGGTTCTCCAAATGGAAAATTATGGTTTATGATTTTAGTTAAAATGTGCTTGGTGTTCACTTAAATATATTTTTCTGATTTCAAATGCTTTCTTCCTTAAGCTCCTATTCTTTGTGGAAATGCTGATCATAGATACAGACATAGTACCCTTTGAATGTAACTTCTTTTTAGTATTTTATGGCTGCAGGATTAATGGAGACAGTGAATTTCAAAAGGATTTAATTTATTTATTTGTTTGTGATCAGCCATTCTGAGGACTTGCTGTAGAGAAGACAGGGAAATATTTTGATGAGTGAGGTCAACACAGGCAAGTGCCCCCGAGGTTTAGTCTAGTTTCTTGTGACACAGAAACAAAATTTCTTGCAGTTTTTCAGTGTGCCTAGCATAGAATTTTAAAGAAAATTCCTGTATACCAAGTATGATTTAAGCCCAGAAAGATAGAGTAAAAAGAATAGTATGTGAGCTGTGAATTGTCCTCAGACACTGAGGACAAGTTTAGAGGTATCTGGTTGCAGATACGAAATACAGCTTGTGATATTTTACTGATTTTCTTAAATTGCAGTTGATAGTTCATTGCTTGACTTTACCAGATTAAGTTACACGTGTTGAGCTTCCTCAAGAATGATGTACAAGCCTGGCAGCATCCATTTTCCAAGACCTGACAGCTTGCTATGCCAAGGGATAGTATGCTTAATATCAGCCCATTTCATGTGAAAGGAGGGTTTTTGTAATACCATTGTGAAAGCAAGATAGGAAGAATACCACTTGTCCTCTGGCAAAACTTACTGATGATAACAATTTTCTCCTATTACCCCAAGGAACTTTTCAAAGAGGTTTTTGCCACATGTCTTCCTTCAGAAAAGATTGACAGATGTCCCTGGTTTATGGGACTCCTGAATGATGCAACATTAGCATTGATACATGCACTGTGAAAACATTACATTACTTGAGCCATGTTCGATGTTTAAATAGGAGAATGACAAGACCCTGTTCTGGTCTACGTTAAAGCTTTTGAAAAAGTCTACAGTCTAATGTGTGTAATAATTGTCGTCCAGTGAGTATTGCTTTCTTTATCTACTCTTCTTTTTTTCTTGCATCTCCCTCTCTTGTTTTTCTCTTCAGTAAAGATATGTCTTGCAAGTTCACGTAGTAGAACTGTTGCAGTGTAAATGAAGTGCAGTTAAAAGTATTTGTGGTTATAGAATCTAGCATAAATGTTCACTGTGGTTTAGAGAATGCATCTTGACTCCTTCAGATCACTAGAATTTTCTTCATATCACTAGAAGTTTTGAAAGTAGAATAAATGTTTATTACTGTTAAAAGTATACATTCTTTACATTTTTTAATAATATCATATTTGCTGGTTACATATGTGTGCAAAAAGGAAATGTTAATCTGTCATGTGTAATAAAGTAGCAGAAGCGGAGAATATTTGAAATTTGTACTAGAACTTGAGTTTAATTTGAATTAAATGGAAAACATTTATTTCATGCTTCTAAATGAGGATTTAATTAAAATTAAATTAGTTCATCTTTTTAGACTTACCCATGAATAGGAAATTTGAAACATGCTTCAGTTGATGGTTGGTTTTGTCTGACTTTGATTAATCACTTTCAAAGTAAGTTGAGGATCAGTACAGTAATTTCATAATTACACACAAGTGATCTAACTTGAAACTTTAACTAAAATAACTGTAAAGGAAGTTAGATCTTGTTTGGTTTCATGTAATGCTGTGCATCTTCTGTGAATGATTCAGATTCTTAGAAGTGCTAATCTGAGAAAAGGACCACAGTATGATACTACCCGTTCTTTACAAGACACTTAGGTGGGGAAATGTTTGACCTGTGAATATTATTTTTCAAAGATGTTGGAAGAGTAAGCGGAAGTTGAATGAAGCCATGAAATTAATGGAAATATTCTTGATGACTAGAGGGAGCATTGCATCAAGCCTGTAATCATTGGTAAAGTTTATTTCATAGAACTGTTAATGTGGGTCAAGTCTGAAATGTATTGAACAGACCTGGCATGGCACAGGTTACCGCTGCCCTCTGCAGCTGAGCTGGCTGCTTTCTCCCTGGACAAATGTTAAAAACAAACAAGCGAACAAACCCACACCAAAAAGCTTATTTAGAAGTTTTAAATTACTATAGATTTGCTCATTTGTGTAAACATAGAGTGCAAAGCAAAATGATTTTGCAGCTTGAAGATCTCAAGAAGATTTTGTTTGAAATAGGTAATTTGTAGTAAATCGTTGTGGTGCATTAAAACTAGAATCACAATTTTAACAGCACAAGACTTTTTAAATTAACTTTACAGTCATTGTTATTTGAAAAAAAACCCAAACAAAACACCTTTCCCTCATTTGTACATGTCATTGTATGCTGAATTTATTTGGTTTCTTTTTATTTTGCACTATGGACTTGGAAAATTATTTAGCAAGCTGTTTATGCAAAAATTTAGGACAATTTATTTTACTCAAAATTCTGTAATATCTTGCAGGATATTGTAAAATATACCACAGATTTCAAAACTTGCAAATGAAGAACTGTATTACTAGAAATGCTTCTATTTCTTTTTATTTCTGTTATCTTTCAAGTTCCAGGACTAACACAGAATTTTCAAGGTAAATTTTTATTCAAGGGTCTGGCATCTAGCTTCATTGAAGAGGAGAGAATTTATGTATTGCTTTTAGTTGAAATATTTCTGTTTGGATTCTTGTATGTGACTAGTGTCTTGTTAAGCCAAAAAAGAATTCGGTAAATAATTCTAAGACATTCTTGGAAGCTTGAATTAATGTTTGTTTATTGAAATTAATTGTATGTTCATTTTTTGCTTAAACATGTTTTCTGTCAGTATAGCTAGTTGACCTGGAGGAAGTGCTTTAGAGACCTGACTGCTATATTGCCAAATTCTTAACATATTACTAAAATTTTTCAAAAGCAAAAGTGTATTTACTTGTGTTTTAGTTAAAGGGATATTTGATTTTTTTAATTGCATGGGAGAAAACCGCAATCAGATTAGGAGGAAAATATTAAGCTTCTGTTGGTACTTATCATAAGATTTTTTTTATAGACTTTAAGTCTATACTGCTTGTTTACTTTGTGGAGGGGGAAAAAAAAATCTAAAAAATTGCTTAGATTGAAAGGAAGGTAAAATTTGGATTGGAGAAAGCTTATTAAGACTGTATGTACCCTGTTTCTGTCATGGTATTATATTGCCTTAAAATTTACACTAGGTAATTTTTAAAGAGGATGATGCATATTTAATGAAGAAATTTATTTATTTAAAAGGAAAGGTTGCCAATCAGTCTAAATTTGTTTCACTTAAAACTTGATGGTCTAAAGACAACTTATAATCCTTTTCTTGTTATAAAGTATTGTCAAATTTGTAGTAGTATCAGTTAAGTTTATGGAAACTTTGTTTTAAGGTGATTTAAAATAGAACTAAATCTTTAATTTGTGTTTGATGGCACCTGTTTTCATTTTGTTTCCCTAGCAACACCAGTGGTATCAAAAATTGCCTGTAGACCACCCTGGTGTTAGAGAAGAGTGAAACCAACCCGGCTTTTTCATTTCAGCCTTTTATTTTACTGACTAAATACTTAGGCACACAGCTTTAACACAGCCAGTTCTTTGCGAGCTAACTCAAATGATTTGGGTATGCAATTTGTGATTTTTTTTATAATTTTTTTTTCCAATTAGAATTTTCTGTACTAGTGCCAGTTTCTGTTTTTCTGCTATTTTGAAAATGCATTGAAATATAGGAAGTATTCATGATACCCTGTGGCAGAAACAGCTGTGTTTGAAAGCTGCTTTGACTACCTGCAGAAAAGTAGAGTACAAGTTCATGGTTTTTAGATAACATGGTCTGTTTTTAAAGCTTTATGAATGCAAATTTTTATTCCAGATGTGAGTTCTCACTATTCACATGGGGAAGAAGTAGAGCCAACATGAGTGTTACCTCCAGATTTTGCATTTTCTGCACCTCTTTTCCATGTCTGAGAATTCACATTGACTATGAAAATTACCTATACAGCATTCTGAACATCACAAATCTTAATGCATCATAAGTTTGTGTTTCAGAAAGCAAACATGATCATAATTCTTGCCAATACTGCTTATAATACCTGGTTACTGAAACATTCTGCTTAACTGACAAAAGCCTCCTCTGCAGTGTATATTCCTGAATTCCATGCTATACTGCTGATGCTTAAAAAAAACAAAAGGTGTTCTGCTGGAGCAAATCAGGTTTATAGTGAGAGTTATGAGTCTGGGAAATTTCAGGTGTCTTACATTTCCCTTTCTCCCTCAGAAATTTATAATAATTTTGCAAGACAATGAAGTAACCTGCTCTCAGAAAAGAGAGAACATCTAATGGAAGTCAAGGGATGTGATGAACACTGCAGTACTTCCAGTGTCCTGATGCTGTGACTGTAGGCTTGGCAATAGAGTTGACAGCTAAATATTGTCTCTGCTGCTGCTCCTTTTTCCATGCTACGAAAATGTAAGAGATAGCACCACATTTATGGGAAAATGACATGCATGTGTTGAAAAAGTCATCTGTTTCAAGCAGGATGTTCCTTATGAATTATAATAATCATGAGCTCTAACCGTGGGACAGAGGGCATGTCTAGAAGGGGCAGGTACATGTAGACACAAGTGAACTTCGCCTGTGCTGTCTTCCTTTTATTTTTTTCCAGGAGTTTCTCCGGAACAACTGCATGTGCACTCTAAATGTCTTGCTTTTTCTTTGTTTCTCTGAATAATACGACTAATTTGTACAAACTGTGGTTTTTTGATGTTCAGAAGTGTTTAGTATTTTATTTTTGGGGGTGAAAATGAACATGTGCATGTTCCTAACTTGTAAAACATGCTGTTGTTAAAGAGTCAAATTAATTAAATTATTTAGAGAAGTTGGCAGAAAGTTTCTTAGAAGTTGATCCTTCTAGCAGTGATGTGAATTGTAATGTATAAATCATGACTCTGGAGCAGCTGGTTGCATTGCCACTTGCTTGGTGTGAAAATAGGTGGAGTGCAAAGTAGCTAAAGGTTCTTTTCAGACTGGAAATATTGCAGTAAGCTGAAGGCAGTAGAGAAAGGTCTTACTGCCATAGCCCTGGAAGAACAGTAGGACACCAAAAGCCAGAGGGCATGTCTTTCTGGATGGGTGTTGAGAAGCGGATGGGTGCTCAGGTGACCGTTCTGTTGGAGGCCGGTGCGTGATGTGGCTGCAGCTCAGGAGCAGTGCACTGCACTGACGTGTGTCTGTGTCCAAAGTAGCATACCTGGCCTCTGAGCTCCTTTACATGTGTACCTCTCTGTGGAAAAGATACCTTCTGTTTCAGGTTGTAATTCATAACTTTTAATACTGTGTCCACTCATAGTGCCTGAACTGAGTGCCTGGCACAGAAGTGCGTTTCTCTCAGTGGCTAAAACATACGCTGCAGTATTTCTGCTGCTGGCTTGTTGACTTTGTGCAAGTTGAGGTTAGATTAAGATTTGGTTCAGCATAAAGTTAGCTGATGCAAAGTTTAGCCTATTAAATTTCTCTTTTAAATTAATTTACTGGAGGAGACTGTATTTTTTCACAGTGTTTCTGGTTGGGCATTAGAATTCCTAAAGATGCTTTAGTGTTGTCTGAAAAGGGATTTGATAAAAATCAACTGGATTAACATGCCCATAATATAAGAATTTGTTCTTGGTCCCTTGGTACTTTATCCTTTTCTTATAGATGAAGTCAGTGGGTATAATGTTCATTTTCGTAAGCCATTAAGGGTCGTACATGTCCCCCAGGTATTGTTTTATGCACTGAGTGCGTTCTTTTCCTACTGCTGTTCAATAGTCTAGTTAGGCTGTTACTTTAATTACTTGCCTATGTTCAGAAAATTAAAACATGGTTGACTCATCTTTCTTTCACTCCTTAAGGGAACTTATTTTCCATAAAGTTAACCTGTAGTGTTAACAGAAGAAAAATCTCTGTCCTGAACATCATAATTGCATTTGTAACACAGTTAGCTCACACATGGTGACTAGAAGGAGACTGACAACCCTGACATTGACACAGAAACTTTTTTTTTTTTTGCTTTTCATAACATTACTTTGATCAAAATATTCTCTTGATGCATGTTGCCAAAATAAGTAATTTCACACTCCAGAATTTCAGCAATTGACAAAAGTCTCCACATTTTTTGGTTTCCTTTGGCAGTTGTATTTTTATAAATGGCCTTACCTAGTGATTTTAAAGGCAGTAAACTCGACTACTAGGGGCCAAGACACCAAATCCGGAGCTATAAACAACCACTGAAAATACCTTCCTTTCTCTTTAAGTTGGAGAATTGCTATCTAGGCTCTACTGCTGTAGTATACAAGCCAGATGATGTGATTTCTGCATTATTCCCTTCTCTAGCTTCATTTTGCTTTCACGATATGAATAAAAACTGCTATCATTTCATGATTGCTTTGCCCAAGGCAGTCTTTAATAACCAAGAATTTATTTAATTATTTGTGTTTTACTATTCATTGGTAAACATCCAGAGAATTCTAATATTCTGTTCATAAGAATTCTGCTAGGCTTTAGACATTGCAATGGTAGCTTTTGGTTGCTGTTGAGACTTCAGAATTTATTAACAAATAAAGATTATCATCTGCAAGAGAAATTTGTTCTACAGAGTAAAACATTATGTTTCTAATGCCTTTGCATTTCAGATGGTGATGGTTTAAATTATGACACCAGTCCTGGCCTTAGGGCTTGTGATTCTGTAACTTTTTTCAGATGCATCAACTAAGCATTGCCTAATTTGTTATGAAATTGAAAGAAAAGTTGTTCAATACTTCTGACTAAGTTGTGCTGCTAACATCTGTTTCCAATAAAATACTGGTAATATGATAAGAATTGAAAGAATTGTGTGATTACTAGTTTCAAATAATCATTCCAGTGATGGTCAACCAAAGATGGCTGTTTTTTCCATGAGAGTCATTTATGTGTATGGAGTGTTAAGTCCAAATAGCAGAGAAAGCTAATGCTGGGTGGCATGCAAAGGTAAGGTATGTTGCTTTTGGATGCTGTTCTTTACAGAACCTCTGGCAAATTTGTGAGTTAAGTTATATGTTTTCACTTATTAAATTTATTATTAAGTGTATTTGTAATTTAACTGAGGAAATTGGTTGAGTATTCACTGAAAAAGAGAAGGTGAATACTTGTTACAGGCAGTTAAAATATATATGCTTGGCTTTTTTATTTTTAGTAAGCATTTTTAATACATAAAGAGTGATTCTCAAAAAAACCCCAAGATATTTTGTGTCATTTGGCAGGTGCGGGATGTCTTCTGGAAGTGGAGAGTGTTAGATGGCTCTGTTTTGAGCCAGAGTAATGGTTGGCTGGTCCCCCACTGTAAGTTAAAGCCAAATTTTGATGCTTAGTCTGTGTTGTTAAGGTCAGGCAAGATTTGCTCCAAAGTGTGGTCTTTTTGTCCTGATTTCCACATGAATTTTCATCTCCTCCTTTCTTCCCCCTGGTGCTTTGTCTAGGCAAAGGGGAGCTCTCCAGTACTCAAGAGAGACAAGGTAAGTAAAGCTGGAGAGGTGAAGCTTGGCAAAGTCTCTGTGAGAGACTGAAGTTCTGTTTCACACAGCTTGCTTTCTTCACATCTGTGGAAATTTTAATTGTGAATTTGTTTGATTTACTTTTTTGGTCTTTATGTATGTGAAGTGTGCATGTTAGAAGAAGAGGGCATCCTATACTTGACTCTAATGCAGTATTTTTAAGGATTTATTTATCTGCAGTATGTTAGGAATGTTAGTGAAGATGAGAACCCAGCCATGGTGATCTCTGGGGAAAGTTTTGCTTTCAGATTTTTCAGTAGTAGTTGTTTCACCTGTATTTTGTTGTCTCTGCAAACCAGCTTCTTAAAGAGGAAAAACAGTGCCTGTGAGCTCAGGGTGTGCATGTGAGTGGCTAATGGCATTCACCATTCCTTAACTGCTGTATCTTGTGTTCATGAACTTTATGCTTTATCTCCAATGCAAACAGTCTTGCTAGGGGAATACATGCACATCTTGTTCAGAGGCAGAGCAATGAGTTTAAAAAAAACCTCAGTCCAGAAGATAAATAGATAGGATTTTCAGAAAAAAATGAGCATTGAATTCTTCATATTTTCTCTCCCCTGGTCACAAGCTACTTCCAGATGTGTGGAAAACTGCTTCCATTGAGTGAAGGTGAAGAAAACAATGAATTTTTATTTTTACTGCATGTGTGTGTCTGTGTGTGTGTATGTATACATGGGATTAGTTCTTTGAGAGGTATGTATGTGTATACATAAAATCCCTATACATATGTCAATATCTATAAGTCAAAGAACTTGTGTGTGTATATATATGGACCAAATTTTTTATGTACAGGATTCTTTGATTCTGTGTGTTTGCAAAGAATGGCCTGTTACAAATGGATATTTTCAGGCAGGCAAAAAAGTATTTGTTTAATTATTTTTTTTAATCTCCGTGTTTACCAACACTTAGATGGCATTGTTTGCTTAGTAACTTGCATGATGTCTTCTTAGTGACCACACAAACACCAACTGTTGTGTTTTTTAATAGCTCTACAGAGAAATGTTTGTGTCTGAGAACTACAATGAACTTAAATCTCCATCTGATACTAAACCCAGGTGCTCTCGGTTTTATGGCTAGGCATGGATGCCTTGGGAATGCTAAACCAGTGCGTAGAAAGTTTGAAGTGTATATGGGTCTTCTTATGCATTTTCAACATTAATTGGATGTCACATATGTCCTTTAGAGTGGAATTAATCACAGCATCTGGTAGATCATTGTGTATTTATCTGTACTGCTGAACAGATTCACATGAAAACATTTTAACTTTTAATTTCAATTGTTGGATATTGTCTCATGAAAAATGTAATTACAGGCATTGTATCTCCGAAGGAATTTACCCTGGATTCTTTCTATCTAAAACTTTTGCTGCTTTTGCATAAGAGCTTTTGTGTAAGATCAGCTTCTTAGTTTAATATGTGCTTGAATTTCAACTCAAGTAATTGACTTGCTTGTCTTTTCTCTTTATGTGGTTCTCTTCTAAATCATTGCATGTGTCAGTCTGACATAGTAAGGCATTACAGCCCAGCAGTCTGTAACAGGCATCTTCACACTCCCTCTCTTTAGTTTTCTATGTGTAAAGGAAGGGTGGAAGAATCTCACATCTCCCTTTCCTATCAGGTGATTTAGGATTGTCTATGGAGTTTGCTACTGCTTAAAATAAAGGCCTGCTTAAAAGAAGTGAAGAACTTTTTCAAGTGAGTGCTCTTTATACGGGTTGGATAGTTTGTTTAATCATGTTTATGCCATTCCTAATTATGTTTTTATATTCCCTGTATCTTAGGAAGTTTCATTCCCTTCTTCAGTGGGCATATCTATTTATGGACACAGACAATAATTCACTGGACATGCGACTTGGTGGCCTTGGTTATGTAGTGCCTGGGGCTGTGCTCAGAAAAGACCCTTTGGAGTGTGCTGCGCTGTTTTTGAAATACTGCTTGAGAGCATCACCCCCCCATAGCTCCTTGTAAGGGGCCAAGAGAAACTCCCAGAGGAATAATCATGATAATGCCCTCTGCGCTTTTCTGGTCTTGCTGTCTGTTCTGGGAAAACCTTTGCTTTATCACTTGCACTCGGTCCTCTCAGGCTGAGTGCCGTGACTTCAGGCAGCACGCCCAGCCTTTCTCCACCTGAAGTCTAAGCCAGTAGTCTTCAGCAGCTTTCCAGCTCTTGCTGTCTTCCAATTCAGTTGCTCTTAATGATTTGAAATAAGTTTTGTTGCACTGTGCAGTCTGGTGTTAGGTTACATGTGGAGGGTTGCAGAAGGAAGACATAAGCTCTGAATACAATGGTAGAAGAAAGAGGGTTCCATAAAAACTTGACACTCTTAATGCAAAGTCTTATGGTGGCCCAGTTTTATATTAGCATGTTGCTTTGGCCTGGATGAGTGGCCTGTATGTCTGGAATTTGCATCCATACTGCACTAGCTCATAACTAACTTTGGCAATCTGTCTGAGACCCAGGTTACCTGGTACAGCTTCAGTGTCTTTTCTACACAACGACATCTACCTCTCATCATTCACATCAGAAACTTCAGACATAAGAGCTCCCCCGTGCCCAGAGAATGTTTATGTACACGTGACCAAGAGGAGTGATCTCGTAAGAGGGATTACTGTCTCTGTCTTTGTGCAGACATTTATAGGAATTAGGTTGTTGTTTTCTTATGTTGGTAGTCTAACCAGCTGATACTTTTACAGAATTGTGTGCATCCCTCAGCTAATATAGATGTCATTTGTGCTTTATTTTTCTATTTGCTTTTGAATATCTCTTGCCTCTATTGTCTCTGCTATAAGGTATTATCATCTCAGGCTAGATAGAGGAATTTCTGTGAAGCTGCTTGAGTGGAATGAGTACATACAATTAGAGCGAGAGGTGAGATCTTAATTGTTTTCAAGGTGTGCCTTTCTCAGATCTACAAAGCCTTCACTTGGTAGTTCCATACATGTTCTGTAAAGTATTATGCCATCACGGACTGTTCAAGCAAGATGAGTCTTGAAGATGCTTTTTATGTGAACTCTGCAGTTTACTCAGTGACTAGTTATCGTATTGCTGGAGGAGCCAGCAGTATGAATGCTAACATATTATTTGAAGGAGAGGAAAGGCCGTTTACATGTAACTGTATATGGTTGCCGTGTCTTGAAGAACCTTTGCATTCAGAAGTCCTTTCCCCCTTCTGCCCTGAGGTATTTTTGTATAAACTGGGGACAAGCTGCTTGGAATTAAGGGTATGATATGGCCCATTTATACGATATCAGCATTTCTAGTCACTGCTTCAACTATTGCTATATTGTTTGCATACTTGAGTGATTGCAATGGCCACATTGCTAAACTGTAATTTTTTCAGTAATGTAGGCTGTAAATTTTTGTCCCCTAAACTGTTTGTGAAGGAATGTTATTTCTGTGTGTATCTATAGTAACAGGGCTCTGCTTTCACTGCCTTTTTTTCTCTGCAGTGTCAGTCATTGTAGGAAAGCTATGACACATGCCTTCGAATGGAGCAAAATACAATAGGTTAAATCAGACCCTAACAAAAATTTAGAAAATACGATTAAAAAGTAAATCTTTGGACAGGCAAGTACAACACAGACCACAAACCCAAAACGTATGAAATTTTGTAAAATATTCCAGTCTAAATACCTTGGGAGTCATGATTAGATGTTTGCAGTGTTTTTATCTTTTCCCTTCAGGTTTGTTCAAAATTTGGTTTCAGCAAAGGAATATAGATGTAAGGCAAATTCACACCATTGTGGCTCTTTCCTTTCAATGCCTCTATATCCTTCTGGCCTCCAAATGTTGCATCTTTATGCTATGAACTTTTTTTCTTACTTATGAAGACTTTTTCTTTTCTATGTCCTTGATCCTGTAGAGTGATGTACATGCAACTAAGTAGTCTATCTGCATGATTTTTATGTATTTCTTATAGGGTGTGCAGTATTTTGAAGATGATGGCCAAGTCTGAGGGACATCGAATTAGCATTGGATGCCTTTAGCATAATCCATTGTAATTAGCCTGTGTTGCATTATGCTCCTGTTTCCTGTGTTGGGTGAAATTTGTTAAAAGCTGAACAGATCATGTTGACAGGAATTAGAGATGAGCACAAAACCTTGAGATGATACAAATAAGAACTAACATATAATTCAGGGTGTCATAAAATAAACAACTAACAGCTACTATTTTATAATGTGTTACATTTTACTTTAGCAGTTGATAATACTGTTTGATAGGTGGATAACTTCTGGGAAAAAAAAAGATGCCAAGTCCAGAGATGATTAGAAAGAATAGAATTGACAGATTCGCAGTCAGTTGGACTAATCTAAACTGATGTTTAGATGCATAGATCTTAATTGCCATTTTTTAGCCAGTGTTTTGTCAGGAGAGAATCAGCCCTTGATCACAACTAAGACATTAACAAAGAGATGTTGCTTATTTGTTTCTTGGAGACACGTTTGAGGTTTTCCTACCCCTCTTGAAGTAGTTTCTCTGCCTTATCAGTACAGGTTATTGTATGGCTAATTACATGGAAGTTCAGGTTGATTTAAGAATACAAATATTATTGCAGAAACAGAAGAGGCTTTAGACTGTTATTATTTTTATTGTTCACTAAATCTACAGTGCTATGTTTTTCTTTTTTCCTATGGTATGTTCAAATGAGTAGGCTTGAAAAGGTTAGTTAGCCACTGGGGATATTAAAAATAAAGTGGAAAGTAAATTGTTTGTACTTCTTAGAATATTAAAAATGTAGGTTTTTAAATTGAGTGGCAAAAGAGGAAACAACAGTAACTTCTGATGAATCTGTTCATATCTATCACCTCAGGGTGGGAAAGAGGTGACTTTTAAATTAGTACATTTCAATATGAGAAATCTAGAAGGCATACAGGAAAAAGAGGTAGGTTTTAGCTTCAGTTTTGTGATTGGTGTTAGTCAAAATGTAATTCAAGCAATTGTGTTCTGCAGCCACTGTATGACCTACCCAGCGGCAATCAGTCCCCCTCTTTTTTTTCAGGAGGAAAAAAAAAAGGCAATTGGCCCATATTTAGCTTACTAAATGTCATCTGGATTCAGTAAAAAGCAAGTGACCTGCATTGAATTAGTGTAATTGTAATACAAACAGAACATGTCATAGTTTTGGTCTTATACAGGAAAAGAGAAAGTTGGAGAGATTTTTCAGTCTGATAAATAAAACTGAAGATACAGAAAGTCAACTTTAACTCACAGTTCCACTGTCTCCTTTAAAAAAAACCCTGTATTTGAGTGTTGTGTGTATGTTTTTCTCTTTGGAACATTTTCCCTTTTAAATGTAAGTTTTGTCAGTTATTAAATCATGTACAATCATTATGAATTCTGGTTTCCTCAGACATAATGCCATTTCAGAGAGATAATTTTTTATTGATCTACCTAGCCTGTCCAGAATTTGGTATATGGTTTTACCTCTGTCATTTTGGTAGGATTGCTTTTGAATTCCATTATTCATATATTTCACTTTCTGTTGCAAAGAGGAATGCTTACACCTACCAACTTAACAAAATGCCATGAAGAGCTGAAGTATCAGTTCCAGCATTATATTTGAGTTCTAACTCTTAGCTGTGATCTTGGACCTGTATTAGTCAGTTTGGTTCAAAAGGGGTGTTAGTTTTTTAAAATGTAAGGTTAGTGTCACTATATAAGTAATACTATGCCTTGGTTGTAGTTCTCTCTTCATTTGGTTATTCAAATGTGCAGATTTTACTCCGTGGTGTCTCCCACTGCATGTGTCTGCATCATGGCCTGCGGGGTAGGAAATGTAGTTTTGCTCTAGCAACTACATTTCCTTACAGGGAAGGATGTGGCTAACTATGACAGTAATATAACAATGGAACTTCAGGGGCTACAATATAAATTATATTTATTGGAAGCTGTTAGGGACATTGGAAACTCTAGCTAGACCAGGACAGTAACACTGTTCTCTGTACTTTCCTGATAGCTGGGAAAGCAACAGCATTGAGTCTTGTGTTCTCTTGAGTATCAGTGAAACAGAGACAGAAGTTTTCATTCTTTGCTTGAAGGTAGACAGAGCTCTAAGATAAAAGAACTCAGTTGCTCTTTCATAGACTACGAAGTCTTCTGTAATTTAGTTGTTCTCGTTATTTCAGTGAGGTGTTGGAATTTTAAATCTGTAATTGTGTAATCTGTCAGTTTAATTTTAGTTCTTGGTTTGAGCACCGTAAGCGAGTGGGTTGGTTTTCTTTGTGCTGGTGGTTCGCTTTTGCTGTCACCTGTTCATCTGCTGCCATTGTAAAAGGTGGAGTAGGAAGCAGCAAACACTGTTGAAAGCATTGTTCCTTCATATTGCATGTTTCCTGGTCATTGTGTTTCTGTACCTAGGCTGACCAAACGAGATAATTTTTTTCCTTTTTTAAACTTAATTTTTTTAAAATTAATGTTTAATGCCAAAGTCCCTTATTAGCTGCTAGATTTTTAAATTCATAGGGTGCAGATTATCTTTCTGGCAAGATTCTACTACAGTTGTGACATGTCCAGATGAAATTTCCACTTTATTTTGAGCAAACTATAACCTCTTGAAGTATTAACTCTTTAAATGTAAGTCTTTCCATAATCCACATAAAATCAGAGGCAGGGGAGCTGTTGCAGGGGAGAGGGAGCAGCCTGGGAAGGATGCACCCGGAGTTTAATTTAATTTAATTTCATTCCATCTTTGTGTAATGCACTCTTCCATTGAATTTTCAGGATACACATGAGGAAAATACTATGACTTCTGAGACTGCATTATTTATATGAGCACAGGCCAAATGGGTAGGTGGTGGTAGAAAAGATCTTTGAAACATGTGCCCAGAATTTAATAATACAATTCTGAAACTGCGTTTTCTATATTTTTTGTAGAATAAAATGACAAGTTCTGGAACTCCTCAGGTAGTTTATTGGCAACTTCCCTACTATGTAAGCTGAATATTCTTTGTTAAAATTTAATTTCACTAGCTCCTCTTCTTTATAGACTTTGTCCCTCTTTGAAGTGGCATTTAATGTGTTGGAGACTGTTACCATGTTTCTCACTATAGTTACTTCCTCTTTTAGACTAAGCAATCTTAATTCATTCCATCTTTTCTTGCAGAGTGTGTTTTTTAAATATCTAAGTGTTAGAGTTGCTCTGTTTGGAACCATCTTCAGTTGGTTCACATCACAGTACTGTTGCTGGAGGTCAAACATAGCCTGCATGAAGAACCTACCACACATTTCTTGAATGCCTTCTATCATTACTACTATATGTGGTTATGTCACAGGTTTCACATTTAATGTCCAGTGAATTTACTGCAGCTTTTTCTCACAAACAGAGATTACTCATTCCTTGACTCTTCTACTAGTAAATATAATTGCAAATGCAGTTTTTCTACGTCATATATCATTAAACATTAGTGTGTTTCTGGATGTACTCACTGCCTCATTTTCTCAGAAAGTACCGTGGGAAGAAGAAAAAATATTGTTATTAAAGTAAGCTCTATTATTGGAGTTTTCTTGGAGGGAAAGTAAGTTTCATATTCTGGGTAAAAGCTTAGAACCTTGTAGACATTATGAATTTTGAAAGTAGTCCTGAATCAGGAGTAGAACAAACTATGGTGAAAGACGACTAAATCAACCATAAGAGTATTCTCTGGATTCAGTCATACAATGTGCAGTTTCTGAACTGTTTCCTTGTTTTGTAACTGATAAGAAACGAGTTGTTCAAGTTCAGTGACGACAAAAAGAAAAAGTTGTTCAGGTTCAAGAATCGTGTTCTTGATCTCTTGGTTTCTGTGAAAGGGGTGATGACACAGTGATTAAGTGATGCTTCTGTCTGAGAGAGATATCAGCATTCATGAAGACACATCTCTTTTGGTTCCTGGACAGCTGTGTGGCTGGGAAATACCCTTTACACAGTGAACTCCCTAGCTCTTGAGCAAGGAGCTGTCATAATGTATGATTTGGTCTGAGACACTCGTAAATATTGAAGTTCTCTGAGTGTTAGGATAGAATTGGCTAATGGCCTGAAGTGGCCCCATCTCTCTGTTAAGGTGATTTCCTCACTAAGAGGAGGTGTTGCTCATCACTGTCACAAGGAAAATTTCTCCTTTACAACAATGTTCAAAAATACTTTTTTTTCCCCAAGTGTCTGTCAATAAGTTTAAACCACTACAGTGGATACTTCTTTCAGTCTGAAGACAGTTTAGTATCTTTTTTTTCCCCTGCCCTAACTTCCCTCGCCACAAACACTTCCTTCCCTCAAAAAAACTTAAAAAGCCCACATACACACACTGTGTGCACCTTTCTTTCTTCTCCTGATTAAATGTATATTGCTCACCTAATGCTGAAATTGAGGGTACTTCCCAGAATAACAGTAAGGAATTAATTTGCAACTCACTTAGGTTTTCCTTTTGGTAAGTGAAATTATTGAAAATACTGTCCTAGATAGTGTCTGAATGCTGCAGTTCCTTTCTGCTGTTTGAAACCTTTTCGTAGTTCTGTAAGACTTGCTGACTTTCATTGTCTTGTTTTCTGGTACCATTTGGGTTTTTTTAGTAATCAGGACTTTTTTTTTTTTTTTTTTTTAATGTCCCAGGACACTAAAAATGTGTAGACTTCTAATTGTTGTGGATGTAAACTTTCAATAAAATGTTAAGTACTTACACTGTTTAGGACCTATATGGGATCATTTGCAAGTTAGATATTTTCCTCTAAAAATTCCTGTATATGTCACTTAAAAAAATTCAAAACCTGTAGCTAGCTGCCTGGGTAGTTTAAGCACAAAATCTTGAGTATCCTGAAATTATTTTTGTTTTCAGTCAATGCCTTTCCTTGAAAAATGGTGTAATTTCGCTTACCTACAAGACTCTCCTCTCCCACTGCAAAAAAACCCCCAAGGAAATAAAAAACCCCAGTGAAGCCAAAGAACAGTTAAAAAACCTTCATGAGATTGTAGCAATGAAAAATAAAACATGGAAATATCTGCAGACTTTAGAAAGCCTCCTTTAAAGGCTTGTGATCCAAGTTGAAGGAGGGAAGAATTGTGAGGATCCGATTTCTGACCGTTTTCACTGACATCAGTGACTTTACAACCTTGCAGATGAAATGGAACTTGAATGTTACATCTCTAAACTGAAAAGAAATGGGAGGGCAATGTACAGTTGAATGGCAGAATTCAGAAATATTTTGTGTTGAAGAGCTGGGTTCAGGAAATCAAATAGCCCTACTGAATTGGATAGAAAAATTCACACTATTCAATTTTAAAATAGAAGATGGAAAGTTGAGACAAGCTAATAAGAGAAAACTACAGGCAAAAGTAATGAAGAGTTCTCCTACTTATGGGGAATTTTTTAAATATGTTGGAAGAAAACCTGGAGAAATATTGGTAGGTCTGCTGGACTCTAAAGGAGAGGAAGAAGAAAGAAGCAAACACAAGAAGGTCACTGCAGATAAAAAACTTGTTTCTTTGCGTACAACTCCATCAAGTAATTTTTGAGTAGCTTCCAGATATCTTTGGATAATACAAGTGATGGCTTATGAGAGGTCAAGAAACTTTGAAAAATGAAACAAAGCAATGGATAAATTGTTAAGGGCAACATGCTGAGATGATAGTTCTGGGAAAGATTGGTGGTAATAAATGATTTTATTACTTATCTTACAAAAAAGAGTTTGATAACGAACAGGCATATATGCAGATGACACAACCTTTTTAGCAGAGTTAGCAGGGGGAACTTACTCTTTGTCTTGATAGTGGGATAGCAGGTAGTGCAATAAATTTTGCCTTTTAAATATATCAGTGCAGGATATATTAGACATTCACAGTGATGGAATGTGGTGGAATTGAAAGATCAGTTGTATAAGTAAGCCTGTTTAGAACCAGTTATAAAAAACCCGAACTGATTGAATTTGTAGCCTTAGAATGCCAACTTCTTCCAGCTGTTGTCACAGAACAAATTATCTATAATATTCTTTTGAAATGTAATGCAGTTTTTTAGAATCAAAGAATATGCTGAGTTGGAAGGAACCCATAGAGATCGAACCCAGCCTTCAGTAGAACAACTTATTCAGAGGTGAATCTTGAGGCACCCTTCTGTTGCATGATGGTGCTAACAAGGCAAGGGTTGGTTCTTTTCAATAGATTTGCAAGTATACTTAGTATTGCAAAATGTTTGAGATTGGTATCTTTACATTCTTGACCTGTTGTAATGCTCTCCAAATGTTACGAGCTGACCAGCAATAATAAATATACAAGTCTATGTAAATGGCTTATCTTTCAGTAACTCCTCTTTGCTGTTAATCATGTGATTATTCTTTCCATTATGTATCTTTTCTCTGTGTTTATTACTTTATTACTTTACATTTTAAGTGAATCATACTTGGCTTTGATCAGCAAAGGTCATTATTCCAGAGGGAAGCTTATGACAGTGAATGACTTTTAAGCCACTGGTTTGTTTTATTTGTTTTTTTCCTCCTGTATAATAGTTTATTTTATTTTTTAAATGCTCTTGGTGTTAATGTGTAATTTTTAATAAAATAATTCAAATATAATTTTTACTTAATGTAATATTTTGTACATGATATAATCAGTGATTTCTACTAGAAACTGTCAAGGTGAGCACAGTAGAGTTGTTAAATGTCACATATATTTCCCCTCATTAGGATTAAAAATTCTGTATCAGTTATTGTTTGTCCAGAAGTTCTCTGAACTAAATCTCCATTTATCCCTTTCTGCATTTAGTTCTATGTTGCTAATTCTAGTGGGAATCAGTTTGGGTTCAGACATTTGATAGATGTGTGATGGAACCAGACCTGTTCTAGTTCTGCACAAAGGGTGTGAGTCCACTGGATGATCTTCATCAATGTTTACAGATGGGAGGAGAAAGCTGGTGATTTTTAGGGTGGTTTTAACATTGAATTTTATTATCTGCTTGGAGGCAGATTGTAAACCAACTTCCTTGACTTTGAACATGTGAGGTGGTGTTCGGTAACTTTTTTTTCCACGGTTGTTACAGTATTGTAGTTCTGACTTTTAGAAACCAAACCAACAAAAAAACCTCTCAAAAAATGACACCAAGAAAAAATGCTCAGTAAAGTGAACCCAATATAGAATATAATAGTATCTCACCCTTCTCCATGCTGGTGTTTCATTTTTAGACAGCTGCTGAATTGTGTAACTGAATAATTAGGTGTGTTTCAGTAGCCTTTTCGAAGGCTGTTCAAGGAGGGAGGGAATTTCTATGAAGTGTATCACAAAGAAGGCGAAAAATGTGTCTTTTAGCTGATTCTTTGTTTTTAAAGTTAGTGAAACATTACAGTATTCAATATTTAACTCCATTGGCCTTGAATAGGTTTATGTACTCTGAAATGTGTTACTGAGTTTAAATATATTTTGATGTTTGTTTACTGCAGGAGATTGATAAACTAAGTAGTATAATTGTGGTGCCAAAAACTGTCGAGTCTCAAACTGATGTCACGTATCTCTTTGTAGATTCTAGCAATGGAGCTTCACAGCATGAAAACTAAAATTTTCATAGTATAAAAATCTTGCTGTTTCCTTCAGTAGCATTCATGATGCTGGGCAAATAATAACTGTGACAGTTAAATTTTTGATTTTGTGCTTTTTATTACAAGTAATTAATTTCAACTAAACAATAGAGGTAAGTTATTCAAGGAGCTAAAGCTCAAAAGACATAGTACCTCTACCAAATTACTGTTGATCACTTAATGTGTTTGTAGGCTGTGCAAAATAGAGATGCATTACCCTGACTGACAGAAAGAATGAGCTGCAAGGATTTTCTGATTAGGAATTTTCAAGTGTGGTATATGAGCGTCTCATTTTTCTTGTGGCGTTTCCTAATTCATCATCATCACCATAATTACATTTTCACGCCAATAAAATTGTCCGCAAAGGAACCTTCGTGGAAAAAAATCCCCTGTTTTCAGCCTGGACTTAATTTAAAATACTAGGCCCTTTAAGAATAATAAAAAGAAAATCGTTCTGACTTACGCAGTTCTGCCCTCATTTAAGACCTGGTCCTTAGTCTGGTATTCAGCTTGACTGTAGCTGCTGGTGATTGGGCAGGTGAGCGCTGCCAGGAAACAAGTATGGTAGAAACTGTTGGATTGTCTCATGCCCAGTTCAGAAGTGGCCCCCAAAGCTGCCCTGAATGATCTTTCCCCCATCTTTTGTCATGCATATATTATAATCTGCCTTGAATTCTGGTTTCACTGCAATGTGTAGGATTTGCCTTGGACCAATGTGTGAAAGATGATTCAAAGCAGAATTGGGCTCAATGTTCAGAGGTGGAAGGGCCAGTACAAATTTGGAATGGGCTCTTTATTGTAGGCAGGTGAAGGCAAACACAGATTAAGTTACCATGATCCCTCAGGCCTGAGTTGCAGCTTAGAGATTTTTTTTTTTTTTTTTAAAATATGATTGAGTGGTTAAAACTGAAAACTGAGTCCTAGAATCTAATGCCTTGGATATATATTTGATGTGTCACTTGTGTCAGACTTGTCAGTCTGTCTCAGAAATGTAAGGAAATATGGAAGGTGATGTTGAAGGTGGGAGAGAGAAAAGAATTAGCCTCAATTCTTTCATAGTATGTCAGGACCTGCCCCCTCTGTTAACTGTTTCATCCTGATACTTCCTGTGATGGTTGCTACCAGTTCAGCCCATGTTATTGGTGGATGGTAGCTTATATTTGGGTTTTCTTTTAAGCAACAGTTGCCTGATGCTGGCTCTGTGAGCATTGTCATTGGCCCTGTTGTGAGAGCTAAACTAATACCAACAGCTGTGGGAAACTTCTGAGAAAGTTACAAGTGGAGTGGAGGCAAAAAAACTACTGCAAAGAATAGTTTGGGGAAAAAAGTACTGGAGAAATCTAGGGTGAGATGAAAGAAGCATGAATAAACCCAAGTCTCTTAGGTTTTCCTCTTTCATTGGTAGTCATGGAATAGAGTGACTGAAATAGTTTTGTTTTAAAAGAGCGTAGAGTTATTTTAGGATAGAAAAGATCTATTTGACAAGAAATGAAAGCAAAAAAGAGGAATAAGTTCCTGTCAGATAAGTGTTTTGGTTTTATTCCTGGAGATTTGGGACTAGCTTTATAATTCTCTGGTGATGGCTTTCCAAGCTTCTTGGAAGGAAACAAAGGAGTTGAAAGCTAAATCATAGACTATTTTGAAAGAGAGAGGGAGCTTAACTTTTATGCAGAGAAATATGCAAGCCAAAGTTTATTTCGTAGAGGAGGAAGATGGAACTGAAAACCAGCATTTTGGGCTGGTTAACAAAATGGAACACTGAGAGCTGGAGAGAAAGGTACACAGTAGCAAGTGCATGATTTAATTACCAAGCTGGACTAAAAATTCAGAATAAGTAGTTTTTATGTGGTTTTTTTTGTTTTACAAAAACACATCTAATTTTTCTTTTCAAGTAACACAGCTCATGTGACAAAGCAAGATTTAAAATAAGCCTGCAGTTTAAGCATTACATAAATATACGTGTTTCTGTAGTGGGTATTTCCAACAAATGTACAAAACATAAATGTGGATTTAGGATTCTAACTCACACTTGAATATCTCCTTTTGTGAATTTTATGGTGTGCCATAAAAGAATAATTCATGAATTCCGTCTTTTTTCTCATTGTCCTTTGTGAATTACCAAGTCACTTCTTTGCTGTCATTCTTAACTGCTGTGTAGTTGATGAAAATAGCTGGCGAAGGCAAACATTTTTCCTAGAACCCTGGAGCTGAGTAAGACTAACTCATCTTTGCTTACCTCTGGGAGAGGTTGGTGTTTATTATCAAATAGGAGGTACACATTTGACACCACATAAACAGAAGTTCCTAGTCTTCTGTTACAACTGTGTGTTTTCAACAGCTACTGCAGAGTGAGCTGTTAAAAGTAGCTGAAGATAAGATCAAAAGTAATCAGTTCAGAGTTCAGAAGAGATCATTAATTTCAAGGACAGAAACAACTCAATTTGTTAGCCACATCTTTATGCCAGAAGCACTTCACTTGTACTGACAATTAATCTTGCATCATAAGTGAAGTAGATAAGGCCAATTACCAAGTGCCACATTTCCTGTCTGAGTTTGGCACGGCTGCCCACTGAAAATACAAAGCTGTTGTAGCATACATCTTTATTAAACAAAGTGGCCAGGTCTTGTCATTCCTGGATTCAACTGATGATTGAGTTTTGTAAACATTTAAGTATTTGAATTAAAGCAACTATGCAGTACTGAATTAATTTTTCATTAAAATAATAGAAAACAGTTTTTGTCTCATTTTGCATGGATTCTGCTTTCCTTTGGAGTATAAGAAGAATTTTCGAATGAGGATTTGAATGAGTTCAGCCAACTTTCAAGGCCAGTCAGACTTCTTAAGAGGAGTTATGGATAAAAACTCATGAAGTTCCCTCTGCCTTTTCCCTGTGTTTCAAACACAGGCTGAAGCTTCTGTTGCCTCTACTATGTTAAAGTGTGCATAATTTCCCATTTTCAGTTTTTTCCCCTTTTCTGAGCACATATTTTTGCATATGTTTGTAGAAAAACAAATGAACTTTTACTCTCTGCAACTTTGGAAAATGTGGTTGAATGGAACCTGGGTTTAGAGGAAAATAATAGCCTATTGTTTCTGTCAGTAGACCTAGCTCTGAATAGTATGTTGCTGCCACATGTAAGTCTTAAGTGGTGATATTGAATGGGTTTGGGACATTACATACAGAAGTTAAAAATTTTTCATTGTGTTTCAGTAGTCTGTCGGAGTTGTGTGGCTTTTTTTTCACCTACAAGAGTAAATTTATAATTAGATTGAAAACTTGGAAAGAATTATATAGAAAATGGAACAATATTTATAATCTTAAGTAGGACAAACTTTTTTTTATATAGCATGAATCTTGTTTCCTAGTTGAAAAACCTGTCTGCATATGGTTCTCAACAGAAATGATTTCTGTTGTGTAGGTAAAATGTTGTCTTTTCAATTTCTTGTAAATTCTTAGTGAGCTTGGCTTTTCACAGCAACTTCGTATGTGTCTGGCTAAACAAGCACTGCTGTCATTTCTACTAAGAATTTCTGAAAGAATATAATAATCTCTTGAGATTGATGAACAGCAATATATTAAAAATGAATCTTGCACTCAATGGGGTAAAGTTTAAATAGAGAAAATCTAATGGGAAGTAGCTACATTAGTAGCAGATGGATTTACTTCCTGAATCTTGATCTGAGTGGAAATCCTTGCTTACTTAAAATTTGTCTTCCAGATTCTTAGCCTGATAAGAAAGGTGGATAAAGCAATTTTTTTTTTCCTGGCTTCAGTGCTGTGATGATGAATTTTGTTTAAACTTGCTATTGTTTGATTTTTATCTAGGCTATTTTTATGATTCCTACAAATCCTCCTCCCACCTTCCGGAAGCCAGAGCTCTGGTCTGATGAATTCACTGATTTTGTGAAGAAATGCTTAGTGAAAAATCCTGAACAAAGAGCTACAGCAACCCAGCTGCTGCAGGTCAGTATTTAAATTACTGAGGCAAGGTAGGTTTTATGGCTTTTTTTTTTTTTCCCCCTCAAACCAGAACTGTTCTGAAAACTTCTAAGGGCAAATCTTTTTTTAACTATTATCATGCCTTATTTCTTTTCTACTTCGTGGTCTTTTCTCTGTCAGCTTCTGTATCTTTATCCCCATTTTATTTCTCCTTTGCTGCTTCTAAAAATTCATTGCTCTTTATATAGTTTAGACCTGGTTCTTGCTATTAAAATTGGATCCCTGCTTTGTGGTTAGAGGCCCTCAATAGATCTCAGAAATTTAGACAAGTCTTAAGTAAAAGAACTGAGCCCAGGTTACCCCTCTGTATGGACCACCGATGCAGTGTATTCAATCTTTCCTTCTGGTCATGTCAAATTAAGCAGACAGGTTGATCTGTGTCCTAGAAGCGTCTGATGCAGAAGGACAGTATAAAGAGTTTGGTTTTGGGCACCTTTAAATGTGAGACAGGGTTCGCAGTGTGGACCTTTGGAGCCAAGGCAGGGTATGCCAGGCTTTTGCTTGCTGTAAGACTCTCATGCTAGATTTATTCGGTGTTGAGCTAGCAATAGCACCTTTTAAAATATAAACTCCGGTGAACTCCTCTACAAGGAGAACGTAAAAATTTTGCAAACTAGTTTTTGGTAATAGATCCGTCAAGTTCCTAAGTAATGGTATGAATATTTAATTTTATACACCTCAAAACATCAAAATGTAGACTACAGGTGAGTAAAAATTGAAAGTTACAGGTTTCTGTGTGATGTGTGAATCAGTACCTGAGACCTTCAAGTTTTGAAGTTTGTATAGTTGACTTAATACCAGCAGCTGAGAGGAGAGACTTATGTTAATGTGTGCAAGTAAGGAGAAACAAACAAAAAAAGCTTCAGTGTGCAGTTGCTTCCCACATGCCGAGTGACCAGCAAACCAAATACTGTGTTCATCACAGGTACACGTTGCCTTTATAATAAAATTTTAGTTATGAAGCAGCTAAAAGATACTGAATATTCTGTTGGTGTAGATTTTAATTATTCTGTAATGTATTGGACTGTCACCGAAGTCTGTGGTGTTGAATAATACTTGTAGTTACATCTGAAGTGCAACTAATGTAGTCATATTACATATTTTAATGATTTTTTTTTCCCCCCTAGCATACATTTATTAAGAATGCTAAGCCAGTTTCAATTTTAAGGGACCTGATCACTGAAGCTATGGAGATAAAGGCAAAGCGACATGAGGAACAGCAGAGAGAACTAGAAGAGGAAGAAGAAAATTCGGTGTGTACCCATTTTTCCTGTAGCTATCTGTACTTTACAGATAAGTTGCTGTTTTTCCCATGCTTCCTATAGTTGTGTTCAAATACTTTTCTTTACCAGTTTTCTGTGTGGTGTTAAGCCTACAAATTCTGAGTATTCCACTCTTAATTATGAGTAATGCTGCTGCTGTGAGTAATGCTCTATAAGCCAGCTTTCAGCACTACTCCGTGAGATGTCCAATTAAAAGCTTTTTTAGGGAGAGAAGAAACCATGTCAAACTTCAGCTGTTCAGACTAACATAAAAAAAATTCCCCGAACTCTTAATGTTTCACTTTCACAGGTAGACTTCTAGACAAGTAGTTTAATTTTCAGTTCAGGGCACATGGGGGTTTTTTGTTTGTTTGTGTGTTAGTTTTGAGTTTTTTGGGGGATTGTTTTTATTTGTTTTGTTTATTTGTTTTGGTAGAGTCTAATACACAGACTAGTTAGTCATGACACACAGTGAGTAGTGATTGCAATATGGTTTGAATCAAGTTGTGGCTGTAACGTGAAAATGGTGATGGCACTTCATTATTCAGATGATGTTGTCAGCATATGTTCGAGGAGAGAAGCAGGTCATGTGATGAGTAGGTTGCATTTAAAATTGCTTGGCAATGTTAGGAATAAGTCCATGTTCCTGGCATTATTACTCTTCCTTACATGGTTTATTTCAGGGCAGTGTTGTGCAATGCAACAGTATGTGCTTCAGAGAAGTGTGTTACCACATACACAGGGAGGAGAAGCAAGGTTGTTCAGGAAATAGCACATGGAGAAGATGGAGACTGGAATGTTAGTAGAAAACTTACAGCTTTGAGCAAACAGAAAAGAGCAGTGCAGTAATGCAGTTTGTCCTATAGCAAATTGTAGAATCCTTGTTACGAAGGTCTATATATAGAAGTACTTTTCAAGGAGATTCTGTGGAGTGTTTTGTATCTCCAGCAGTCAGTGTGTTCTTTTGTTTGCTGCATGCTTCTCTCTTCTAAGAGTACGTTCTAAGAATATTGATAGCTTCTGTTTATAAAGATGTTTACTCTGGATTGTGCTTGCTTAGTCAGTAATAAAACAGGCAGGGATGGTTGGGATAATTTTTTTATGTTAGGAAATTTTTTTATGTGTCACGACATACAGAGTTGATGTTTGTGATTTGATTTATTGAATAGTGGATGTCTGAAGAGACTGATATATTATTGACATAGAATTTAATGTCTTTACTAGCTTGCTTTCATCCCTGCTGTTACCTTCTAAACTCAAATGCTTGGGCGTTGTTGATGTCTTTTGCATTAACCCAGAATTAGGCATGAGATCTAATTACTCAGTCTGAGGTTCAGATGGGGAATGAGAATGGCACGGTCCATGCCAGCTCAGTCTGTGGTGTGCACCTCCCTCTCCCAGTACTGGGTGGAAGGGTGTAACACAAGTTTGGTTCACCTCAACTGAAGAAGCATTTAGTAACTCCCCATGCTTTTGGCATGAGTAAACAAGACAGGGGTGTAACACTGCACTCCCCACTCCAGCACCCACTCACGTTCTCTCCCTCCACGCTTCCCCCCATTCAGTGTTTAGTATAAGGGAACCTGAAATCCAGGATTGAGGCAGGAATCTGTGATTTGTTTTGTCATTGCAGCAGTTGGGAATTCTGCCATGTACTACTGTGGTGCAGTCAGGGAACAGGTGGTGAGTAGTAATAGGAGACCTGAGAAGAGAGTAAAGATGTTTGAAAACTTACCAGGTGAATACTGGAAGAGGCCAGTTGGAGACGGTGCTAACTTTTCACTACTGAATGGAGTGACAGAGTAGGTGAAAGCCATCAAAGTCGTCTTGTGGATGAGACAAGTTACTTCAGAAAAGAGAGGTAGTAGAAAAACAGAAAGAAGACCATGATTCCAGCACAGTGAAAGATAGAAGGAGAAAAACTGGGAAATGAACCTTTGTAGTGTTCCCTCAAGTAGAGGCGTCACTAGATGAGACTAAGATGATGAAAAGGATGAGAGAGGCTGGATAAAAACTTTAGCAATATGTTCTTTCAGAATGGCTTTATCATCCTTAGTAGTATTATGTTGTGCACTCCTTTGTAGTCTCCATGCTGATGCTGACTTTCAGGCTATAACTGATTAAAGTTAATAAATAATACCAAATTATGTTGGCCAGGGATGTTGAGAGATGCAAAAATAAGAGATTGTCCACATGTTTTTTGCTGTAAAGTTTATATTGAAGAGTTAAACTCTTTCAAAAGTTTTCCATTATAAAAAGATTAAGTGAAAGAGGATTTTTGTTCCTATTATTAAAAATAATATTGTTTATGCTATTTTATGCTGTAGATGTCTTCGATTCCCTAAGTTTTCATACAGTTTTATAATTCAAAAAAGTAATCTGTGGTCAGATTTGTAATTAGGATGAAATATTTAACATTTGTTAAAACTGTTACTGTGGTATTGTGGTAGTAAGTGTGACTTTTCCTGTCAGTAAATGCATGTCTAATAATTTTGCATTGCTTAGTAATCCTTGAGTAAAAAGTTTGGAAATACTTAGTTTTAGTAGAAAAAATGAGGGCACAAGGGATTGAAATGAAGAATACTGAAGGTGAGGTTAGCAGGGGGGATTTTGTTATTGACAAATACAGTTTATCAAAACTGTGTTCGGGAGTGACATGAATAACTTCCGTGTGCCACAGTGTAGAACAAATCTTGTTTTGGGCTGTTTTTAATAACTGTTTGGTTGTAATACAGACTTCTGTGTTCTTGCAATGGAATTTCAGTGCAGTGCATTGTTGTAAGAAATTCCAGATTCATTTGAGAGGTGACACCAGAATCTTGTCCAGCTGCTGTCACTGAAGGTTCTGATCAGCTGAAAGCGCAAAACCAGCCAAACTAGGAAACAGCAGCGTAAAGTTGTACCATTACCTAGGGGGAGTTCTACAAAGGTAGACAAGGATTTTTTCCCAGGGGCGTCTAGTTACAGAAAAAGCAGTGATAGCTTTAAACTGAAAGAAGGTAGATGTAAGTTAGACATTACGAAGAAATTCTTTATAGATAAATTAGTGAGACACTGGAACAGGTTGCCCAGAGAAGCTGTAGATGCTCCATTCTTGAAGTGTTGTAGACTGGGTTGGATGGGACTTTGAGCAACCTGTTCTGGTGGAAGATGTCCCTGCCCATGGCAGAGGGCTTGGAACTATGTGATCTTTAAGGTCCCCTCGAATCCAAACCATACTATGGTTTCTTGGAACTATTACCATTTTCTTTTTAATCAGAGAAGTTTTCTGTAATGTGTTTCTTGAAGGCATGTTGTTCAGGTACTGCATAGTACCAAACTCCTGAGCAACACGTAGGTGTGAGTGAAGCCTAAATTAAGTGGAATTCTGATTTTACTTTGTCCTTTTAGAAAAACAAAAAATCAGTCGCCCCAGGGCCTCCACTTCAATTTGAAATCATGTGTAATTTGAAAATAAGCTCAAAGATTGTGTCTTTCATTTAATTTGGAACTTGTTTGTGGAACTGCCAGAAAAAGAGTAAACCAATTCTTTCTGCACTTCTGAGTGTTTATTCTTTCCTTTCTGGAAAGGAAAAGCAGATAATACGAGTGCCAATTTGGTATACTTGGTATACAGTTTGGTAGTGGATTAAGTCAGCAGTCCAGCATTCAAGTATAAAGATAAATAACCGTTGCACATTCCTCCTTATGTATCAGTTTCACAGAACTCTGCAAAAATACAGGGCTGCTTGTGTGTAGTTTACATTACTACACAATCATACACTTCTGATGATAATACAGGTTTTGATAAGCTTGCAGTGACGGCAGCAGACCTAGAAAGAGCTAAGGACAACCCCTGTGTTACCTTGTGTAGTAGTAGTGACAGTGAGTAATGCATATATTTCTTCGTATTTTAATATCTATAAATGTTTTCAGATTTTATATGGAATTGGTGTCACTATTCAGTTGGAAAATATTAGCCACCTAGCACATAAATTTGAAAAATAAAACCTCAAAAATTGATCTTTTTCCCCTCACTAATATCACTGTGAAGTCCTCACTGTAGAATTGCAAAGGCAGACTCAAATTTGAAGAAATGCATATTTAACAAAACCTAAAAGCAAGAACAAATATTGATGTTAGTGTTAAGTGGAGCCTATTGACGTTAAAGGTCTCTCATGGGCAGTGAATAGAGTCCATATACTATTGAAAAAGAATGGTTTCAGTTAACCTGTTGGAGGCTTGAATTTATTGATCTAACCCCCCCAAGGATTTCCTATGGTAAAGCATGAGCAGTTCTGCTCATTACTCAGTGGTACATGATTTGGGACCCATCAAGAAGAAAGGTGTAAAATGTTGTAACTATGAAGTTTCTTATGTTAGGACACCAGGTTTAACCTTAATGGTTACGTTTGAATAAGATTTTTTAGGTATATTGTATAGTAATGGGCACTGAAATCAGAAGTGCCTTGCATAACTCCGAGGGGAGTGAGTGGTTTTGAAGAATTAATCAGATGCAGAAATTTCACAATTATGTATTTGATTTTCAGGGTTGATTCAGATTTTCCTTCATGTCAGGAAGAGTCACATCCTTACAACTGATTCTTGTTTTTCTTCTTTACCACTACCTATGAACATTTTATAGCTGTTCAAAACTTCATACTATACAGCTCTAAATAAGTGGCCAGGTTGAATACAGTCTTCGTGTTTATATCCTTCCAGAGAGATACAATATCATTACAAATAATGTACTCAGAATTGATTTTATGCCTGTTACAAGAGCTGCACGTGTGATGAGAATGCTTTCTGACAAACTGACATGTTTTGATAGGTGCTGAGGTAGTCGTACAGATTTTTTTAATTAAGCAAGAATTGCAAGTGGTGTGTTCTACAGAAGGTTAATCCCAATATCAAAGTTTAAATGTTAGTTTAGGCATTACTAAACATGAGCAATCTCTTCTTTTGTGCATTTTTTGAAGTGTGATGTGAGTTGGAGGCTAAGGCTGGGCAACTGTATTATGGGAATGTAAAGTAACTCGTTGCCTGGCAGCTCACAGAAAACATGTCTAAATATTTGTTTCTGTGGATCTTTAAAGGAATGAGCTAACAAGCTGCTCTCTGTATGTTTTCTTTTACATTTTCATGTCTCTGTTATGTGAGAAATGCTTAATTCTTTTAGATTACTAATCCAAGGAATTACTGCTTTAGTAGTCCTTTGTTTTTTCTTGGACACTCTTGTTTTTTCCTAGTGGTTGACAACTATCAACACCAAAGCCAACTGTTGATAGTCAGTTGTTGCTATGTGTAAGATTATTTATTCAGTCATACAAAAGTCTATTTGGTTAATCCTATATTAATTATGAAAAGTTGTCATCTGTCTTTTGAGACCTGAAGATGAAATTACTGCAATTATTCCTTTATATTTTTACAATATTTATATTGTTGTTTTAAAGGAACTAGTGAATCATTTGAGTTATTCTGTATTTTAAATGTGATACACTGTGCTGAAGGTTTTATATTTGCTTTCATGCTTCCTTCCCATGTTTTTATGTATTTGATGTAGCTATGTATCTGTCTCTGTATATTTGTAATTTCACATGACAGTGTTAAACCTTCTCTTTTATAGCATTTTCCTTTAAGCCAAAGAACACTTTACATGTGTGTCAATTAAATTTGATCATAGTCCTTTAAGTGTCCTGAAGTTAGAAATATGTAAAGATGGCATTACTGAGTGAAATACAGCATATTGTTAAAATCCACAGCAGTGTAGAACCAGAAACCTATACAGGAAGAGTAAACATAGGGAGGTTAAGAATGCTCAGCAACTTGTTGATACTAAGTGGATCAATCAGATGGAGGTATAAAACAAGCTTAAGTGCTGTTTTGTGACATATGTCTGTTGAATTCGATGAGATTTGACTGTGTGCTGAAAGTTAAGTTTTTACCTGTTTTACTGATGGGTCTAAGTTTTGTGTGTTCAGTATTAATCATATACTCAGCTTGTAGTTTGGCTTTGTATGTGTCAGCTTTAAAAAATCCTTGTGCTTGATCAAGCTATACTGTTGTGTTTATGTAGCTACTACAGTGATTTAAAAAAGATAGCCATGACTACAGCTACGTTTTTCAAAGGTGATGATGAGGTGTTAATAGTAAATGAAGTTATTTTACAGGATACTAAATTTTGCCAGCATGTAAATCTTCCTTTAATACATTGCAGCCGAGTCGGCCGTCTTTGCTGCCCTCTAGTGTTCTTTTCACGTGCCAAGCTGTAGGGTGAGAGATTTTAAAGGCAAACTGTTGCCCTATTTCCTTCTCGTTTAGTTTTTTCGTTATCCATCTTCATCCCTTTTTTCCTATCAGTGTTAAAAATGCAACAGAAAAATCCATTAATCTGTATCACCGTGGCTCATTTACTTCTATCATGATGTGGATTCAGGTATGATGTGCCAGGCCAACTTCTCTTAGAAAACTTCCCATGTGATGATGGGATCTTTTATTTTACAAGCATATAGTGAAGTCTTGCATGTGGTTTCTGCGGAATTCTTTCTGAACTTTATATCCTGATAATCAAATCTCTATGATGGCCTTTTTATGCTTTAAAGGTTGGTTTTGTTAATTATAACTTTTGATTTTTTTTGTAAATAAGATCCAGAGAGTTAGTCCCATAGGATTGCAGGATACTGTTAGTGTTTTACTTGTACTTTACGTTATGATGTTGTTCAGAGTTTCTGTAGTTTATTGTCATTTCTGTAGCATGTCAAGAGATTTTACAGTCCTCGTTTGTGCACACCTTCTGTTGCTCTGTAGTGGTGCAAGAGAAACCCTTCCCGAATACAAGTTTGGGGCTTATTACTTGTACACAGGAGAACAGCAGACAGTTTAATTCCAGAGCTAGCTGTTTTTGTTCTTTGATTCTTGGATCTGTTTTCATAAACAGCATGAGAACACAACACTTTAGCTTTAATACTTACATTTTTTTTCCTGGTTAAAGTTGAGATGATGTTTGTTTTTATTTAATCAGGGAGTTTACCTTTATTAACAGCAGACCAGAAGTTCTGCATCAATATTTATGAACTGTAAAGCATGAATCAGAATTTGTATGAAGGAATCACTTTCCCATGTAAATATGCACTTCCATAATTTGGATCCACTGAATATTTTTGTAAAGTTACTTTTTCAGATACAGTATAATCTACTGCGATATTACCTAAATCTCATATTTGTGAGAAACACTGGAATGGCATTTCTGGAAAATATGCTTATTAATTCGTCTGGGGCATATCCAGGACACAAAAAAGTTTTGTATAGTTCTGTCTTGGTACATCATTCCTGAACTGGAGAAAACACCATTCATTGAAATTGTTGGGTACTTCCCTTTTTGGGACAGCTGTTCTGTTAGTACTGAAGGGGGGCTTTTGTGGTCTCCAGTCTTCTAGGTACTAGAAGATGACTGCTCTTTATGCTGAGAAAATAGTAAGACAAAGGCTTTTGATAGTCTTAGCCTCCTATTCTTTGCAACAAGTCCAGATACTTGATTTGACTGAAGAAATAAAAGATCAATTTTTTTTTAAATTAAGCAGAAATTATGAAAATGGTCACTTAGGACTCAATTTCATACTTGTTCATATTGTTAGGCATCACTTTTCCCCCACTAACTTCTAAAATAAAATGTTTGGGCTTCAGGAAAATGTTTGCGTAATTCCTGATTTCAGGTTAGGTGAATTTAGGACCACATGCACTGAAAGAGGACTTTAATATTAGTCAAGCAAATCTGCAAATCAGATATAAGTGTGCTTTAAACTCAGAGATTTGCCTGCCTGTGTGTTAGAGATGCTGCATTTGTAGTGCTTAATAGGAGAAACAGCATTATGTAGTGAGTTGGTATTGTATGGCACTACTGAAAGAAGTAGCTTAACTCTTCTGGCACTTCTAAAATGCAACACAAACCTGCTTTGTTTTATGAGTACCCTTTTTAGAAGGGGAAAAATACAGGTCATAGGAAGCACTGGGGTTAACAAGAACATTTGGTGGGGAGAAGTAAAGAAAACTGAAGTTGCCACCAGGAGGAGCAGTACCAAAATATTCTCAGGTTTTTTACTGGCACAGTTGTCTAGTGCTGTAGCTGTAAGCTGTCTCTATCTTTGGGGATATCATAATTTTTTTAAGGGTAGGGTACTAAACAGAATGCAACTAAAAAAACCTGAGAGAATGCAAATGAAGAACTTCGAGATTTTTGCAGATTATAATCTGGAAAATAATGAATCTTTTTACATTTGGAATTTTAATTGCAGATGTAGGTCTGTATCCTGGTTTCGTTATCATGTGCTGACTTTCTGAATCAGAATTAAATCTATTTTTGTGTCTTCTAGTTGGGATGTAATAGAATAAATTTCAGGAGCTGGTGGATTGGTATTACTGCTAACTGCAATTTGCTGTGTCTGGTTAGACCAACCAGTAGTGAACCAGGCACTCTAGCAACGTAGCTGCTTGTGCTTGTGTGGTTGTGCAAGAGGCAAATTGTCTGCAGGATCAGGGCATAAGGAGAAAGGAAAGGAAGGGGTTCTGTGGCAAATAGAAAGTGCTAGACTTTGCAGGCATTTGAATCTTGGGTTTAGTTTTTCTGTCTCACCCAGCCCCTGCCCTTACAAGTCGCTTCATAGTTAAAAATTTAAAATCTATAAAGCAACACAGAGATTTACGAAAAAAGGGGGAATTTTTCTTTTCCAACCTAAACAATTCTATGATTTTATGTAGAAACAAGCATGTAATTTGTAATGGGCAAATTAGAAAACTCTGCAGTGTTATCCAATTCGCTTTCAAACTATGTAGCTAAAATATTTTGCTAATCAGAAATAGAGTTCATTTATAAAAGAACTCAAAATTTGACACAGTGGAGGAGATGCATGCATATATGGTTATAAAACTGGTGAAAGTAGCATTTGTATTGAAAATTTAACATTTTGACATAAAGTAACTTCCCAATGATGCATATTATTTCTTACATGTACTCAACAAAGGAGAATGTCTAAATTTTTTTTAATCTTGAGTAATAGATTGTTACTCATATAGAAACAGTCACAGTCCATCACATTACTCCTGAAATGCTGTAATGTTGTGTGTATAAACTAAATCTGATTTTGGAAAGCAGTGGATGTCCCTTTAGTGTTTTTGAAAGATGCGAATTTTATGTGTCCGTAAGTGGCTGTCACTAGTTGTGTTTCACATTCCTGACCCATTACTGTTACCAATTCAAGATGCTACTGTGTATCCTCACAATGTTTTCTCCCCCACGGACTTAGTGGTTGGGTGCTCTTTATCCATAGTATTAACAGGTTATTTACTCACTCTTGTAACAGAGGTTTTAAAACCGAGCTAAATACTTGAAGTAAGTCAGGTTGGTTTTCTGTTTCTGAGGGGGACTTTAAAAACTCTGTTGGAGGATTGTTTAATAGCTAAACTGAAGGAGAGCCTGTCGTCTGCCTGCAATGTGTAATGACCAATGCTGGGCATGAGACTTAGTTAAGGGTGGTCATCACAAATCCTTGGTGATAGTCCCTTCCAAAACAACCAAATTGCTTTCTATAAATTGTGGTACTGATTTTTGGAACCCAGAGAGGTAAAATGGGTGATGAAAATCACAGAGATACTCAGAACTGGATGCTGATGCAAAGTGGGCATGTGGGTCAGGTTATACTCACCCTGCCATGCAACTGTGAGAAAGAACAAAGTTTTTAGTCTTGCTTTATATGGACCATTTTTTATATTGTAATTTCATTTAAACTTTTAAACCTGGCAGTCTAGCAGTACAGCTAGGTAAAGATACAAAACTAATCAATAAAGATCTAAGTGATTGCATGTTAACTTTTTTTCCCTTAAATGATCTGCTGCATTCTGGCAAATATCTCTCCATAGGATGAAGACGAGTTGGACTCTCACACCATGGTAAAGACCAACTCAGAGAGTGCTGGTACCATGAGAGCCACAAGTACGATGAGTGAAGGCGCCCAGACGATGATTGAACACAACAGCACTATGTTAGAGACAGACTTGGGGACCATGGTAATAAATAGCGATGACGACGAGGAGGAAGATGGGACCATGAAACGTATGTTGCCAATTTGCTTTCTTCTAAAAATGCAATATGTTTTCTCATGCTGCATGACAACACTGTATTTTCAGGGGCTTTTAATTGTCAAGTTCTGTGGTTAAAATAGGGGGATGTGTCTCTAAGCACTCTCTGTAGTTTGTGGAGAAAAAGGTGGTTACAGTGGGAGATTCAGAGCAGAAGCCTGGTTTTGCTGCTTTGCTCCTTTATCTGAAGGACTATTGAATTAGCCTTCTGTGAATTGTCCTTTTTACTGTTTTTTCTTGCTTCTTGTCTCTGTTCCCTCATTTGGAACCAGTTCCTTAGAGCTAAACTGAAGTGATGTGATTGAGAGTCTGCTGTTTCAATGTCAGTGGTCCTGGGAACGCATCATGACTCCCCATGGGATCAACAATCTTGCTGCACAATTGTTTTGTAACTCATGATCAATTAGCAGATATGTATTTTATAAGCAACTTATTATTCAGACATCTGTTGGAATGTAATTCAGTAGTGCTTGATTTAATGCAGTGATCCAGAAATTGTTGAAACCTAGGTAAAAAGTTCTAATTGACTTCGGTGGCATGTGAGGGAGTATGTAACAGAGAAAAAAAATTGTGAATATTTTTATGTATAAAATTATAATTTATACTGAAATATCTATAAATACATATTTTTTGAATAGTTAGCTTACATACTTATGTACTGATGTGGTCATTGTTTGGCAGAAGACCACTGCAGATTGAGGCCCACTGAATTTAATATAATTATTTGCTTGAATGGGCAGCATCAAGAGATGAATCTAACTCAGGCTGTAGCTGCCTGATTTCATGAGGCACAATGTAATCTTTAACTCCAGGCAATTGTCTGGGGGAGCGGGAAGTTGTGTGTATGTGTGTAATATAGAAAGCTAATGTCTTAAGAGTGGAAATCAGTGCCAAACAAATAACTTGTTAGAAGGTTTCATAGGAAACATAGAGCTGCATTTGTGTTTGCATATAGACACCTGATGTAATTTGTGCCAGATTAGCTGGAAGTGCAAAGCAGGATTTTTTTTTTCTAGTGCACAGCAAATTTAAAAGAAAATGGGGTTTTTTTGATTTTTGCTTGCTTGACTTTTCTTGTGGTTTTGTTTTGGTTTTTCTTTTGTTTTTTCTTTAGTGTTCTCAGCAATAAGATAGCAAACATGCCTGTTGATTAGTGATTAACTTAAATACGTTGATTCACCTCAGTATACACTTAATTTGTTTTCATGCTGAAACAGAATATTGGCCTGTTAGACCATGCGGCTGATGGAGAGTTAGCACAAGTGATTTCAAACCCATCAGTTTCAACAAGCAAAGGAAAAGATGACTAATTAAAGGGAAAAAGTAAAGAGGGAAAGATAGTACCAACAAATTTGGAGTAAAGTAATTCTTAGGGTGGAAGTATTATGAATTAATGTTTATTGCAGTTTCTGTGATGCCTGAAAAATCACTTCAGGCTTTGTAAGTAAGTTCTGTGTATGTAGTATACCAAATTGCACCACACTATCCATATAGTTTTTATATGAGCTGAGAGGAAATACCTGTTACTACGTCAAACAGATCAAAGCAGTGTCATTAGGTTTGCACTGGAATCTCTTATCTTGTCCTGTTTGTCTGCTATGCTGCTGGAGACATTGCTTTTAAACTGTACTGGTATTTTCAATTTTTAAGTGATTCCAGTAACAATCTGTAGCTGGAAAGGGAATTACCTTTTTACACTTTGACATTGGTCACTGTATTTCTTAATCACATTCTTCTTTTTTGTCAAGTATATATAATCTTTGGGACCCCAGGCTACCTTCCTGTCCCTCCTCTCCCATAGATGACTGTCTTGAGCCCCGTAACTCCAGCAAAGCAAAACTAACAAAATGGATGTAGCCTGATGGCAAATGATGGTTTCATCGTTCAGCTGTCAGGCACCCATTATTTTCATTTTTTGCATTAGAAACTAGAAATAATTCAAGAGCAGGACCTCCATATCTCTCAGCTAAAAATAAATATTAATGATGTCCACTATAGCTGGTCCTCTTGTTCTGTGATTGTTGTGCTATTGGCTGAAACAGGAGCAAGAGCAAGTGTCCTAAATAAATGTTACCATACAAATTCAAAGGGACATGCAAATTCATGCTGTCCCTGAGAGGCAGGCAGTGTTTCTTTGTATTCGACAAAGACTTTGGAGATTGTTTGCTTTTTCCAATGTACCTTTATAGGCAATGTAGACATTTTCTAGATATTTGTGTAATTTGGTTGTAATAAATCAGAACAAGTAGCTTAAAAGTGCCCTTTGATATTTCTGAATAACAGAACATTGCAAACAAGAAGCTTGGGGAAATAAACTTAGTAAACTAGGGAAGAGGGATTTCATTTCCTTCCTAGAGACAAAAAATATTTGTGACAAACTTTTTATTTAGTTGCTGTTGTGTTTAGTTTCATGTTTTGTTTCCTTCTGCCTTTTGTTTCTCTGCTCAAGGACAAAATAAGAAACAGTAATATGTTTTTATTTATAAGTACCCATGCTTGGAGGCCTCTGGGAGCCATGACAGAAAATAACTAAAACCATATTTTTTTCACAAATAGGGAATTGTGCCCAGATAAAATTGGGATTTGGAACAAAAAGAGGCCTGTCATCCTACCCCAACATACGTTGTACAGTCTACCAATAAACAACATTCATGCCACCTTGCTCGGTGTGCCCTGTGCATGCTCTGAACAGAGACTTTGTGGGATATACCTGGAAGGAGGGAAGACAATGCAGAACACAGAGAGGCAGGAGGACAGAACTTAACTTTAGGAGGTTTAACATGGAGTGGAAGAAAGAGGGGGATGATGGAAGTCTTACTTCTTTTGTTCAGTTGCCTGGGATGTACTTATTTTTGTGTAGAAGCTTTTTCATATGTCAGTGCAGAGACCAGTGTTCAGACCAGCTTTCCCACATTCCCTTGGTGGTTTTTTGGCAAGGCTTAGTGTTAGGGCTTTCTGGTGCACCAAGAGTACTTCCGATTGTTCTTTTTTCTCCTTTTCAGTAATATTCCCCCTGCTTCTCTTTTTCACTGTTAAATTTATATTTGCCTTCTACTTTGGGCTGGAAAACAAGTTGTCTCTTAGTGCCCTTTGGATTTATTCTGGATTTCTAACTGTTGCTTCAGATTCAGTGAAGCTTCCAAATAGTTCATGGTTGGTAATGAATATATTAAAAGAAGAGGACAGTCAACTAATGAGGTGGCATTTGACACCTACCGTGTTACTTTTTTCCCTGTAAGACTTGAAGGTTTTAGGTTTAGGCAGTATAATTCTCAAACATACTTTCCTTCTTAACAAACAGAAGAATATAGTCTTTGGGACAGAATGTTTCTGTCCTTTCCCTCATCCTCAATAGGTGACTGTCCTGAGCCCTGTAACTCCAGCAAAGCAAAGCCAGCAAACTGGAGGTAGCCGGATGGGAAGTGATGGTTTCACCATTCAGCTGTCAGGCTACAGGTTTGGTTCCAGCACTTATTTGCTGAACTTTCTTGTCTTACTGTAAAATGGTATTTTTTATTACAGTGGGATATGCACCATACTATAGAACCTACATGTCAGTAGAAGAATTCGTGAGTTGGTTTATTCATTATTTTTTAGTGATTTCAGCATTCAGTGTAAGGGATTATGTGATACTGTAAGTCAGTCTCCTCTGTGATGTGAGATGGATGCTTGGATAGCTCTGGAGTGATGCTTCAAAACTCTTAGAAAGGCCTAAGTCTTTCCACTCTTTTTACAGCTGAAAAGGAAAAGCTAGTGATACGTGTTTTATGGCAACCTAGGACCTAAGTCCGGTAGGAATTCAGCAAGGAAATTCAATTGTTGGGGTGGTTTTAGTGGTGCTGTAGCCTACATATTGATATTTCAATGATGCTGTTTTGTTCAAGCGTGTTTACTGTGCCCACAATAAGATGGTTTGCTCGATGCCATATGGAGGTATGCTAGTGCTTTACTCCTCTATTTGTATATGTAAAGAGATGATAGATGTTTACAAGCCTATTTCAGTCCTCGCCTCTCCTGTGATTGGTAAATCATTTATGTTCAATTATGCTTCTGGTAGTAGTATATTTTAAAAACGGTTGGGTTTTTTTAAATAGTGATGTTAGCAATTCTGCTTTAACATGGATTTTCTTTCTTTTGCTGAAAGCAGAAATAAAGTATAACTCATCTGGAATGGGTTTATAATAGTAAAGCCATTGAATATTTTTTCTTTTCTCCAGAAGTTGGAAAAATAGAACAAAAGTTATTAAACCAGTTTTACAAGTCTTATTTTCAAGAAGCAAACCAATGTTTTGTGCTGGAAACCTTTCCCCATGAATAAGTGTTTAAACTCGAGTTCACAGTCTTTCAGAAAGTCTTTGAAGGCTTCATCTGGTTGAAAAATATGTGGATTTTCCATTTAAATGCCAGTTGCAGTTATTTCTGATAAATAGGTGTATTATAAAACAAACAAACAAGCAAAAGACTGAGTGAAGCCTGAAATTGAATGAAGACTTGGGTGTATAAGTCACTGTGATGCGAAAACTGTGAGCTTGGTAGTCGCTTTGCTACACAGCTCTCTGTACTCAAACATTTCTTAGGTCATCCTTTGGTAGATTCCCAACTCCTCTGACCTAAGGACGGGGGAGGATCTAGTTTCTACTGATGCTTCCTTAAGGTTCTGAGTAGACTGACCTCTAATTCTCTGAGATAGTTGTCTAATAGGCATGTATTAGCAGCAGAACTTGCCCACTGGTAAAATACAGTCACAATTTCTGCTTAAAATTTGGCTGAAAGAGGTGGCTGTGACATCTTTTTCATGTAATTCACTGTTAAGTACATTTGACTGGGGATTGAGGCCAAGAGTCTAAGCTCCTGTCTCCCATTTCCCAGGAGAATTCCTGCCACTGTGTTGTAGGCCAACTTGTATTGCTGATGTAGAAAGCATTTTTTCAGCACCCATGGTGGTCTCTGTGTTCGATGGCTTGCCAGCAATTCCTGACTGCTGTTTTCTTACGGTTTTCTCCCCACAGCCATCTTGAAGTCCTCCTACATTAGGCAAGTGTGGGGATTATAAGAACAGATAAACATTGAAATTGTGACAAACATTTTTAAACATGATCTTCTACAACTTCCTTATGAGGGGAAGAGGAGAGGCAGGCACTGATCTCTTCTCTGTGGTGACCAGTGACAGGACCCAAGGGAATGGCCAGGAGTTGTGTCAGGGGAGGTTTAGGTTGGGTATTAGAAAAAGATTCTTCCCCTAGAGGGTGGCTGGGCACTGGAACAGTCTCCCCAGGGCAGTGGTCACAGCACTGAGCCTGACCGAGCTCAAGAACTGTTTGGACAACACTCTTACACACATGGTGTGAGTCTCAGAGATGGTCCTGTGCAGGGCTGGGAATTGGACTTGATGGTCCTTCCAATTCAGTGTATCCTGTGATCACTTGTTGAAGGGCAAAGAATTAACTAGAAGAACTGAAAAATCCAAATCCTCCTAGAATGGAATAGGTTATTGCACAATAGGTTTTTATTGCAAGTGTGGAGTGATACTGATTGTGCTGCAGATTTTTTATTGGAAATACATAGCCTGTGTAAAAAATAATTTCCTGTATAGATGAGTGAATTAAGTGTCCTTAAAGGAATGTGTACATATTGTACTTCTAATTTTCATGGTTCTTAAAAGACAGTTGAGAAAATAATGTTACTCTGTTGTTCATGAAATTTAGAAAAAGTACTCTCAGACCAAAATGATCTTCTAATGACCTTACAATTTGCAAAGAGAAGTGCAACTACTTCGGTTTGCTCTGCCGTAAGGAGCCTATTTTTATAAAGTAAGTATAAAAGAGGTAGAAGGCTTTATAGGGCCTTTAAAGGGGTAAGAGCCAACCTATCCCATTTCCCATGAAAGGCTAACTAAACTTGTTAATGTTAGATTAGCTAGAGATCTAAAAAGTGTCTCTTTTTTCATTTTGTTATTTATAAAACTAAAATAAAATCTTACAAATAAATCTTTAATTAAATCCTCCATAATGTTTTTCATTGTAGAAAAAAACCCCAAACAAACCTTGAAATACCTCTGGTCCCATCGTTTTGCAGTCATATTTCTGGTTTTCTGTGAGTTTTTACATTTGTAGTGGACATAAGCAGCTCTTTTTCTTTTAAATGGGTTAACTAACTGTATGCTACATTGAAATCAGAAGCACGTTCTAAATTCTTATTTACCAAAACAAACAAAACAAATCCTCAAAGTGTAAAATAAATGTGCTTTGCTTATTTTGGAGTGATTTTGGTCTTGTTGACCCACTTTCCATAATAGGCATTTGATAGCAAGGAATTTATAGGGGTTGGTTTGCTTTACGTATGTAAACAGTCTTCTATTATATATTTAAAGAAGATATTTATAAATAGTTTTAAAACTTAAGAGCAGTGCTTGGAAAATCTCTAGTTTTTCTGTTACATGAGAGGAGGGAGCCTGTCTTACCTGTAATGAGCCAAATGAGTTTTGAACAGAGACACTGGTAATTTTTTTGTTTATGAGTATGTCTCAGGGATGAAATGTAAGTACAGTCATCTTAGCAGAAGGAGAAATTGATTGTGAAAGGCCAGCAATGTGATGTCCTATCTTTTTTGTAAAAATAGCTTCAGGAGGTTTGGGCAGCGATCACCAAGTAATGGAAAGTTTGTACTAAGAAAATGCATTGTATTCCTGTTTTTAATTCCACCTCCTTCATACTACTATCTTTCCTTGGATCTGTTTTCTAAAAGTGTGCTTTTCTAAATTTTAGATTCTTCCATGTTTCTTACTCTCCACTGAGCTCTCCTGAGACCCCAGCCGTAATACTGTGTTCGACCCTGGGGCCCCCAAAATAAGACGGTCATGGACCTTTTGGAGCAAATCCGGGGAGGACCATGAAAACGATTAGAGAGATGGAGCACCTCTGATATGAAAACTGGCTGAGAGAGTTGGGGTGGTTCAGCCTGAGAAGAGCAGGCTCTGGGGAGGCCTTATATACCTTGCAGTACCTAAAAGGGAGACTACAAGAGACCTATAAAGGAATGGTCTCTAGTGAGGGCGATGGCTTTAAACTGAAAGAGGGCAAGTTTAAATTAGATATTGGGAAGAAATTATTTATTATGGAGTGGTGAGATACTGAAACAGGTTGCCCAGAGAAGCTGTGGATGCCCCAGCCCTGTAAGCCAGTTTGGAGGGGCTTTGAGCAACCTGGTCTAGTGGAAGGTGTCCCTGCCCATGACAGGGGGTTTGTAATTAGATGGTTTCTGAAGGTCCCATCAAACCAAACCATTCTATGACTCTATGATTTCTGCACATTAGTGCTTATATCTGTAATTATTTGGCATCCTTGCTGTTTGCTTCTCATCCCTTTCTCAGTCCCAGACTCAAGAGGTCAAGAAACCTCTTTCAGGTGATCTTGCATTCAGTGGGGGCAAACTTGGGAGCTTCTGGAGAAGAGGTATCTGCTATCTCTTCTGTTAAATACAACCTGGAGTTTAATTCACTGAGTTGTTATGATCATGATTGTTATTAATTAAAAGAGGGTGAGTAGCAATAACTATGATCTGGGTTTAGAAACCATATTTGAAAAGAACATGGCAAAAACTGAGAGAAAAATCAGCTAAAACAATGTGAGAAGGAGAAGGTGCGTATGGAAATGAAGGAACTGCTGTGGAATTGAAGAAAAGCAGCTGAAGTCAAATGCAGTAAAGCCTAGAACGAGGCACTAGAAGGACACATTAAAAAAACCAAGAAGAAATCTTCCTAGAACAGAAAAATGCAGGAAAAGCAGAAAGAAAAGCAGTAAAGATGCAATCTTTGCCTCTGTCAAGAACAGTGTGGCCAGCAGGATCAGGGCAGCGATTGTCCCCCTGACTTGGCACTGATGAGGCTGCACTTTGAGTCCTGTGTTCAGTTCTGGGCCCCTCAATTCAGGAAGGACAGACATTGAGGGGCTGGAGTGGGTCCAGAGAAGGGCAGTGGGACTGGTGAAGGGTCTGGAGCACAAGCCCTGTGAAGAGCAGCTGGGGGTGTTCAACCTGGAGAAAACGAGGCTCAGGGGAGACCTTATTGCTCTGTACAATTACCTGAAGGTGGGTTGTAGCCAGCTGTGTGGGGATGGGCTCTTCTGCCATGTCTCAAGTGAAAGGACAAGAGGAAATGGCCTCAAGTTGCACTAAGGCAGGTTCAGATCAGATCTTAGAAATTTTTTTTTCACTGAAAGAGTGATTAAGCATTGGAATAAGTTGCCCAAGGAGGCAGTGGAGTCAATGTCTCTGGAAGTGTTCAAGAGGTGTCTGGATGTGGTTCTGTGGTGATTATACTGGTGCTAGGTCAGTGGTGGGACTAGATGATCTTAAAGGTCTATTGCAACCTTTTTGTTTCTGTGGAAAGATGGCAGTACAAAAATAAACATTAATGAAAAAGAGTCATGCAGCAAAAGTTAGAATGAAAAGATCTTTACACAAAGGGAAATGGGAAGAGATAATGAAATCAGAGGTGAGAGGGAAAAAATGAATGAATAAAAACAAGCTTAAAGGCAGATAAGGAGATTAGTGAGCCCTAGTAATCATGTTTAACCCAAGCTCAAAAGATATTTCTAGTGGTTTACCTTTCCACTTGTTAAAACAGGTAGATCAAATAAAATTTTATTATGGTTATAATTTAAAAGTATAGTTTTGTCTGGTTTTTGGTGTTAGGTTCCCCCCCCCCTTAGTTATTTATATCTTTCGTCTGTTTCATGTTTTATTTGTGGAAATGTATTTCATATTTCTCTGTGTACAATGTGTTATGCTGCAAGCAAGTACATGTTTCATGTGTCAATGCTATGCAGAATATGGTCTGTGAGATGACAGTTATGTTTATTTATTGAGCTATTTAGTAATTTGCTTTGAAATCCCACAAATGAAAACAAAATGTCAGTAATTTAGGATTGAAGATAATTTTTTAAACTTTTATTTTCATGAAAAGAATAGTATAACAGGAGTTCATGCTGATCTTAATCTGCTTCGTAAAGCCTTTGCAGCTACATAGATGTAGCTGACATAGGTGACAAAAATCCCCCAGGGTTTCCACACCATGGAGACAGGGTGCTTTGCAACCATCTGTAGAGTGTGACCCCATAATTTGCTGAGCGTCCTTGTTGGCAATGAATTTAATTAAGCAGCATCTAGACATGATTTGTCTCATTGATTTTTGCAACTTCTTTTTCTAAATAATTTTTAAATCACACCTTTGATGAAACTGTTTCATTCCTTAAAGTGCCTGTGGACTAGTCCTTGAAGTAGGGGGCATTCTGCACCCAAAGGAATGCTTAGCACCTTGTGTTATTCAGTCTCTATAACAACAAATAGATACTGCATGAAGTAACTTCTAATGTTATTGTATGTGCAACTCTGAAATGTCTTGAACATTTCTCCACGTTGTATCTTGCTACAAAAATATCATTCCTCGGCTATGAGCTGTTATGCCAAAGATCCTCAGGGGACAGAGGCTTGCATCACATACAGATGACTGTATTAGTTTCTGCAAAATCCAAGAAAATTAATAAGTGAAGCTTATTTTATAGTGCATTAAATCTTTAATCCTTAAATAGTTTTAACCTTTTTCTGTTTTCTTTCAACTAGGAAATGCTACTTCACCGCAAGTTCAAAGACCTTCTTTCATGGACTACTTTGATAAACAAGATTCCAAGAATAAAAGCCCTGAAAACTGTAATCAGAACATGCATGAACCTTACCACATATCCAAAAATGTTTTCCCTGATAACTGGAAGGTCCCTCAAGATGGAGACTTTGATTTTGTAAGTACATTTTTATTGTTTAATTTCTTGCATGCCCTTTATTTTATTTATGCCAGAAATATTTAATCCCTTTCTGTAACTATGTTAATACAAGTAAAATAAGCAAACTTTCCAAAATAACTGTCCAATTATTTAATCTTAATGCCTCGTCATGACTGTTGAAATAAGTACATTTGATTAACACACAATCTTTTTAGTGAGGAATGGCATGTGACATTATACTACTTTGTAACTACTCTTTTTGTTTAAGTGCTTTTGGTTCCTTAAAACTTACATGCTGTAACAACTTCAAAATTTGGCTTAATTTTTTAAAAGAACCTAAAATTGCTACAGACATGGAATACTGCTGTCATGTTTGCTGCATAACTCAGTAAAATGATAAGCGTTTTAAATTGGATTGAAGCCATTTAATCAATCTCCTTGGAGATGTTTAAGGTCACCTACTGTTTTGCACAAGTCATTTTCTTGGTACTACTCCAGGAGCACACATCTCTCTACACAGAATTATTCTAACATCAGTTTGTCTGTTTTAGGGTGGGTTTTTTGCTCCTCCAAAATATGTGTAGTTTATTTCTTTTTGCCTATATTGCACATTGTAACAAGGGCAAAAAGAAAATGTTCCAAGTTATAGGTTGCACTTAAAATGGAATAGTTACTGATTAGAGTCTTGAAGGTAATTATACCTGATTTTCACCCTTGTTAATTTTTTAACATGTTTCAGTGAAAGAATTTAATTAATCTGTTATGGATGAAATGTTCTTAATTACAGTGCAGTAGCTAAATATGATCACATGGCACCTTTTCGAAAGGACACTTGGGATTTGGAGAGAAATGCGTTTAATTTTAGGTGACAGCTGTAGGTGTGGAATTTTTTTCCCAGTTTTCACTTACTTCATTTCTACTTAAAGCTGACTCTTAAATTTGAACTACTGGAGTAAAGCCAGTTAAATGGCACAGTAGAAGCTGTGGCTGCTGGAGAGTTTTTATTTAGTGGGATTTTGGTTTGGGTGGAGTTTTTTTAGGCTTTTCCTGATAATTGACTTAAAAATAGTTACACTATAACTGGCCATTATTTCAGTGGGGTTATTATAGTGGCAATAAAATTGCCTTTAGAACACTTTAAAATTCACCCTATCTTTTCCAGTACTTGTGAAGAAACGCAGGCAAAAATGATTCTTTTTGTAAATGTTAAGGTACTGACACTGTTTATTTATGAATATTTCACACACACAAATAATCATGTGGAACTTTCTGACATTGCTTCTAGATATGAAGTTGCCCCTTGAAGTAGGAATTTATCCTAAAACCAAACCCGAGGAGTTCTGATCTTCAGAAACTTATCTGCTCTCTGTAGGCAAACTGTGCTAGTGATGGACTTAGGCTGGCAACTCATGAACTTCAGAATCCTAGAAGGGTTTGGATTGGAAGGATCCTTTAGAGATCACCTAGTTCAGCTTCCCTGCCATGGGCAGGGACATCTTTCACTAGTTGCTCCAAGCTGTAATCTTGAAAACTTCCAATGATGGGGCAGCCACAGCTTGTCTGGGCAATCTCTTCCAGTGTCTCACGGAAGTTACGTGATGCGCTGTTCTTCCTTGGCCTCCTGAAAAGGCAGTGTTATAAGGCTTGTTGCTACAAAATTATTCTGCTTGGAAACAAAATAAGATTTTTAAAGGAGTGAATTGCTATTTGCATGGACAATGTATGTGTGTGTATATGTGTGGGATGATACTTTGTTTTAAATATGATGAAAGCCAAATACCTCCATAGGTAAACCAGCCTAAGAAAGAGTCTAGGAAGACTCTTCAGTAGTGGATGTACTGTTTCAGAGTAGTCCACTCAAAACTAGATTTCTCTGAAGCTCTCTGGTACCAGCTGATACACACAGGATATGGGTTTTAACAGCCTGTCGATTTGAACCACAGGCAATTATTATTTATTTATATATTCTAGAAGCACTTCTATTTAGATTTTAGACAGCAAGTGACTGTACTGGCAAGTGGCCTGCAAGAGACTTCTGAAAAGATAAATCAGTGGGCAGCATGCATAATGTATTGTCTGCTCTTTGTGAGATCAACATGAATGTTTTTGGTTGCTGACATGAAGTCTTTAAATGATTCATGAAATGAATAAATAATGGAAACTTTTTGTACTAAATAATTCCATTCTCTTTTGTTTTGAATTAGCCTTAATGGGATTTAAAAAGGGATCCTAACGGTAAATGGTGACAGTCATAATTTTATTTAAAGAACGGATTGATATACTAGAACTAAAATACAAATTATCAAGATCCCAGTGCATTCCAGTAGTACTCTAACTTTCTGTGTTCAAGAGGAGGGATGCTCTGTAAGTCATGTTACCAAACTCCTTATCCTTCCATACCTTTATTCTTCCATACCCTTGTATACTGGCAGCCAGCGAGCACTTCTCTTGTGAGCCAGGATGAGTGACAGTGCCATGCTAAGAAGAGATATTCAAGTGTACTGATGGGAAGACTTAGAAGTTTATTAGTTTATGTTCTGGTAAAGAGAAGCAGAAATGCCGTTGATGTGGGAGAGAGAAGGGAAAAGGAAGAAAAAACAAACTTTATAAATCACTGCAACTAATCAGTTTACTTTTTTCTATGTATTATAAGGTGAGACCTGCAGAACCGGGAGCTAATGCTTGTGTCCAAATAGTATATTTGCTTTAGGTCACTGATATTTTATCCTATTCCTGGTCTATCTTACTGTTTGATAAAACAGTTATTGTTTGATAAATGATAGTTATTTCATTTGTTTAAAGGTACAAATACACGTAATGCAGATACAGCAGTTAGTCTTACGCACTTGGTGATGGTTTTAGATAATGTAAATAAATTATACAGGAAATTTTTCTCATGGTGTGGATAAATGAATATATGAAATAACAGAAACAAACTTAGCACAAGGTCTGGTTTGAAAGTTTTTGTTTGAGCATAGTTTTCTGCCCTGACATAAATGTTTAAAAAACTCCTTGCCAATGAAAATAGAACTAGAAGACTTTTCCAAGAAAATAAGATGCTTTAGTCATCAATCTGAGCCTTAAAAAAAAAAGTAATTTTTGCAGTGTATTTTGTTCTTTAAGTACATATTTATGTTTTGTTCTTTCACTATTGAAGTACATCTGTTTAGAAATTCGAAAGCTGGTCTTATTTCTTTTTCACTGTTGCCATATGGGAATTTGACATCCATCTCTGACTGTTGGTCCTGCGGGCCTTCAGTTCCATGACCAGTCTGTGCTGGTTATTGATGGCATGTTCTGTGAATCGATAAGAAAAAATTGCCGCTGGAGACCTTCAAGGTTTGTATTGTATTGAATCAGATATATTGCAAATAACTTTTAACTAGACTTAATTCTGGAACTGTATATTTACCTTGAATAGTACATTATTCCAATTTACCCTGTTATGCATGCTTCAGGACTTAAGGTGCTGGGTTTTGTACTTAAGAGGTGTTTGGGGTTTTTATACTACATTTCTTCTTGCTTTCTAAAAGGACACCACCACCAAACAAGCAAAGACATTCAACCCCAAACGCTTTTGAATGTTGTCTTTTCTGTGACTAAGAATTTATGTAGAGTTGCTGGTTTTAATCTTTGCTTTCACTTATTCTATTGTCTGGTTTTTGTCTCGTGATAAATTCTGAAAACCGAAAGTATGGGTCTTTGATATCAGTGAATCTTAGGGAAATATTTCTGGGGAAGTACTTGTAAATGCTTTGTTTTTTTCCACTTCAACCTTTGAAATGGAAGTGTTGAAATCTGATTTGATATAGCTCTCTTTCAAAAACCGCAAACTAATGTTTAATCATACTTCAACTTTCATATTGTTAGTGTGTTTTTCACACTAAAGGATCATTGTGGACTTCTGTTTTCAGTGAATTCTATCAGTCTATAGGCAATTCTCTTACACATTTTAATTATTTTTAAGGGGCATGCAGCAGATGACAAAATTAAAACAGTACTTTTTATCCTAATTCTGTCTGTTTTACATGGGGTTAACTGGTGTTTTATTCACGACAAACCTTGATGCCAGTAAGTGTAAAGAACAAGATACTACTCATTGTGAGTAAAAGTGGCACAGCGTCATTGCGTTAGTAAAAATGCAGTAATGCTCTGTAGTGCATGGGTATGAGAATCCTAGAAGTATTAATGATGTGTGGTATAAACAGCTTTTCAGTGTGCCAACGTTTAGTCTTAGCTCAGAAGTCAGCAGTTTGAATCAGAGTGCTGATTTAGAGCAAATGATGTGGTTTTTTTCACCCATCTGACTGACCAGTCCTTTTAAGAAAAGTTGTTTTTTATATATATGTATTCATATGACCATGTTTCTATTGTGATAGCTTTGTTCTTTCCATGGGGAATGTTTCACATGAGATATGTACATGCTGGAGAGAGATGTGTATTAAATGAGCAGTGTGACAGCAAGGTGGTGTTGCAGCAGCCTGCTCAAATTTTTTATTGCCTTCAAGGTTGAAGATTTTGTGATACATTGTGATACATTTATCACATTTTTTATGGGCATTATAGAAATTAATTTTCACCAAAAAAGGGGCACTTTTAATAACCAAGAAGTGCTCAACATTTTTATTATGTGGAGACACCTAGATAAATCTTAGCTTGCTAGACTGGTGTGTGTGTACGTGTTGTTAAATAACCTGCTGCTTACATTTTCGCTGTATCATGACATTTTAGATCTCATCACAATGTAAAATTACTCTGTAATTCCTTGTGCCCTTAGTAATGTATGTCAGTGTGAGACACATTAACCAAGGATTTACATGAGCTGCATTGAAGTGATACCTGATTGATGATAACGTGTGAATTAACATTAGTTGTCATGAGTTGCTAAACTTCATTTGCACTGACTGAATGTATTATTTCATTTTAAATGAGTCATGTACTTTTTGTTGTGAGATGATAAAATGTAAAAAGGCAAATCTATTTATTATAGCAATGCTAGGGTAATGATTTCTGTCTCTAGCAGAATTATTTCCAAACAGGAATGGTATCCAGATTGTTAAATATTAAACAGTGAACATGTAGATCATGTTTTGCAGTAATTGCAGTATCACGTTTAAGTAGATGCATTTTGGGTGACTTAAAGATTCTGGAATAGCAACAGAAAATTACAAAGCCATCTGTTACCCTAGACAGAATATTTCCCTGGGTTTCAAAAGGAACAAATACATTAGAGTATAATAATTGTGAAATGATAGTATAACATTTCAGTTAACATTTATAAATGTATAATATGATGATTCGGTAAAAAAGTAAACACCATAAAATGACTGAAGACCATCTAGAATGTAATTAAAACTTCAGTAATAAAGCTAGGCTGAGTGAGCTTCACTGAAAATATGTCTTGGTCCAAAACCTTGGCTGGGTTTATTCTGTTTTTATTTAAGCAGTGGATGAGTTTTTTTTGAACAGTCATCTTTTAATTAGTGGGAATGAATGTATTTCATCTATTTTCAGTCATTTCTGATTCTTTTCTAAGTAATTTGAAAATTTTAAATTAACATAATTTCGTTTTGCTTAGTTTTTAATTAGTTGCTTGAAAATCACGAAGCGTTTCCAGATGCTGCCAGGAAGAACATTTTCTTAACTAAGTAAATATGAGACTTAGGTTTCTGGGTTTGCATAGGCTGTATGCATATGAGATAAACACATTCATTATTGGTGTTGACAGTTTCAATGCAGAATTTCATTCACTTCAGTTCCAACATGGCTAAAAGGGGAGAGACTGTAAAATTAATATAATGAGTATAATGTGCTTTATCTAGGTAATTTTTTGAGGACAGTGTGAACCTCAGCAGTGGAGATTTTCTGTACATCTCATAATGCATGGCTGTTACAAAAATTATTCTGTGTTGAGTGATTATTTAAAAAAAAAAAAAAAAGAAAAGTATGTGTGGGTAATTCAACAGAAGAGATATTTGCATTAGGAGTCCACAATGGATGGTCGTGGCTGTGGTTTGTTATTCTGATCATGCAACTGTTCAGGCAGGCAGTAGGGGAGGTTGTTGCAGCCTGACATGTAAACTAAAAATGTAATATTGGTTGCTGAGGTTCCCCCCCCAACTCCCCACTAGGCAAAGAGAACAGACCTGTTGCACTTTTGTTTTTTTTAACTCTTTAAGTCAAATACTGACTGATTTAACTAAATCCTGTTTATCTATTCTGATCACAAAAGGAGAATTTTTTTTTGTGCAGAGTGGGGGAATACAATACCTGAGCAGAGTGTTTCTCCAACTGGTATTGAATATAGGATCCTTTCTCTTTGAATATGTCCCTTCTTCTATTAGTATGTAAGTAAATAATTGAAAATCAAACCTAGTAATTTTTTAGGCTGTAAACAGAATCAGTACTCGCTGTTTATCTTAAATTGTAAGACTGTTGTAAAGCTGTTACTCTGATCGCTGAGATGTTCATGACAAAGTGGCAGTGCTGTACTTTGGCAGTTTTGTAAGGTGAATTGTGCTGTCTGGCAAAGATCACATGAATTTTTGTATCTTAAAAGAGCACAGAAAACACCCTCCTAGACCAAAAAGCTTTTTGCATTCTTGCACATTAAAAAGAGAATTAAAGGTTTTTACTCATCATTGTCATGTACTCTGAAGACAAGGCAAGAACTCAGACTTGAATTGCAGCAATTTATTGAAAGTTAGATAGTAAGGATGGATAACAATGTACAACGGCAGGTTGCCTCAGGGGGTCACTGAGGTGAAATTGCCGGTGTTGTAAGTTTTGAAGAGTGGGTTACATAAACACATCAGGAACTGTTTTGATGGATTTAATCCCGCTTGGAGCAGAGACTTGTAGGTGACCTTCTCCTGTAAATGTTTCCGATGGCCTTATTTTCTATGGCTTTTTAAGCTACTGCTGGTGCCTGATGTTTGTAATCATAAGACATGTTCAGAACAATTAAGTCTTTCAAGCTCTCAGAAATAGTGACATGCTTAATTTGTTTATTAGGAGCATCAATATTTTGGAGGAGCTAGGCCTTGGGTAACCTTGACAGTTTTTGCAATTAGCAGTCAACTGTTATTTCCAAACATGAGTCTACCTCTGGAAAATTCTAGCCAAGATGTAGTCAATAGAACTTAACCATGTTTTCTTTCCCAAAAGTTTAAAGTATCCCTGCCACCTTATTTTATCACGTCAAATAGTTTGAATGTGCAATGTGGCTTTTAATTATAAAATAGTTTCTAGTGAGAAAACACTTTAAAACTTATTTTTCAGCCAACTTTCAAATTCTTAGTGTAGAGTGTAGAATGAAACTTCTTCCCACCAAAGAGTTGAAATGTTTGCATCATCTAATGCCCTTTTCCCCTGCCTCATTAGCTCGAGTGGAGAAGACTGAAGCATAGCCCTAGTGTATATATTCACCTATACAACAAGTCTGTAATTTGTGCATAGTTTAAGGAGAGTAAAGGAAAGAAATGAGTGAAGCTGATGAACTGGGACAGTGCTGATTGTTTAAAGTAGCATCTTGTTACCTTAGTAACTAGTTGTCTGTACTAATATACCTCCTTAGGATCATTGTGTAATAGCTCAGTAATGTGAATAGCCTAGAAAGAGCTTTGAAATGCTTGGAAAAAAGCAGTTGTAACTGGACATGTTTTAGATATTCCTATTCTTGTCCATCAAATCAATTCAGTTTCAGGTCTCTATTCTCTTTTCTCTTCAAAAAAAAAAAAAAAAAAAAAGAGGGAGCATATTTAATCCAAAGAGTTTCCATGTTCCATGAATCACTGTTAATGACAACACAGTGTACCACACCTTCATGTGTAATGTCTGATCCCCAAACTGAGTGCTTACACCAAGGGGTGCCTGTTCCACTTCAGGGTTTCAGCAGAACTCTTTGAAATCATCTCTATGACAGTACCATGCAAATTTACTACTGGGAAACAAGATCTGCTCTCCTACTCTTTGCTATGATGATTAATGCTAATGAAAAGGAGTAAAAATAAAACTTGCCTCAGGAGAGTGGGTGATTGGAATTTTGCAAGATTGTTTTCAGTTAATTTTTGTATCTTCTTAGTTTTAAGGAGGATTTCCTCATTTTTGGTTTGGTAAAGAACATGGGGTGTTTTTATCAGTTTAGGGTTCTTTTAAACACCCTCTCCCCCCCTTTTCTTTTTATTGGACTCAAGTGAGAACTTGTCAGATAGGATTCTAGAAATTTAGCAGAAAAAAATTCAGATGAGTTTAGTGTCTGTGTGACTAATTCTCAATAATCACAAAGCTTGTATTAGATTTCTGTGCCTTGTGTTTTGATTGTCAGCCAGTGAGTACCATGTGTAGACTATATATTAAGCATAGTTGTTAACAATATTTCATAAACAAAATACTGGAAATTAAATGGCTGACATTTAATCCTACTGAGCTTTACCAAGAATGGAAAAAAATCTGTGTGGCTTTTGTTTGCAAATATCTTGTAGAATTGAAAGAAAGAGACTTCTGCATTAAGGCTTTGACTTCAAACAGAGGGCTGTTAATACTTGAAGTTCTTTGTTATTTTAAATTGATATCTTCAGATATCTGATTAGATTGGACTTAGAACATGTATACCAGAGCCAGAAATTGCTCAGAATATTTTGGTTTACATGTAAATTTTATTTTCTTTTCTTACAACTTGCATAACTCAGACATAAACGGCAACTCCTATGAAACTTGAAAGCAAAATATGTATTTCTGTAAGAATACGCTTATTATTCTCATTTACTTGTATTATAGTAATGTGTGAAATGTATGTGTTAAAATTATCCAAATGTTATTCTCTTACATTAGAGCTCTGACTGTGAATGCTTTATATTCCACATTTACTTTTGTTTATGGGGAGTTTTAGCATTGTTATGCACTAGTAATTTTATTTTTGGTGAAAAAGGTGAGATGTGTATAGTGTAAATCTGCAATCTGACTGTTTGGAAACATGATTTTTTTCCCCCCATTAATATTTATTGTTATTTGTGCCTGGATATGTGTGCCTCATGGACAGCACCAGTATCTGAAAAAGTTAAAAAAACCTATGTAAAATCACCCAGGATGTGAAGGGTAGACACACAAAACAAACACAACAAAACTGTTGATTAGACAAGCTTTTATACTTCCTTTATATTTTTATATGTGTGTAACAATTTAAAAATAAGGCTCCATATAAAAATAAAGGCTGTAGCTATTGACACACTCTTTATAGAAGACTTAATCTCATACTTGTTAGTGTCAGTGGCAAAACTCCTACTTGTGTCAATGTTAAGTTTCACTGCTCAGGCTGTTAAAGAAACCACTTTCATTAGTGTGTCTCAGCGTGAAACTGCTTTTAGATGTAGGGTTAGAAATTTCACAACTTAGACTGTTTCTCTCAGCATGCCTTAGTTTACAGCAAGTACATCTAATTCCTAAGAAAGAAACACTTGGAGAAAGGAACACTTGAAGACTTAATACTTCTCTAGCATCTACTTAAAGATCATGGTATTGCTTACCTTTATGTTTGATGTTAGAAGTTGTACGGGTATAAGAATACTCATGAGAAAATCCAGTTTCTTAATGTAAATAAGACAAAATTGCTCAATAAGAAATCTCTGAAGGTACAGTAGAATGGTTATAGCTATTTCAAGAAGCTGCTTGATGCTCAGCTGAGAACCCTGACTGCATTTCCGTGACAGTTTTTAGTGTGCCATAGTGAGAACTAAAACAGGTTAACTTAAACCAGTTTGAAGAATTTAACTTATTTTACTTCACATTGCAGCAGACAAGGATCATGGGCAAGGTTAGGTCTGCAGCTGGTCTGAGAAGCACGAACCTTGCAATCTGTGCAACCTTGAATGCGTGATGCTGTATGACCATGTTGTACTGCTTGTAGATATGAATTAGGTGGAACTTTCTAAAAACATGTTTGAATTTTTTTCCCTCATGGTGTCACCACAGCCCAGTATGTGTAGTTGGTTTTTTATATTTAAGTATTATTCTTTCAAGTAAGAATGGAGGAAAAAGTATTCAACAAAGACACTTACAGACCAAGCTTTCACATTACACCAAAAAGTTGTGTAGATGCAAAAAGTTCTCTTAGTAAAAATAAACTGTCCTGAAATGACTATTTGTTTTATTTTGTGTGTCCTCTTTGAAGATTATGCTTTTTGGCATAGAGAATTTATTGCAGAAGTGTGTAAATGGAAGAGGAGGCTTTTTCACTGGGAGCTCCTTTGGCATTGCTTCCACTGGAGACTCTAAGAGATACTTATTTTTTATTTATTTATTTTTAAGGATGTACTTCAAGTGCAAATGTTTGGCTTACTTTAAGATTGCCATTAATTATAGTCACATGTTCTAAATGCCATCCACGCACAATAAGAATGTGTGCTCTACAGAGATGGATAACTGCCTCAAGATGAGAATTATTATCCTGATAATGTTCATAGAGATAGAAATGTGTTATTTCCATGGTGCTTGTGATGTGTATGTGTAGGATGGAATGGGTCTTTTGTTTTTCTTTTGCAAAGGTGTAAATTCCGTCACTATTTTTGTCTTTCTAAAGAGTTGCCATGAACTATTAGAATACAACTGTGAGGCAAGACAGAGAGAACAGTGTAAGTAAGCCTCCATTCAGGCAGGTTCAATTAAAATAACAAAGTCATTAAGTTAAAAAATGAAACCTATGCTTGTCCTTCGGGATTTTATCTATGACTTGATTCGGCAAGATGTGAGCACCTGTGTGCAGTCCACCTTCCATGCTAACTCAGAAGAACAGAGAAGGAATTGTTAGGAATATGTTGATCGTAGTGCAGCTTGATGTGTACATGCTCAACTGTTTCATTTGTATTCTCAAGCCGATTAACTTCCTTGTCATGAGTTTTAGAGACCTGGTTTACAGTGGTTGTTTTTCCTTAGATGAAGTTTTGGATAGTACTGTTAACACAGAGCCTTTTGGAGTAATGGTGTTTTGGCCAAATAATGCACTTTTCACTTACACTCAGCAGCTAACAGGATATAACTCCTAAATTTTGCAATGCCTTTTTATTTAAAAAGCAAAACTAAAAATCTTAGGCCCCAAACAGTTTTCAGAGTGAAGAATATTTGCAGAGGAAAAGAGATGGAAAAGAGCTGATGGCTTTGAAGGGGATTCTTGGAGGAGTTGGGGGAAAGAGCTGTCGGTGGAGGGAGGCCAAACTCCATGTGCCTAAGCATCCCTGTGACCTGTGAAACTCAAGAGCCTTGTTTGCTTCTCTCTGCTGGCTGACGACTCTATAGCAACAGCCCATCTCAGAGGTGGGCTTATTCAAAACTACAGGAGAAAACAGTGACATCGGAAACAGCGATTAGTTTGAAACTACCTGACCTGCTTTTCCATGTTTTAAAGAGCTGTTGCTATGGCAACAGCAGCTCACAGAGGACGCAGCGCTGCTAAGTTTCAAAGGTTCAGCAGTCATGTGTGCGTGGAGGGGCTGGATCACTTCCAGCATCAAACTTTATTCCCTGCACCCACCTTTTTTACCGATACCTGTACTACCGTAGAATTAATGCAGATACTTTAGAAACGTATTATCCAAATCCTACTGGAGCTGTTTACTAATTTAGCTTGATTTCAACTCATTTCTTCCTTTGTTCATCTTCTTATCTAAATGCAGCTTCCCAAAACAAAACACCTCCAAAGAATGATACAACCCATATCCTGTGGTCATCATACTGTCCTGTCACCAAACACAATGATAATTTTCTTCTGCAGTTTCATATCCGATGTTGTACAAGTCAGCAAACATAAGCTGTTGGACCATGAGTTAGGGAGAAATTAATTCCAGAGCTGAGATGCATTCATTGAAAAATAACCTGACAGTTTTAATCAGTGAGTTGCTATCTGAAATGTCTCTACAGCTGGCAGTTGCCATTATAACATATGGGGGAGAGAGGATTTTACAGATGGCCAATTCTAGAAACTATTTTATAGCTTTAAATTGAAAATCAGTGCAGTCAACTTCACCTGGCATCTGGAGTGTCCTGTGCTTCTTGTGAAAACTGTCACTTAGTAGGTGGACAGCAGTACAGTATGATAAGGGAAAAGTTTGATTAGTAGCGGTATAATTTTCAGTTTGGTGCACTTTTCACCTTACAGAGTTAGTGGTTGCAATGGAGTCCATGTCTGAAAGAAAAGCACATTCTTGCCAAAGGCAGATTTCAAGAGAAAACCTTATTTTAGCTGCTCCTCAGATTCACAGGGGTAGTTGGGACCCCAGTAATATTAGAGACTCTGCCTTACAGTGGGGACTGTGACAGAATAAAATACTCTTTGAGTCATAGGTTGAAAGCCATCCTCCATCTCTAACAAGCAGATTATTAGCCCAGATATGAAGGAGAATGTTCATCTGTGATCTTTAATTAGTTGGTTATGTGGGGAAAAAATGAAAATTGTGAAGGGTTCTCAAGTAATCTCCTTAAATGCAAGAAAGAGTTAAAAAGCTATATTCAGGTGTGGAAATCAAATGGTCAAAAGTTAAGGAGTGTGATGCATTTCTGATGTCTTGACCCATTATGGGCCCATTATTTAACTGAGTTTTAACCCATAGTCATGTAATAAAAGAGTGTACTGTGGTGTTATAATTAGAAACAAAAGCCAAATTAAGGTTGCTTAGGGAATTGTAAGATGTTCTTCCCTAATGTCTTTCAAGTATTTGACTTTACAGTCTTCCAAAGAGTTTTATACATATAATCACAGAATGTAGTTTTGTATCAGTTTAAAAGGGGGGAAGAAAAGCAATGCTTATTCCATACATGCACAACATCAGTGAGGTCTGAATGATGAATTGTTAACCACTGATACCCAGATCAGTCTTTAATTGTTAGAATGGGTATGCTGACTGGTAGAGAGAGGAAATCAAAAAGAGGAATAGACTACTGGGAGCTTGGATAGAGGGAACAGAGAATGGAAGGAAACAAGGAAGAACATCGTAGTCTTTCTGCTGGTCATGGGGTAGGATTGATATGAGCAGATGCATCACTGAACAAGACACGAGTGGCTTTGACCACCAGTCTTTGTGGCAGGGAATCTGTCTGGCCTGGCCTTCATGTAGCGGTGCATGTGTGACAGAATTACCCAGTAGATGAATATTGAGAGGTGAGAATAGGGACTGATTTGAGAGGTCATGTATCAGTTGTTTTACTTCCATGAAAAGTGGAAATGCCCTTAAAATGCTTTTTAAAAAGGGAGTTGGACTATACGAACTTTAAAGGTCCCTTCCAACCCAAACCATTAAATAGTTCTGGAAATATGCACTTGCATCTCAGAAAGCCATTTGCAGCTGCATAAAAAGAAGCACGGGCAGCAGGTCCAGAGAGGTGATTCTACCTCTTCTACTCAGCTCTCATGATTCCCTACCTGGGGTACTGCATCCTGATTTGGAATCTCCAGTACAAGAAGGTCATGGACTTGTCAGAGTGGGTCCAGAGGAAAGACACACAAATGATCAGAGGGATGGAGCACCTCTGCTGTGAGGAAAGGCTGAAACAGGGTGATTTAGCCTGGGGAAGAGAAGGCTCTGAAGACACCTTACTGTGGCCTTTCAATATATATGGTGTGCTTCTAAAAAACAGATGGAGACTTTTTACCAGGGCCTGTAGTGACAGGACAAGGTACAATGGCTTTGAACTGATTCAGTGAGCTGCAAGTGCATATTCAAACTGAAAGAGAATAGTTTAGATTGGACATAAGGAAGAATTTTTTTATAAGGTTGCTGAGACACTGTTACAGATTGCACAGAGAAACTGTAGATGCCTCATCCATGAAAGTGTTCAAGGTCAGGTTGAATGGCGCTCTGAGGAACCTGATCTAATGAAAGATGCCCTCGCCTATGGCTAGTGGGTTGGACTATAGATGATCATTAAAGGTCCCTTCTAACCATTCTATGAATCAATGAAGACTATGAGAATGAAGAAATGGCAGCAAGGAACTGTTATTGACTGAGCATAGCTGTTCACCCTCCATCCCTCTGTGTTGTTGGGGGAATGGTGGGGGCAGGTAGAAGAGTCTTTAGTGAAGGAGTGAAATTGAGCCTGGGAAGGGAAAGAGACTAGGTGTTGCTTCAATGTTTTATTTTTTTGGTTGTTATTTTTTATTTCTCATTACACAAATCTGTTGGCAATAAATGAAATTTTTCCCATGTTGAGTGTATTTTGCCCATGATGATAAGCAATGATGGTAAGCAATCTCCCTGTCTTTATCTGGAGGCATGAACTTTCTCATCCTATTTTCTTCTCCTGTCCTGATACAAAAGGCAGGGGAATGAGCAGCTGGGTGGGCATTTGGCTGTTAGCAAGGCTTAATCCACCACACCTAGTAAGACTCACTTCAGCAGTCTTCTACAGCTAGAAGTTCATCTCAGTCTTTGACACAAGGGTAAGTTTTCATGAGTTTTCTGTGTCAGCTCTTCTCTGTCTTTTCCTGATGCAGCACTTCTGTAGTGCAGCCATAGCTCTGTAAGAAGCACCATTGCAGATGGTCGCTTTATTGGAAAGAGCGCCAGGGCTGGTTCTCCCTCAGTGATCTAAAGCACAAATACCATATGTCCTACAGTTAAGATCACTTCAGAGAGTTTCTACATAACTGCTCACACTTGCCAGATACAGAGACTCAGTCTAGCTGCTTTCTCAGTTCTTTTTTCAGAACTGTCCTCAAATTGCCCCATATCACATGTACAGAAGTACTGCTTCCAAATTCCTGCTCGTTAAAGTTGTCAGCTTTCTCTGGAACTTCTCAGAAGGCTTTTTCTGCAGTACAGGAGCTTCAGAGGGTGGCCTGAATGCATTTCTTGGCTGTTCAGTGGAGTGACTCGCTGTCCTCAGAATCGTGATCAAGTCAGACCTGGCTCAGAGCCTTCTTGGTAGATGATTGGCAAGTAGGTACACTAGTGAGTGTTTCAGTCTTATAGCTGGTGAAGTTCATTGGGCAGGCACATGGTTTGTTCAGATACACCCCAGATGGAGCTGTGGCTGAAACGATCCCACTTGGTCCATCCTACCATGTTCTCCACCCTGGCGATGGAGTATTAGGAACAATCTAATCCTCTGTATGCCAAGAACACCAAGAACATACCAGGGCAATAATTTGTGTGAACACACAAGGAGGCATGAGATCTTTATGCTCTGCAGAAAAGATGATCGTATGTGGAATTGATTTATCTAATAACTGACTTGTATTGGCTATCTGTTTCCTGAGAACCCTCCTAATTACTGGGTAATGGAGACTGGAGAACTGTAAGTAGGCTTCAGAAACATACTGAAGCCAGTCTTGTGGAACCTGAACAGTCTAAAACAGTGAGCCTATTTTTCCTGATAAAAAGTATTTTTTATTAAGGGAATAAATGTTTTTGGTCTTGGCCTGGTTTATTCACAGGGTTCCTCTTGGATACCTCTTTAATCCACTAGTCGCAGCCACTAAACTAATCTTTTTCTTGCAAATCTTCAGGAAGTTTTTAGTCAAAAGACCTAAGTTTTCCCTACCTTAATGAAAGCAGTTTTTACTCTATAAACTCTTCTACTTCTCCATAACAATTAGTTTGGGGTTTACGGGCTCACTGTCACAGGACTTGGACTGCCTATGTTGCATTAAAGTCTCAGTACATCCCCTTGTGGATCATGTCTGTAAGATTATGTGGCTGCATGCTTGCTTCTTCAATATTTTAATTCTTCCATGAAAATAATATTTTCTGTGATTACCATGGATCTGGGAAAATATATTTTGAGTCACAGTGGCTTTCTTTGTTTTGGAAAAAACTATGTAAGTTTGCATTTTATGTGGTTCCTGTAGAGTGTAAATCAAGCTAGGAAATCACCCTGCCTGTGTTCTTACCAAAATCAAACACGGCCTGGGCTGAGACATCACATTTTTTTCTTTTCCTACACAGATGGCAAAAATGCCTGTATGTGTAATGATTTCCCCACAAGGAAATAGTGTAGCAGTGTGCTGGGTCAGGATCTACTGCAGGAAGACTAGAGGTGTGATTCATGTGTATCCACATGAGCACAAGTGTGCTTTGAGATGTGAGAAATGTGTCCATCCCTGAGACTTGCACATTTGTCCCAGTAAATTCCTTATGTGCTTTTTGTAAGCACGGTGCCATCACTGAGGGCTTCTGTGCATAATTCAGCTTGAGTGGTTCAAAAGTCGCTGTTTTCCTCAAAGTTTTACGTTTCTTCATCAGTCAGCTGATGGGTTCAGCTTGTAATGGAATTTCTTGAAGAAATTACATTTATGTGTATATTCCTAATGCTATGTGAAGTCCCATTAAAAGTTACTGGGGATTCTGGATGTGACGAACCAAGGATGCCCATTTACCAGTTGGTACCTCACATATGCAACTTCCACAACATGGCCTTGAATGTACATGCCTAGAGCACTACATTTCAAAGACATTCCAGTTACTGCTCAATAATTTATTTTAGGTGGTGGTATATATTCTTAGTTATAAAAAAGAAAAAAGCTCTTTGGTAATTAAAGCAAATTTCAGGAAGGATACTTCTACACCCACTAGTTTAATAAAGTAAGAGGAATTAAGAGACAAGAAAATGTAAATTCAGAAGAAACTTCCTGTAGAATCCTGCATCTGTAGTGGCTCTTTACATAACAACCACTCAGTTAAGTTTTGGGGTTGTTAATTTCTCACACTATTGCAAGAAAATGAAAATAACAAAACCACCATGAGGCTGCAAATCTTTCGCTAACATTGGAATCTGTAGTGCTTGTTCTTTTTTGCTGCCAGGTTTATGGTTTTGATTTCCTATCTGGGCATTTAGAAGAACAGGGATTTCTGTTCAGTAGTAAGGCATTCTGGGACTAAGACGAAGGGTAAAACTTCAGCAGCATTCAAAATTAGAGGACTATGGTTATTCTCCATGGGAATACAATCTGATTGTAACCGTATTAGAGAAGCAGAGTTTTGGAGGTAAATAGTTGTTGTAATATATTGAGTTATACTTCTACATGTTAATATGGCTGTAGAAAACATTCTCATTCTCTTATTTCAGCAGCTATTGGTATTTTGGTTAAAACTAAAGTTCTTTGGATATCCATACAGTATGAAAAAAGAAAGAAAGAATAGAAAGATTTCTCTTGAAATTGGGTAGAAGGTGGGTGGAGTTTTTTTTTTTAGACACTACTTTGTTTCTGTTGTAATAGGTGTCAGATCCCAGTCACTTGGTAACTCCGTAAGTAAAAACCCCAGTCAAAACTAGTTTTACACTTTCCTGTGTAAGACTAATGATAGCATCTGCAACCCTTGTTTTAAATGTTTTTGCTTGTTTTTTGATTGTTTCCTCTTGCTACTATACAAACAGTTTCACTTTTTTTGGTCTCTTCATTGCACTTTTGCATACAGCACAACACTGTGGGATAACAGTTAATGAATGAATGGTTAGGTCAAATATTTTGCATTAAATTAATCTGTATCAACTGCGATTTATCACCTTTCTTGATATGAACTCTGAAGATGTGTAAACTTAATTCCAGTATAAGATTGTTTTCTGCCAGTAATTCGTACGTATTAACTACTTAAACTTTCTTATTTCTGTAAGGTATCTGCCGGTCTCTGGCTTTGCCTCTCTGAAAATTTGTACTTCTTTGACCCTCTTATCTTTCTTTGAAAATATCAGGTTTTTACCTCTAATTCAGCAAGGCATTAAGTTGGCTTGCCTATATTAATAGGCTGTAATTTACAACTTATGTTTATAATGCCACTTATTTAGTCAAGAGTCTGTCTTCAGTTATGTGAAAAACTCAGCAGGGTCTCAAGTGTAGTTTGCATCTGCTGCTAAGCTGTGAGTAGACAGGGTTATGTTGAAAATACCTTGCATTTGAGGAAAACTTGCTTCTGCTGCTAATTTGTGGGCAGGCAAAATTTCTCCAAAGACATGTACCTGAATACACTACTGCTTGAGGATCATCAGTTTCTGACCTTATCCTTTGGAATTTTTGAAAACAATCTGGAAATACTGACTCTTTAAGTCATTGGGAAAGAATTGTACAAGTTATTTTTCTCCTTCAAATCAAAAGCAGGGAGGTCCAGAAATACTGTATATAGATGGTTTTCTTGCAAAGGATATAAAAGATGACTTATGTAGAACGTCATGGTTTTTTGTGATCTTTCAAAATTTTTATTTTGGATAAACTTGAGGGTTTGCTTTCCCATTATGTTTTAAATGAAACGTGTTGTAAAGAAAACATGAAGTCACAAAACCACACACAAGTCCACTGATAATATCCATTGCAATATCCAAATCTATGAAAACTATGTTATTCTTTCAGTAGTTTTTGAGCTTCTTATACTTGGGCTGTGTTGATATGGTAGTTGGAATATGAGTGCTTGTAGGAGGTTGTCCTAAAGTAAATTAACAACTGGATATTGATTCCAGTAGTTTCTTTTTTTTTGTGAACTACTGTATTAATTTTATTTACTAAGGTAGTTCTTGTCCAAACTACCATTAATCTGAAAAATGAGAGATTAAAATTACTTACTAAATCATCTTTTCTGTGTCCCTACTAAAGTAAATGTGCTACTAAATGCTTTTTCCAGACTAGCTTAACATGTCTGAATTGAAGGTACTACCATCACTTTCCTTGGGGGCCTGTCACAGTTTTATAGATCTGAAAGCTGAACAATACTTTTTTATCTTCTGTTTAAAGTTGTGTTATGTTATGTGTAGTTATAGCTCTTTGAACAATCCTCAACAATTCTTACTTCTCCAAGGAGGAATAACTTACTCAAGTTATATAGGTTATTAAATCTTCCCTTACATGTTTGTCTCAGGGAGAATATTGCACAAGTAAAACAATTACATTACATGACTGTATAAATACCCCTTCCAGAAATTAGTATAAAGATGTGGTGTGTTCGTGTCTACTTTGAAGGTCCCTGGAGCATAACCAAGTTGTCAGTAGCTGCCAAGAATATGATCCGTTCCCCCATGTGTCGATTCTGTGCTTGTATCATGAGCATTTGCAGGTGGGAATAGCTGGTTCTCCAGGAATAGGACACCTGTCATTAGGCCGCTAATTTTAAGTTGTGACAAGTCATCCCTGGTTCTGTAACCATAGCACAGGAAACTCTTGTGAAAATCCTTGTGAACCCCTTGACAACAGCCAGAGGAGATTAGTTAGTCTGTGTGTCATCTTCTCGAAGGGGCTGCTTTCTCTCCCTACACAGTAAATGGATTCTAGACAGACTCAGAGAAAAGAATTACGAGCTCAGTCTTTCTTTTTGCACACAAAGACAAAGTACTGTAAAGTTAAAAACCAAACAGAACCCCTTTGTTGTTTCATGTGTGAACTGTTTTAAGATACCATGTAGATAAATTATTGGTCTCACAGAAGGAAGGCACTAGCCACTGGCAGATTGCAAGGAATTTATCCTCAAGGATGCTGCCAGGGTTATTAAAATAATTGTGTAGTGTAGAAAGCATGGATGGAGCCATTATTTCAGTCCCAGTGTTTCGTTCATGTAATGCAGTGGTTTGCAGGAATGCTTTTTTTATAGTGGATGATTTTTGGCTTGGACTACATTGTGATGTCTTAGGCTGGTATTAAGGGCTTGAAAGAAGAAAGTATTTTGTACTGTATGTATATTGAGATAGGTTAATTAAATTCACTGCTATAAATATGAATGACAATTTAAACAGCCTTTGAAACTTAAAGTTTATCTTTTGCTTCTAGTACAAAAGAAGAAATTCAATAGACATGAATTTGCACTGATTTTTAGGATTTTGTTCTTATTTTCACTGTAGATTTGCCTTACAATATTTTTGGCAAGGATATTGTGCTGTCATTCTAGCTACAAAATAATTAACTATGTGCTTTGAACAGTTCAGAGACTAAATAATATCAGTTTAGTTGGATCAAATTTAAGTGAACAAAAAGATTATCTTTATTTGCCTGTGTTGTGCTTGTGAAATGGTGATTTTGATTTTTATTTTATTTTCCTATTTAGGGAAATTCTTTTCAGGAAAAACTATTACAGTTTTCCACATGCAGTTGAACCACATCTTAACTCTTTGTTGCCCATTCATTTAAGAATTTGTGAAAATTCAGCTTTAGAGCATTTTGTCCTTCATAGTCTCGAGGCTTTTTCTCCAGATTACCTTTTTAAATGCTGGTGCTGATTTTATTCCTCTGTGCTAATGTAATACTCCTATTTTGCTCCAGGTTATGTTTATGTCACTAGCATTGTTTGATGAACAGGATTATTTTAATTTCAAAGTAGTGTAGCCATGCCAGATCTGAAGAGAATGAAATACTGTTTGAACCTATGGCATATTATTTTTGTCGTATGTTAATGGGTGCCATAGTTGTGTGTTTGGCGTAGCCTAAGTTGTGAGAACAGGTTTTTTTGGTAGAGCTAAAGCAATCTAATTGCAGTGACAGAGACCTTTCAGTTCATTGACCACAGTGAGAAGGATTCTGATCTGAGTATTTATTCAGGGTTTTCTTAATTACAGCCTTTTAATGGCAAAAATGAATAAGATTCAGGAGTTCTGCCATCAGGTCTCTTACGAAGCATAAATTCTGCTCAGTCCTGTGTCTCTCATCTTCACTTTCTAATGATGTACTACTTTGTGACACATCTCATTTAGATCGAATCCCCTTCTGGGCAGTTTGGATTGTGTATGTGTCAGTCTTGGTTTCAATGCTATTGCAGTTCAGTTAAATAATAAGTGACACATATAATTGTTTAATCACCATCTATTACAGATATGTTTTATGTTGTAAAATCTTTTTTCTACTCTTTCTTGTATTTTAATATATTTATTGATTTCTGACTCTTGTGTATTAAAAGTTTGGATTTCTTTTCTCCTTTAGACTATCAATGTTGTTCTTATTTTGCTAACCAAGTAAATTAAGGGATGGATGTTTGTCAGCATTCGTGATAACCTGGAATAGATTTGCTTATCTGTATAGAATACTTCCATATGAATTTCTTTGATCTGTTGATGGATGAAGAATTATTTTTCTCAACAAGCATCAGCCTATTCAGACTTAGTATACTTGCAAAACACTCTGACTTTCTTGTCATCTGTCTTCAAAACATTGGCTGTGTCAGCAGAGACAGCAATCTGTTTTCATGCTGAAACATTGTCAGAATTTCTAAAAACCAAGTTCTCTACTCCTAGTGCACAGGAGTGTCCTGTTTTAGAAGTACACCATGGTCGGCAACACGGAACCCAGACAAGTATTCTGGGAGTACATCTTTGAAAGGCAGCTGTTTGTGAATTAGCCAGTAGTTTGGTAGATCTTTGCTGAGCATGCTCATGTTTTAATTCCTGTCTTTCCTTATGCTGTTATTGACATAGTTTACCTCAAATGCACTGTACATTTGCTGGTCTGGCATGTTGAGGTGGGGAGCTCTAGGGCTATAATGATGATCAAAGTCACAAGTACAAGGAAATTGCTAGAAGTCTTTTTAGGATAATGTGTACTTAAGTTATTCCCATACTAAAATGAATTTGCGATGTCAAAAAGATATATAATGTAAAATGATATTTGATCTGGTTATATTACAGAAAATTTAGGCTTTATTGAGTTTTGTGTAGGCATTGCATTCTGTTGACTTTAAATCGCAGATGCTTTATTAGATATACTTCTTAACATTACTTGGTCACAAATAGGAAAAAAAAAACTGTATCAGATATGTGAAGACCATTCACTATTATATTAAAGCGTTCTTCTAAAACCAATCTCTCACTAAAGTTCTTCAACACAACCGGAGAAGGAATTTAAGCACATACTCAGTTTCAAGCAGGTAAGTAACCACATTCCAGCAGTAGAATATCTAATTATTTATTAAGTTTCTGGTTTCAAAGCCCTTTGTTGCCTCTTTTGCAGCATGTCATCATTACTATAGCTTTGTGTTGCCTTTGTTCCTAGTTGCAATTCTCCTACAAAATCACTAAGTTTTTGAAAAAAAGTTGCTTCAGTTTCAACAGGCTGCTGCTTGTCAAATCTAGATTTAGTGTAGTCTAACACATTAAACATATCAGTAGTGTGAACTTGGTGTTTACCTATAGAACTGTTTATAGCACTATTGAAATATAAGAGGGATTTGCATTAATAATGAGGAGAGCCATAAAGTGTGTGTGTACAGATGTTTCCTAATGCAGTAAGTCTGTTGCTCTAAAGGCATGTGATCACATTTGGAAAATTGCTATTGCATGTCTTGGCAGTTTGTTAAAAACTGAAAACTTAAAGTTAACTGTTATTTTGATAGACTAAGTTCAAGGTCACCCTTTGTTTAAATGATGTTTTGTTTTCTGTAATTAGACCATGCCAGGTGTATTAAGTTTGTAATTAAAACCACAAGGTTTGCCTAATTCAGAGTAAATGAGAATGAAATACAAGGTCATTATTCCTCTCTAGTGAGACTCCAGATGAACAGCACACATGGAACTATTTATAAAACATTTTGCATGGTCAAAAATTGCTTTAGGTCGCTGTCCATGGCTTTTAAATTAAACTACTCACAGATTTTTACCAAAGTACCTGTAGCATAGAAATTTGTTCCCATGCCTAGTGTTGAATTTGAATAGAAATAAAATATATATGATGTACAATTTTATGCCAGAGATTTAAGAAAGAAAAAAGGTAGTTAGAGAGCCTGTGAGGCAATCTGTTGTTAGGGTGAACTTCCACTGACAGGCACAGTACCGAGCAATGGTTCAAAGCATCAGAAATAATACTTGAAAGCGAATGGACTACTTTGTACTAGTGGATTGAATTTCTTGCTCTGGAAATTCTTCATGTAGTACGGTGGCAGCAAATTTGCTCTGCTGTACACAGTAATTGAAGTTTAATGGATGCAGAATTCTTTATGATATTCATGGTTCTGCACCTCTGACCTGTCCTGAGGCCCCTGCCATTCTCCCAAAATGGAGCAGGAGTGGATTGTAAACCATGGATGTGACTAGTCCAGGGCAGAGTCTGTGGAAGCTGGTTGAACCACAGAGGTTTTCATGGTCTTCCGTCTCCCGAGATTAGCATCCTTTTTATTCATACCATGTGTATTTTGGGAAGAGTTAAGTTGAAAAGAACTACAGTAAAGTGTGCTGCTTTGATTTCATATTTGCAAGTGAACTCTTAGATTTATCTTCAAAAGTTAAAGTAGTCTAAAGCTACAGGGGTACATAATATTTAAGCTAACTTTCAAAAGTGATACCTGATTGGCTCTTGGTGTTTTTGGAGGGGGTTTATGTAGAGTTTAGTTTTTTGGGTTTTCTTTTGGGGATTGGGGTGTTTTTTGGTTTAGCTTTTTGGGTTTTTTCTGTTGTTGTTTTGTGTTGTTTGGTTGTGGTGTTTGGTTTGGGTTTTCTTTAAGAAAATTAGGCCATGCTATAAAATCAGTCCCTTTAGAATACTGTAAATTTACCTCACTGAATTCAGGTGAAACAAGGAATATCTATACTCTGGTATTTTGAATATTTCTATGCAGTTGAAATTTAAAGAACTAGGTTGTTTAGTTACACATTTTCTGTAGACTACAATGTACTTGGAAATGCTTTTTGGTGAGAGTATCACCATCTTGACTCTGTTCAGAAATGATCAGGAATTGAAGAGAGATGTCTTACAAGGCCGGCAAAGAGTAGCCAGCCATATAAAAACGCAGTCTCCAGAAGCAAGTTGCTGAGCTTTGTGCTCATGCCGTGTTTCCTGAGGGAGAAATTTCAAAATGCTAACACAGAATAACTGGGTAATTCCTTTTGCCATTTGATTTTCTGTAGAGGAAGGACCAGAATTTCAGCAAGCCCAGAAACTGGCAAGTCAATCAGCATGAGGGGATTATTCTTAATCTTCTGTTTATATCCCATTATCTGTTTTAGAACTTAGGCTTGTTAAATTTCCAGATGAGGAAGAAGTATTATCATGGTGTTGCTAGGCTGGTTTAGTTGTAGTTATGGGAATGTGATAATGTTTGAAATTACTTTCATGTCAGATTGCTGCTTATTTTTTTAGATATCCTTACTTCTTTTCATGACTTTGCATTCCCCTTGTTTACTGCTACATAACTAATCCCGATTCCTATTGTCTGTATTTTTGTTCCTTAATCTTATTTTCTACTGTAAATTAGTTCATTGTTTGTGTAGTTTATCGTGATAACCTTGGATCCACAAAAGTATTAATTTCCTGGAACCTGCTACCAAACAATTCTGCTGCTCGCTTATTACATGGTAATCCTTCTGTTAATTTGGAAAACAAAGCAAGTGGTCCAAGCTGTACATTGTAAGCCCATCTCAAAAAGCAGATGAAGATGAGGAATGTACCTGGGCCACGTGGCACTGGAGCTGCTGCAGTCAATGGTGACCTGCTGTAGCTGCCCACGCTCCCCTGCAGCCCATGGGCTCTACAGCATGGCACAGGGAGGCTCTCACCCATCCTGCACATGTCCATCCTGGAGCTCGTACATCCGTGGACTGCTGTGCTGGGATCTAGCCAGGCACTGGAAGGGAGAGGGTTCACATGCATACAGCAGCAGCTGTTACGTGCAGGGTCTCGGAATATAACTGGGAATATGCAGTCTCCTTTGAAAAATGGGTGTTGGTGCCAGAGCCATGGGAATGCCTCTATTCCCAGACCATGATTTATGGAACGCACACTGGAGTTTTTCAGCTAAAAGTTGAAACGAGTGCCTGATGCGTGAAATGACTGAGTCAGGAGCCTGGTGATCCTGCTAGCTGCTTTTGTGGGACTGATGGCGTTAAAAACATTAAACCCCCCTCCAAAACCAAACCCGAACAAACAAGATAAAAAAGAAAATCAATGGAAAACTCCACAAAAACAAGTAGTTATCAATTTGGAATGCAGTGTTCCTGAGAATATGAAAATATATAAACATGTAACATAACTCATAATTTAAGTAAGATCTGGTTTGCCTCTTTTTATCCACAAGCTTCTTCAGCTGAGCAAAAGTGAAAGATTAAAATAAGACACGTTCCATTTCTGAAGTTAAATGTTTGTGCTTGATGTGATGGGAAATAGCTTGAAGAATAACATTTTATTCTTTAACAAAAAAAAAGAAGAAAGAAAAAATGTATTTTAAAGCTGCCAAGAATTTTGTATGCAGGTGGTTATCAATTGAGTGAGTGTGAGGTATTTAAGTGAAAGCATGCTGGCTTATCCATATGGGTCTTTTTAGGAGTAGTTTTATTTTTTTAAATCTGATTATGCCATCAAGTTTCATGCTTTGTTTCACCTTGTACTCGTCTAAGTAGATGGTATTTGGTGCCAGGCAGTCAATGGTCACAGCTCACCTTTTGTGAAATTTAACTAGAGTTGCATGTTCAATGCATTCATGAACATGTAATCTCTATTTTTATGTAGGAGTAATGTCTTAAATGCTTGATATATTCTTTAAGGGAGTTCTTCTCCTTGCTGTGGTGGTTGCTGTTGACTATTGCTACATATGTACATAAAAAACCCATGTATTGATTTATGAGGACAAAAGTACAGAGTCAAAATGATGCTTTTTGTTACTTTTGTTAGTAGCAGCCATGTCTGCTTGTGAAGTCAGCAAGAGAGAATTTTTCTGTAAACACAGCAGGACTTTTTATCAGTTTAGAGAGATCTACAGGAGATGCTCAGGAGTTTGGTAAATGTCTTAAGAAGATTGTTTTTGGTTTACCAAAGGCTCATGCTGACACTGGTGCTTTAGGATCTAGATGGACAGTCACAGAAATAATAATGGAGAGTTTCCTGAATCTCTCTTGCCAAAATTTCCTTTCTAGTTCTTCCTTCTTGAGTGGATGTACAAGGTGACTTCACATTTTGGGTAGAGAAGGGGTTCTAGTTTTGGTCTGTGGATGTTTTATGTTAAGAAGCAGTATGTTGCTTTTGGAGTATAAATATTTAAAGGTTAAACCAAGCCATCTCAGTTAGAGCTTTGTTGCTGACAGTAGCCGTTTGAGACTTGTTCTGATTTTGAAATTTTTGAAGCAGTCATCTGAAATCATTTGAATCCTTTGAATTAGCACATATGTCATGACAACGTGATACAGGAAATCTAAGTACAATTTGACTGCTCATCAGACTTTGCTGTGTGAAAAGCCATCTGCCTTACAGGGTAAGTACTGTGACAACAAATTGCATGGTCCTGGACTGTGTGCTGGGCTGGATGACAGTGAGTGAAAACTTCCCTTTCACTGGTGCCTTTGTTTTGCCAGTTCACGTTGGGAATAATCTTAGCCTGTAGTTTTAGTAACATGTTTTGCCCTCAGTCTTACATGTTGCATAGCATAAAGTATAACTCAATGAAGTGGTGGTGTCCTTATCAGTAAAAAGTATCTCATTGCTTCAGGAGTAAGATAGAATTTTCTTGCAGTGTTGCAGAATCTCAGTATTTGGAGAGCTTTAGTAGGCTGTGTGGTAGCTTACTTTGCAATGCCTGCAGATGTTTTCACCCCCATTTTTTATATTCATTAGATCCACAGATGCTTTTTAGTTAATAGGACAGAGAATTTCCTAATAAACATTCATTTTCTGGTGAAATGTTTCCTAGTGAGACTGTGATTGTGACTTAAGCTTTATTGTAATTAGTTGTGTTGTTTTCAGTGATAATCAAAATCCATGGTAAAAAGTGAAAAGGCAATTGCCTCACTGAAACATTTTAATTAAAACATTTTTGTTGAAGTGTTAAGATCGTTGTAACATTTTCATCAGTGCTGTCACAACAGTGATAGTCCACCATTGTGGGCTCTGCTATTCATACACTGCTTTCAAATTTATCATGGTTTTGATAAAGTAATATTTTGCACAATGGTGAGAAGATGTGATGCCAAGTTTCTGGAGGCTTTTTTATGAGAGGTTTTGAATGCTTCCAAGTTCATCCAAGGGCAGTTAATTAAACACAGGTCAGAACCTGAGTAGTAACACTGAAACAAGATAAAGCAGGGGCTGCAGGTGACACCTGGAACTTTTTTTCCAAAACCAGCCTTGCTTCCTCTTCAAGTGTGTGAAGGCTTTTTAGAAATGCAATTGATGAGTGTGATTGTACTTTAAAATTCACTGTTGTATAACTGAAGCATTTGAATAGGTCCCATCTACATCCACTACTGGGCCTAATTCACATTCTTTTTATAAATGTGAGAAGATCAAATTTATATAAAGAATTAAAGAATCCATGGTACTAAATTATTGTTTTATTGCTTTTATTCCCTTTTCATTTTTTGCATAATATTTTTATATTAGAGATATAAGAACATAAGAAAATATTGCAATAGCTTATATTGTAAGATGGCTTTATAAAGAGGTTTTTCAAAAGCATTTTTTGTGTAGCCTATTGATAATGACTGATGATCATAACAAAACATTTGCTGCAGGCATTTGGCATTTTAAAAAATACTATAAAGTAAGAAAAAAGTTTATGATTGCATTTTCCAAGTCTCCTATTCCTAAACCCACAAGAAATAACTGATGCAAAAGCTTTGCTTGCTGGTATTAAATTTTCCCTTACAGCTTCTTGGGTTTTCAGATGCCCTGCCATGTTTTGGTATAGCTATTGGTCTTGCTTTTTCACTGTGAAATATATCATGAATCCTAAAGTATGCTGAGGTTGCACCATCTCTGCGTTTCTTCTAAAGTGCCATGAATACCAGGGAAAGAAAAACTGCTGTGTTGGTTGATCCCAGGCCTGCAGAATCCCCCACTGTTGTATTTAAATTACGTGTTTACAGTTCTGCATGCAGACTGAATTTGAAGGAAACTACTAATCCTGTTGCCAGAGCTTTGGGGGAAATATTTTATATGATTTAGTAGTTGTACTGTATAAAATCAGTTCTATTCACTTTGTCATAAAAGCCCAGCCATCTTTCATAGATTTTTATGATCTCCCCCCAACCTATACTCATCCAAAATGGGATACTCAGTTTTTACTATGTGCTTTCTGCTAACATTTAATCGTATTGATGTTTCCAATTATCCTGTAAAAAGATTATTTTTATGACATTTAGCTGCATATTATTTTTTGACTGTTTCTTGAGGAAATTAGACTTACGTGATTGTGTAGTTTGTCCTGATAACTTTTGAGTCATATTGTTCAAATTCAGCAAAGATGGGGGCTTCAAAGGGGTTAACTTGCTCCAACTTTCAATACTACCACTGCTAACTTGCCTCTGAGAAGAGGGATCCAGATGACACCTATGCTGAAGTATGGGTTCTAGCCTGAGGTCCATAATCAGCTGTTGTCTTTGGCCTGCGAAAGGTTGATTGTGGCCTCTGTAGCTTGGAACCAGGGACGGATGAGTGGCATATCCAAGGCTTATTCAGGAGATGGGAGCTGTGGAAAGAGAGGCACGGCAGAAGAGGGCACCGGCTCCTTTCTGTTTCTCTCCATGTATCAGTCATAGCAGTGACGTGGTAGCCAGAGAGCTGAGTCAATTAAATAATATTCAACACCTCCTTGTCCTCCTCTCCTGTCTCTCCCAGCTCACCCTGCAGTTCCAGAATTGGTGGATCTCATGCAGGGAAGTGGTCAGGAGCCTGAGGGTTTCACATAACAGGACTGACCCTTCTGGCTACCTCCTGTCATTAGATTAAGATTTAGTGTAGAATGAAGCTACTTCCTTAGTCTCTCTAATTTTTTATGCTGCTTCCAAGATTCTTGTCTTTCGTTAAGTTGCATCTCACCTGAATGGTTTTATGCAACAATTCCCTTCTTTATGTAATGGTTTCCATATGTCTGCTGAATCAAATCTAAATATACCATCTTTGGTTTGAGCTCCATTTTAATCCCATCTGCTTTTTTGTCCTTCTTTGAAACAAGACAGATGTGAAAAGAAAGTATTTATCTTTGATTATGCCCTCAATACGAGGTAGTGGATAACATTCAAAATGATGTTTTACTAGAGATTTGATTTTGACTTTGTTAATTTTGTAAATGTATTATTTCTTCTACTGTATGCAAAACTTTGCTTTTTACTGGCCTGTGTGTTGATTCTAGCTTTGATATAGAGATCTCTGTATAACATTTATTTTTATTTTAGGAGAAGTAAATGTATTAAAGATGTTTTGCTCACAGGTAGGAATGTCATATTATTCAGCCTGTATGACTTCCATGTTAAACAAAATTCAGGCTCCAGGATGTTTCCTCTGAAAGGTCATTGGAAAGGTGAGGAGCAGAGATGAAGTGATATCTTCTCATGTTTTCATTTATTATACAGTGCAGTAGTGGGTTGACCTGCAGGAAAGTAGATCCCTACATTTGAATTCCTTTATAACTTCCTAAGTCAATTGTTAGTTCCTTCTGCTGGAGGGAATTGGTAGAAAACCGTGTAGAACTGGCAGCAATTTAGCTATTACTGTGTTCAGGTTTTGAGGGCTTTTGACTATTTATATTGTGCAACACTGCAGCAGTATTGTTATAAGCAAGAGATTTAAAAAAAGCAAAAAGCAAAACAAGTCTCTGACATAATCTCTGCTGAATTTTTGTCTAATGTGTTTTAGTTTTCTTAGAGATTTCAACTAATCTGCGTGTAATCTCTGTTGGAGAACATTGGCACTATGCCATACAATGACGTTTTTGATTTCCCAACATTAACTGCCATTTTCTATCGCTCCACCTTTTTATAATTCTATCCATGAGCTTTTCTGTGCCTAAAATTTTCCTTAAGGCTAGTACTGACAAAACTTGTTCTATTCTTATCTGTTTCTATGGCATTTCATCCTTTATTGCTTGGTATTTTCTTACACAATTTTCTATGGTTGTTATGGCAACATTAAATAGCAAATTTGTCAATTTTCAAATTATATTGCTTTCAAAATTTTGCTGAGAAAGAGGTGAAATATTTTCATCATAATTAAGCAAATTAATATGATTAAATTACCTTGTAGTTTTGCAATGTGGCTGCTTCTAGGCAACTTACTATGCACTGTGATTCTACTTAAGATAGTATAAATAGAATGCATTTGTTGAAGTAGGAGAAATTGTTAAATTACAGAAAATACTCCTTTGCTATTATTATTCTAATGGTCAGGGTCTGGTAAATGTGACCGACATTCTAGCAACATCATCATCAACCTCATTAGTAGGCATTTAATTCATAATTACTAGGATTCCCCCTACAATACAGACCATCAGATACCATAAACACACACTGCCAGAATGGAAGATGTTTGGAGATACTAATGTCAAAAACCAGAAGAATGAGGTATTTCTGTAAGGTTGTATTTAAATCAATTAGAGCTACTGATGGAGGAAAGAGGAAAGTGTCTGAGGTTGAAATGGATGAGGACTGCAAGAATGAGAGTATAAAGTCAGCATCACCAATGAAAGTGATGGACCAGTCCCACAGGGATTTTTGTATGCAACATGATTATGTTACTGGTTTAAAATACCTCTTCATAAGTGGGATTTTAAAATATTTTGAAGTCATTACTTGCATTCATTGTGCCTTTTAGTGGAGCCTTTGGTGAATTTGACATTCATTGTAACAAAGTAGTTTGCTTACATTATTTTTTGTTTTCCCTAATGTGTTTGATTTTACAGCTTTGTGAATTCTGGTAGCTTATACAACATTTGGAACTCAACTTAGTGCACGTATGTGTGTGAGTTGAAGTATGAGTATTATAATGAAAGCCTTACCTTTTCAGTGCTGTAAAAGAACCCAACAAAACATTGCCTTTTTCATGTCTATAGCATTTTTAAATTGCTAGTGTAACTTCTGTGATGATAGGATTCTGGGACATCTAGTCTTTGACTGCACTCTGATTTCAGACCATAAGAATGCAAGGTCTCCATCTGTGTCAGCAGCAGTGCAATTCTCAAAGACATAAAGCAGAAAACAAAGTACATTTTTTTCCCCATCCAAACCTGAGCTGGCAGTTTGTTTATTCTGGGAGAAAAGAATTGGCTGGTCAGTCCACTACTCGATATTTGTGGTAGTTCAGCAAGGCGGTTTGTTTTCAAAGCTGTGACAGCTTTTCAGAAGATGGTGGCTTAAAGCCAAAAGCCACTTCTCTGTCACCAGTAGAATCTACCTAGAAAATCATTTGAGTTTGCAAATGAAAATGCATCTCTCTGTTTGGAATGAAAAGGAGAGAGGAGACTAGTATTGGGGACTCTTTAAATTATTACATTTTTGAGGTACTTTGCATTCATTGCTGAATGTTAATACCAGGTTCTAAACTATTTGATGTGGTGCTGTTTTCTGCTTGTGACAGGATGTAGATGTTACAAAGATACTCATGATTCCTCCCCTCCCCCCACCCTCTAGTCCTGCATCCTTCTGCCACATAAGGTGAGTTTCATTTGCATCAATTCAGGAATGTGTGCTATACATTTACATGTCTTTCTGGGAGTGGTTTTTCTTTGGCAGTGAATCTTAGTGCCCACTTCCAGACATGTGCAATAACTGGATCAAGAACTAATCCATGTGCATTGTTAAATTAAAATGTGAAGTCCAGGACAGATGTGCAATCTTTTTGACACTAAACCTGTGTTTTCCTGCATCATCTGTTTATGCTCATGCATATCCATCAGGTCTGTCAGTGATGAGGGTTACTCACATGCTCTCTATTCTTACAAATTGAACAATGACACTTAATATGTGACCAGTCCTATTAACTTTTACTTCATCTCTCTCTTCAGTGTCTTTGAGTGCAGCGTATCAATTCAAACTGAGGAATAGATGTTCTGTAATCAGAAACCCCAGTGTTGTCTAAATAAATTGGGAGAGCATTTAATAACCTCAACATTTGTATTTTCATCTTTGCTTTGGAAAAGCATTGCTATGAAGATGGTCAAAGCAATGGAACTGCTTTTACAAGGCACTGTGACTTGAAATAAAATGTTCTTTAGCTTTTAATTGTTTCTGAAAGTGCAGTTGTGAAACACATAATTTTATTTAAAGCTGAGCCTGTTAAGTATATAGCAGCTGACTGCGTTGAGCATGAATTTTGTTTGAGTTCTGACACCTTGCATTTGAGGAATGCATTTGTCTGGCTCATGTTTTCCTTACGCTTTTTATGAGGTCTAGGAATGTGCTGGATGGTAGTTAGGGTTGGAAATAATATAGATGAGGCCCTTGGTTCTACTTCAGTTTCCAAATCATGAATACAAAGTCAATTCTAAAAGCTGGATTAAATTCCCAACAGTTTTTCTGGAGAGGAATTTAGATTTGAAGTTACAGACACTTGAACATGTTCTGCACTTGAACATTGAACTTAACCAATGTTCAAGTGCAGTGTGTGTACCTTTTTTTCATTGTTGATATACTATGCAGTGGATAAGATTTTATAATTATTTTCCTTTTCTTTGCGGATTTTTAAGTCTAGAAAATTGAAGCATAATTGAACCTTACATAGTCACTCAAGAGATGAATTGGAAAACCAGCAGAGGCCAGAAAGATTCTGCTGAGACTTAGGTCACATCATAAGGGTTTGCAGAGCTTGCAGCATTCCTGAGTGGTGGGCTAGGTAATTGACATCATTTACTCCAGAGGTGCAGAAGAGTAATAGTGAGCACTCTGAATTTGGATGGGGATTAATTAACAGCATTTGCACAAAAGCTTGTACAGTACCTGTTTGCATTGAGTAATAAATCAAAACTATATTTGCAGATTATGATTTGAAAAATCTAATTAAGTAAATTAGTGTTGTTCTGTCCTCTGTGAGAAAGCAAATAGATCAAATGCTGTAGACCTTCCTAGGAGATAATACTGTGAAGATAAGAAATAACTGTGCTAATTTTTGTCTTGATTGCACTAATGTTTCAGTCATAGACAAAATGTTTGATAATAAAATATTTATTTGGCAAATGATTTTGGCAGCTCTGGGCTCAGTAAGTGAATATGCCACTGAATCATTGAATCTTGTTCAATGAATAAGTGTAGTTTCTAAACTAACACAGAGTGAGCATCACACTTTTCACAAGGTAGCTTGTATCTGAGAGACTACATTTAGGTTATGGTTAACTGTACTGTTCAGTGTCAAGATACCCTGGATTTCTTGTTCATTAAGATGAAAGTGGTCAATTTTTTAATTTAGTGTTGTTTTTAGTTGTATGTTGGCACACAGAATTCTTGATTAATGTGTTTTGACGTGACAGATTATCAGTGATTATCTTGTTCTGTATTTTCAGGATATTTCTTAGTATATTATTTGTAGTGACAGTAGTCTACTACACATTTGTAGTACATTATTGAAAAGCTGCTAGCTGAGTGGTGTTATTTGATAGATTATACCTTTCTGTATTTGTTCATTTATTTTAGATCTAATTTAGTCTGGATTAAAATCAAGACAGTAGCTATCTACTGGATTTAGTCCATCATACAGTGGATTTCATGAGGTTCATTAAATTTTATTTGATAATCAATGATTTTTTTAAGATGTGTTTCCCAAATGTGCATTTTGACCAAAAAAACCTAAATCCGCTTAATGAACCAGCTGATACTCTGCAGTATCTGTCTGGTTATTATGATTTATTGATAAGACTTCAATAGAAGGAAGCTTTAGGAAGAGCTAATAAACTATTGTTTAAGGTGTAAAGAGATTTTAAAAAAATCTGTTCAATTCTTGACTGCAATAGAAGAGTTTCCTAAACAATTTTAGTTGCTTTTCATAACACTAAAGCTGCTATAAGGGAATGAAATCTCCTGCCCCAGTGGCTGACGAGCTGCTGAACCCCCTGGAGGAGTGGCACAGTACCCTTGTGTGTCTGGGGACGCCGTGGGCTGTGCTGCTGCTGTTGGGAGCCAAATCTTTTAGCAAGCTGAATTCTTCCAGTGCTTGGGAAAACTGTGAACCACATCAAAAAAAACAGGTAGTTCAGCAGTTGTGTGTGGGGAAAAAAAGATTTCCAGAAAATTATTGAGGAAATAATGAAGAATTTTTGAGGAACTACAGACTGAGACGTGTTCTTTAAAAGCTGACAGTGCTCCTCTTAGACCGTTGAAGTTTCAGAAAAGAAAATGTAGTGCTGAGTGGCAAAGATGTCGGTCTCTTCAGGCCTGGGGGTTGATTTCTCCTCTCTCAGTTCACTGTAGATCTCTCTGTGCAGTGTCAACACACTGTGTGTTGGTGCTTAAGCAAGCTCAGGTCGTCTTGGCTGTCATCCACCCCCCAGTCCATATCCCAGGGTGGTAACCTGCAGGCCTTTCCTGAGGCAGGGATCTCTTCTTCTTCCCGCCATGACTAAGAGCTCAGTTAAATCTCTTGACTTAGCCCAGTCTTTATTCAGTTGCTGCGAGTTCAGATTCTACCATTTTTGATGTTTTGCAGGCCTCTTTCAGCTGATGTCTCAGTTTTCCCAGGAGTTTTTTGCTGCCTTTTGCTGTATTTTCTTCCTTCTCCCAGTGATTAATAAACCTGGCATTTGTTGCCTATAAATTGCCCTGAGTTTCTGGACTAAAGGATTTTTTTCTGTCTATCTTGTATCAAAAGTGGTTGAAACCCATCTTCTCTTGTACGTGACTACCAGAATGCTTTCTGCATGAAATAAACCCCAGCAAACAGTATGTCTATCATTTTTCCATTTATTAGAAGGCATCTGTTATTTTCCTAGATCCTTTCTGAATTGACTGTTTTAAACTGAACTGAAATTTCCTCTTCATAAAGAATGTAACTAAGTCAAGGTTTCCCAGCAGATAAGATACAAACTTGTGTGTGCATTTTGGGTTTGGGTGGTGCATAGTTTTGTTGTTTTAGTTTTGAGTATCAACATTTTATGCTTCTAAGAAAATTGAGATTCGCTTGTCCCTCCCTAGGACGCTAAGTTTTGAAATTTAAAATTCTTTTAGCCTCTTGCATTGCTTTTCAGGTTAAATGCTTTTCTGGGTCTGGTTTTATCTTCTAGGTTACTGCTGTGCATGCATCTTGCTGTATCGTAACTCATTATATGAGTTTCCATTTTTCTTCCTGCTTTAAAAATCATCTTAAATGGAACTGTTGAGGGAAAATACCTTTAAATTATATCATTATGTATTTAATGAGTTTGTAGATTTTAATACAGCTTTATATTTTTTTAACCTCAGGGTTTCTATTTCATGTAACTTATGTCTTTACTTTTCATTATATATTTGCACTTCCAAAATATTTTAGCAAAACTAGGAGCATCTTCCATTTTTGGTTTTATCATTAGGGTGTTTGGGTGTCCTAACAATATTTTTATTTTTTAAAATGTTTCCCATCCCTAATCTTTGTTCTTAATACAGCTTGCATTTACGTGTAGGTTAGTAGAATTTTACAGAAATGTAATACTGTTATTTTCTGAGTATTTTTAGAATCATACGATCATAGAATAGAATCATGGAATCCATTGGGTTGGAAAAGACCTCAGAGATCATCAAGTCCAACCCTTTGTTCAACTCCCGTCTGTTACTAGATCATGGCGCTCAGTGCCACATCCAATCTCAGTTTAAAAACCTCCAGGGACAGTGAATCCACCACCTCTCTGGGCAGGCCATTCCAATGCCTGATTACTCTCTCTGTAAA
>JAWWEU010000081.1:131030712-131214952 GCA_035583155.1 Acropternis orthonyx | reverse complement strand
CCCCCCCCCCCCCCCCCCCCCCGATTCAATTAGGGCTGATTAACTGATTTTCTCATCTGATGTCTGATAGATGAGACCTTTGTAACTCCTGTTTTCAGTTTCTTAATGCCCCTGTTTTCTGCCACTTCCTTGCTTTAAATATCCTAAGCATCAGGCATTCATACAGATGAGTAATGTGGCTTCCTAGGTCCCCTGGGTGACATGTCTGAGATGATTCTGAAAGATTCTTAGTCTCTAGCTTAAAGAATTCATTCTCTTTATATTTCAATATCTATCCCAGCTGCCTGTAATCTTTAAAGAATAGTTAATTCTTTTTGCTAGCTCTGTTTCTTGATTGAAATTTAAATAAAAACTCACCCACCACATTCTTCTCTAATAATTTATGGAAAAATGTTTTTCAGTGCAGAATAATTATGTGATTACATCAGTTGGAGTCTATTCGGTGCAGTTTGAGCTTGATGTCTATAGTGGTGACTGAGAGGGACTAAATGGCTGCCCAGGTTGGCCCAGAGTGGGTAGTTCTCATGAAACACACACACATGAGATTATTCAGTGCCTGCCTTAGTCAATTTGCTGGACTGTGGAGCCCCAAATATATAAAAAAATAACCAAATAAATACCCCCTCCTGCCACATATGCTAAAAAAATGTGGGTTTATTGCTCCTCTCATCTGTGTTGTGTTGTGATCAGTTAAACGGGGGAATCAGCACTGTCATCTCTTCTCATTTTACTTCAAATCTCTGACACTTAACTCCCCTAAAGGAATATCTTCACTGAAAAGGATGTAATGTGCCAGTTACATTTACCACTGGGCTAAAAAGTAGAATGTTGCAGGTTTTTAATCTTTTTTTCACCTGAAAATGAAAAAGTCTTCTTCTGTAAGTCTTGGTGACTGATGAAGTCCTTTCCCCATCCTTTTTTCTATATATCAAATGGGAGAAGTACAGCATACTGCATGATACTTGATTCCTTGGGCAACTGCTTCCCTCATAAGAAACAAAAGGTGTCATTTGTCCTTGGGAGAGACCAAAGGAGGGCAAACAAAGTTTCTAAAGGAGGGCAACAAAGATGGTGAAGGGTCTTGAGGGGAAGCCGTATGAGGAGTGGCTGAGGACACTTGGTCTGTTCAGGCTGGAGAAGAGAAGACTGAGGGGAGACCTCATTGCAGTTACAACTTCCTCGTGAGAGGAAGAGGAGAGGCAGGCACTGATCTCTTCCCTGTGGTGACCAGGGACAGGACCCGAGGGAATGGCCTGAAGGTGTGTCAGGGGAGGTTTAGGTTGGGTATTAGAAAAAGGTTCTTCCCCCAGAGGGTGGTTGGGCACTGGAACAGTCTCCCCAGGGCAGTGGTCACAGCACCGAGCCTGACAGAGTTCAAGAAGCATTTGGACAATGCTCTCAGGCACATGGTGTGACTCTGGGGAATGTACTGTACAGGACTACAGGTTGGACTCAGTGATCCTTGTGAGTCTCTTCCAACTCAGCAGATTCTGTGAGACCAACATTGCAGATGAGCTGTTGAGTACATCTGAGGTGTCTGAAACTCATACAGGTCTCGGATCTTTGGTCCTCAAAGATATTTTGACACCTGGAGTTTGATTTTCATCCTCACTAGGAATCTTCTGGTTAAAATTATGGTGCATGAAAATGTGCATCTTTTTCATAGCTCTGATATGTCCTCTCTCTTTAGTACGACGTTCAGTTATTTGTTTACTATGTACAATGTGGTCTGTTAGTAGAAGTCATAATGCTGGGGTTTGGACTGTATGTACCAATATGGATTGCTAATTTATATGCCTCAATTGCTGGTAAAAATAAAGATCAAAAGTAGTATTTCATTCCTCGGGGAAAACAGGTCAGACTGTGTTGATGGAAGCCTGCCCAAGATTCACAAACAATGTATTGACTCATTAGTAGTTGATTCAGAAAATTAATTTTTTTTACCCCTGAGTTAGGTAGTATGCTTGTTTGCAATGTCAGAATATTTGCAAACAAAATAAAGATTCTGCCTTTTCTATGAGGAAATTATTTGTGCTATTTGAAATTTGTTGATGTTTTTCACACTCAGTGAAGATTAATTGGCACATAGGCAATTCTGACAAGAGAGAAATGCAGAAAGGCATAAGCTACCTCAGGAATAAAAATAGATAGACCAGACAAAGGAACACATTTCAAATGTAGATTCTTCCCTGCAGGAGCAGTAGTGCCTGACGTGTGCCAGTACCTGACAAGACTCCAACCTGTTTTGTCAACAGCCAGCAAGACAGCAAAGTGATTTACTTGTTACATGACCTATCGGTTTTAATGAATGAAATGTAACGAACTGTTAAACATTGTGAAAAAAATATTTTTAGAAAGAAAAGAACTTGGTCAAAGGTAACCTCCCCCCATGAATTCAGGAAATTATTCCATGTGTTATTTAAACACTCTGCTAGCAATTTGCTTTGACTAGTTCTGGCAGCAGTCTGTTGAGGAAAGCAGGTGCCTTGTCATTCTTCTCAGAAAGTACCTCTGAGTATCTGTCAGACTTACTTACAGCAGCTGTCTGTTTTTCAGGTGTCTGTAGGAGACTGATGTTCAGTAAGAAGTATTTGATTAGGCAATATACTTTATATACATGAATATAATTGTGTATGCTGTGGCAGCCTAATTAGTTAAACTCAGCCCTATATTTATTTGCAAGGTTTGCAAAGTGATTTTTTTAATTAAATGTACTATGTATGTGTGTTTTCATATGCTGTTAAATTCTTTACTGTGGAGAATACTAGGGCTTTTGGTTGTATCAACAGTTGCATATGTATGTATACATATATACATATACATACATCAAAGTGTGTAAAAGCACTGCAACTGTAAATTAAAGGATTATGAATGGTAGTGGTTTTCATTTTCATTGTAAACTGTTTCTAATATTTTTTGTGTGGTTGTTCTTTTGTTTGGTTGTTTTACAGTTAAAGAATCTGAGTTTAGAAGAATTACAGGTGAGATTAAAGGCTTTGGACCCTATGATGGAACGAGAAATTGAGGAGCTTCGTCAGAGGTACACTGCAAAGAGGCAACCTATCCTAGATGCAATGGATGCAAAGAAACGGAGGCAGCAAAATTTCTGAGTTTGTTTTACTTTCAGACATTAATACTATGAGTCATTGTGGACACTGATAACCTTATAAATCTGAAGGAATTTGATTTTGAGAGTTTTCAAAAAACCAGTCTGTTGAAATTTCCTTCACAAGCAGTGACAATTGGAGCAGTGAAAGAATACTCATATGGTGTTCTGCAAAGGCACAGAAACACGTCACCACATGTTTGCATTTTCAATTGTTTAATGTAATACAAGTTAATTCTGTTATTCCCAATCTTTTTCAGGTGTATAGTGGTAACTTGGTGTTGCACATTGGGAATTGTGGTTTGAAGCACCTGGAATGATTTCTTGATTGTGCAACACTACCGAGCCTTATATTGCAATGTATTTTTCTTCCACTTAGTAGCATATTTATTATGTAATCTGTGGTTATCCTATTTATTTTATGCCTGTTTCCTTTTATGTTGGGAAGTATCAGGATAATACTATGGAGAGCGGCATCAGATTAGATAAATTTGGTATTGTAGTATAATGAAAAGCTGCTCCCCACTGTATTACCTTGTAGAACGCCAGTTTCAGCAAGCATCCCAATTCAGGACAGCACTTGAACATGTATGCAGCCCATTTGTATCAGCAGGATTTAAGCAGAAAGTAAGTAACAGGCATGTGTTTTTCTGCTCTCCTGAATCAGGGACTGTGGTTGTAGTTGAGCAGAACAGTTGTTACACTACAGAGCATTTTTAGAGAGGATTCCTGTCATTTCTACGCACACTGAGTCGGCTGTCATTAAACAAGAAAACAAGTGCCTAATCAGTTTTGATTTTTGTTATTCAGGAGAAGCAATACTTGCAGTTAACTCCTTCAGTGTAAACTTCCAATTGCTATTGCAATTCTGACCAGTATAAACCTCTATTTTGCACTGTAGTTTTATAATGAAGTAACAGCTACACTTTCTGGATGTTTTTTGGTTTGCTTGGGTTTCTTTATCACTGTTTTGAGGGGAGAGGGTGTTGTTAGTGGTTTGGGTTTGTTTTGTTTTCACATTAGAGATACAAAGGGATAGTAATTTAAAAGCCAAAGAAAATAAAATGAATACTTATATTTATTAAGTACAGAAGAGAAGTAACATTTTACCGTCTTCTGAGGGTTTTGTCCTGCAGTCACTAAACATTCAAAATTCCTGTAGTCTTTTCTGGTAGATTTTGGGAAATCAGAAACACAGGACCAAGCTCTTATTAGCTTTTTACAAGTTATTCTATCTGGTTTGTATTGTGGAATACCTAGTAGGTAGAATTTACAACATTGCAAGAAGTATTTCATACTTAGCAGAAAATGTGATCCACTTTCTGAACAATCCACTGTGTTCTCTATTGAAATATTTACTATTGTTGCCTTTTATGTAAATAACTTCACTGTGATAGTCATACTTCTTTAAACAATACAACTGAAAAGATCTTTACATTCAGCCTTCAGTGTTAAACTTTTAATGGTGACTACTGTACGGGCATCTTGTGTTAAATGTTTTCTGGAAGTTAATAATCATCTCATACCTCTTAACATTTACTGTCATCATACGTGGACCATTTAGATCGAACAGTGCAAATTTTGGAAATGGTGCATTATATCACAAAGCTTATGCAAAAGGAACCCAAAAGTTTTCACAAGATCAGCCTTCTACAGCCACGCTGGGACCAGGACTTGGGTTTGAGCCGTATACATCGCTGTCATTGCCATTCTCTGTGTGTTTGCATGCACACCACACTCTGACATGTAAACCCTAGAGTCAAATAAATCTTGATTGTGATTGTTAGAACATCCTTACCCTCAATTCTCTTCATATTTCCTACAGCAATGACCATTCCTTATGGAAGTGCAAGAACATAGAAGATCCATAAAAATTACTTTAGGCAAGACAAAACGCACCTGATAGTCTTATGCCTCACGTTTATCCAATGAAATAATGTAAATTAAAAAATGGTATAATCATGTCACTGTGTCATTAGATTATAATCACAATGCAGGAAAAAAATAACAGTACCAACTTCCCCCTGTCAATATGATTCTTATTTATTTAAAATTAGTTTCTACTTCTTGAACTTTCTGTTCTCAGAAACTCAAAGTTGTGTGTGCATACATAGATTTGTGTAGGTATACACACATATATATGCGTATCTATATATGTAAGAAAAAATATAAAACAGATTTAAACCATCAGGAGAGGAACCTCGCTTGCCTTTTCTTGGTGTGCCTTTTAAGCTAAATGTCTTTCTCCAGACAGTCTTACCTGCCTCCTTAGCAGCTGGATTTTCCCCTTCTCTATCTTAAACTTTTCACACCAAAAATAAGACTTTGATTTTGAACAATGATTTTACAGTGTAATAGGCAATGTAACAAAACCATTGCAAATCTCCCATTTTGTGTATTCTGAAAACTGTGGTAATGTGACACCCTAAAAATGAATTGCCTATCCTGAGGGACTCCAATAAAAGGCCGTTTTAGACTAGAGCTGTTGCAGTCTGACATTTGAAAGCTATTAGAAGGTAAAGGACATCCTTTCTTCAATCCTGATGCGTCTGCGTAGAAACAATTCAAATTTTGTGCACGCACATGCACACAGGAATGGATTATACATACAGGGAAAAAATCAGAACACCATGGAATAAAACAAAAGTAAACAATTGGGTTTAAAATAGCATCTGATGTACTGTAAACTGGGTAGATACAGGATGTTTGTGACCAAAGAATACTTTCACCAATTAATATGAAATCAATAATGTTTCCATTCTGGTGTGGTGCACACCATAGTCAGTGAAAGCTGCCTTTGGCTTCAGCAGCCAGAGTATGGAGCTCTAAGTTATGTGTAACACAGAGAAAAAAGTTTTATACTCAGAGATGGACAGAACTTAGTTTTTCTTTCTTCTGTTTATACAAATTAATCAAGTCATCCATGTTCATGACTGCACATCTCTACTGGAGGATGAGCATCTTTGTTAAGGAAAGCCAATAGGGCAATAAATAAGATATTTTAAAAGCAAGCCTTGCAGAAAACCCGATAGAACTACTGACAAGTTAACCTTCAGTAAGATTTAAACCAGCAATTTCTTGTTTGCTTCTGACTTTGTATGTTTAGATTTAGTAAGTTAAAAAAAAATAATTGAAAAATCATTGCTTATTACTAAACATTTGTAATAAAAGCTAATTTTTCATGTGTAATTGTTGACTTGTTGTTTATTCTAACTGAAGCAAAATTATCTTAATAGTAACCATTAATGTTCATTTCCACAGTCATCCCTCATGCTTTTATTTCCTTTCTGTAACACCGTGTGCCCAGCTGTGAGTGCAGAAACGCCCATCTCTAAAGTCAGCTCTGGAAAGGATTTTTTCAGATCATAACACTGCTGCAAGATCTAGAAGTCTGAGGATCTCAATGAAAGCATATCAGGCCTAAGGACAGAAATCCTTAGTACTCTGTGGAAGTCTCTCTCTCTGCAATCTGATTTTACTAAAGGCCTAATCTTGAGAGAGCTGAGCACCACCCAAGTATCTTGGAAGTCTTCCTACATATCTTTACTTGGAAGTACTAGCAGACATAAGTGGCTTCTGTTGCTCCTTTGTTGTTCTCATTACACTAGAAAATCAATAGGTAATGGGATAGGCTTGAGTAGGAAAAGTGAATACATTTAATGTCTTGAATTTGATTCCATCACCTATTTATTTCCTGATTTTTAAAAATTATTCTCTTATGAATTTGCCCATGAAGACATTTTCCTGAAAGGAGCTCATGAGCAAAACTCCTTAGTGATCCGCAGTGTGTTTGAAGTGACAGAATTTTACTGCTAATCTGAATTAATCTGACAATTATTGGATATAATAATTATTTACTGTTTATGTGTGGTAAATAACGGATTCTCTGCATTTGCACAGTGTATTCCCTTGAGAGTGCACAGTCTCAGGCTGCTTCTCCACCCAGTGTGTTGAACTTTCAAGTATAAATCTGGCCTATGAGGAGTGGAGCCCTGCACAAATATGTGAGACAGTCTGACTCACCATTAATAGACACTGGTGCTTCCAACTAGAGTGTGCATGTACAACTTCTGTCAAGCACTTCGTGTGCATGCTGCTCCAGCAGTGTGATATGACAAGGTTGCTTCTTCTGCAGTGTATACATGGTTATAAAGCTAATTAAAAACACCTCACGATGTGAGGAAGTCTTTATTTCTTTGCGTTTTTAAATACTCAAATAAGGACTCCAGCTTACTGTGGCATTTTTTTCTCTGTTTCCAAAGATGATGATGGGTGTTAGGTAGTCATATCACACAATCAGTTAGGTAGGAAAAGACCTCTGAAATTGTTGAGTCCAACCTATGACCAAACACAACCATGTCAACCAGATTTATGCCACTAAGTGCCACCTCTAATCTTTTCTTAAAACACCTCCAGGACTGGTGACTCCACCAGTTCATGGAAGTTTTCAAATTCATTTAGGTTGGAAAAGACCTCTAAGATCATTGAGTCCAACTGTTAACCCAGCACTGCCAAGTCCGTAAGTGCCATATCCACGCAACTCTTAAATGCCTCCAGGGATGGTGACACCACTTCCTTGGGCAGCCTGTTCCAATGCTTGACAATCTTTTTGGTGAAGAAATTTTTCTTAATAAGCGATTAAAACCTGCCCTGGTGCAACTTGAGGCTATGTCATGCAGTTGACTAGGAAATGTGCTTGGGGCTATTTGTTTATGTGGCTGTGATGCGGCAGCGTTACGCCCACTGTTGCCACTGAAAGCCTTGGAGAAGACACGTCCTGGGTAGTGCACATTGTTTCTCACCATTGTGTTGTGCCAGGTGAAGCAATAGATTAAGCTTTTTGGAGAAAGGCAAATCACATTGATGGTTCAGTATGAAGTCATTAAGTTGCACTTGGAGATTTGCCCTGTTGTTTTAAAATATCTTTTAACAAAATGTATTTCTCCTCTCTGTTGTATTCATTATGGAAAGGGTCTGTCTTTTATAATACATGAGCTCATCCATTTTGGTTTGGTTTAGTTTGTTAGGGTTTTGTAAGCAATACTTGAAAATTGCCCATGTTTTCCTTCTCTTCTCTCTGCTCAGGAAGATGAATGTGGGCATTACTTTTAAGAGCATCCCCTGAGCCAAGTGTCTTTGGGACATTGTGCCCAAATGCAAATGTCAGCAACAGCTTTTATTCTCTTCTTCTATGCAGAGATCACCAAAGTGAAGTCTCAGCTATCCTGTTTTCCCTTCTTTTGAAAAGATCAGATGTTCATATTCTAACCAAGTCTTTCAGAATATTTGTTGGTCCCAGACCGACAGATACTTGATACTTTTTTCCATTGTTTGCTTCACAGATTACTCAGAATACATTCATGCTTAGTTTCACTAGGCCTTAGAGAGTCTTCTGGACTGCAGAAGAGTGGTATTTGTCACAGAAACGGGAAGAAAGAAACAATATTTTAAATTCTCCTTTGGGCAGAAAAGATAAAAGCATATGGCATTTGCACCTGGCCAGGCTGCTTATGAGTCTGACTATGGATGTGAGGGAAAAAGCAAATCTGGTAGTCATCTATGTAACTTACTGTTCTGTGTTGCTGCTTCTTCACATCTGATTTTTCTTCCTTTTGTGTTTATTGTCTTCCATGTTCATGCTTTATTTATTCCATTGCCACTTTCAAAGATAGAAGTTTTAATTTTTTCAAACTTTATAAATGGAAACCATATACCATAACAGTGCCAAGTAAATAAACGTGGAAAAAAACCCAAGCAAAGTCACCAAAGCAGTGATGTTTTTCCTCCTTTTCTGCCTCACTTCTCTGGGGTACCGGAGGCTTTTGACAGCAGATATTGTTTGTCTATGCACGGAAAGGCTTTTGATGCTCCATGGGCAGACGTGGATAGAGATGGTTTTGTCAGAAGGGTTGCATGAGCTGTGCACCTGCTCTGGATGTCACTAAGTGGTGTGCCCTGCTTGGAAATTGCTGTCGTCCTCCTGCTCCTCTCCCTCCCCAGGCACTGAAGTTCCTGCAAAGTGTGACGCACCAAAATGAAGCAGCGAGTACCACTTTGCCAAGAGACTCAGCTGGATCTGGAAGCTGTTGATCCACATCAGGGTTAGCACTATGCTCAAACCAATGCCTGTGGTCTAGGAAGCCACGCAGGAACCAACTCCTTGCCTCAGGGACAAGGCTGTGGTGTGGTGGCAAACAGGTTTTGATGCCACTTTGCTTTGTTGGCAGGGCTGCAGCATGGCCATAGCACCCGATCAGGCATGTCCACACCAAGGAATCTGAGAATCACATTTAGCTCTTGAGAAGGATAAGGTTCCCTGTGTCTATTATTTTATTAATGTACAAAAATTATTTAGTGCCCCTTAGGAAATGGTCTCAGTGCAGTGGAAGAGTCTGTGTGATGGCATCAGCTAAGGATCACTCCATGCCCCGTGCCAGGGCATTTCTTAGTCCAATAGCACTATTCCTCAGCTATTCAACTATTCCTCCCAGGAACAGGAAGTTTTCATGCGCTGTAGGCAAGCAGCCAGAGTTCTGGTGCTGATACTTGTTCAGTGCAAACAGGCCTTGCTAAAGGCCACAGAAAATTCAGAGGGGATAAACTGGGCAGTAAGCAGGATGCTGCCCAGAGCCAGGCAGCGGGAAGGCAGTAGAAGGAGTTAAACTAATCTGATTCTGGGCTCAAATGCTGATTTTCTGTCTATTGCAACGGGTAAAAACATTAACGATATTTACCATATACCACAGCACTGCAAATTCCACCAATCTTCAAGACTTTTTTTCTTTAGGTGTCCCAGCTTCAGCAGTGAAGTTTGTAAATATCCATGACCACGTGCTGATGTATCTGGATATATTTTTCCTCTGTCAAATTAATTAAACTGTATGCTGTTTACTAAAGACCTGGTCTCTTCTCCCTGTGGATAGTTCTTCTGAGGACATATATTTATACTACAGTATCTCTCCATAGCCAGCTCCCAGAGAAAAATGTAGTTCTCCTAGTCCTGTTTCTTCCTTCAGGGACAATATTTGGAGCTGACCAGTGTAGCTGTTCTTCACTGCACCCAGGTGTGCCCTGAAACACATGCAAAAACCCCCCCTCCTTCCCCCCACCCCATTCATCCTTTCATTCCCTTGGTGTCACTGAAAGGATCGATGCATGGAAGATGCCTGTGGCCCTCAGATGTTTGTAACACTCCTTTCCCCCCAACACCCCGACCCCCTCTTCAGAGCTTTCTGCTGCTTTGCACTTCTCCTGGGTTCCCAAAGCCTGTGTGGTTGCTGTTAAGGAAAGCCTTGCAGCCAATACATCAAAGAGGCAGACCAAAGGCTTTTGAGTTGATTTATCTGACACTAAGCCTTTTGTGTGATGCATCAATTGATATTTCATTTTTATTACAGTACAATCGGGTATATGAGCTTACAGCAAGAGGTGTCCTTTTGATCTCTCATTGCACATGAAAACAGGTGTCATAGTCCAGAGATTATGAAGGTCAGAGATTATTTGAGGAAGGATTAAGTAGAGTTACCATTTTTCTTAGCAACCATATCCAAAAGCACAAAATTCTTTTTAAAGTGCAGGTGTTATTTTAGTCTCTCTAGATAAGTTATATTTATTTGTCGTATACCAATTTTGCCTGCTAAAACCATGGAAGAAGACTAGAATTTTTCAGTGTTTCATACTGAAAATGCAGAAACAAGTAAAACACTGTAGTTATAAATACAATTAATAAAATACCTTTTTCTGAGTCTTTTAATATTGAGGAGAAATTGTGGGTTGTTTTTCCTGTTAGTTGATCTTTATAGAAGATGATCTTGAGACCATCCAGAAAATAATGAGGTGACTATTAATGTACATATGCACATACAGTTGCTTAATCCAAGTCCTATTTACCTCAGAAAGTGAACAGAATTCTCTGATGCAGTGAGTACTGGTTCAGTATCTCAGTAAATACAGCTGAAATACTGCTCTGACTCATCTCAGGAGTCTCTCTCGTTCGATTAGAAACTCTAAAACAACCAACAGGAATTTGGTAATCCCCTGTGGATATGTTGGTGTCTCTCCTGCTAAGGAAGCACATCCACCACTGTTTGCTCAGCTTTTATAGAAATACATTAGCTTTGGGGGCTGTTTGTATTCAACAATGTAATGTGGCTAAAATCAATGGCAATAATGTTGTGGTAGATTCAACAAACCTGTTGCTCCCAGTTACTGTAATTATAATTTTCATTGACAACCAGATGTTTAAACAGCCCCCAAATATGTAATTATTGGAATAAATAAGGAATTGAGGATTTTTTGGATTATAGGACCAGCAATACAGTAGCCCCACATCCCAGCAATTAATGCAAATTTATTCCATGAGTGGGTATAAGTTTGAAGCCTTTTAAATGTAATTACCATTGATTTATTCAGCCCATCAACTGACACGAATTGTATGCATCTCACAGCACTTATCTTCAGTTACTGCCTCCACAGAAAGCTTGACACTTCAGTCCTATCTTGCAGCTAAAGTAGGAGGAAGTCTTATTTCCAAAGTGTTTGACCAACATGAACTTAAGTGTTTAGTTCAGCTCTTTGCTCTAGAACAAGGAACAATTCAGGCATTTTTGAGGAGGGATCACTGCTGTGTTTCTGAGGCATCTTCCACCTTCTGTCCTGATCAGTGCAAATGAGGCTGCCCAGGGCTGAATTGGCCCCGTGCTGCAGAGCCAAATAACTGCTGAGTTCCCTCATCACAACACGTGACAGAAGCCACACGGCCTCATGTTCCCAAAATACCGTGAGGCTGCCAACCTCATGTTTAGACCATCCTGTTGCTGACCCAAGTGAAGGGAGGGCATGTTTAACACCCCTGTCTGTGCTTAGAAATTTGGAAAGCTAAACTTTGGGAAGCTGGTCCTGATGTTTGGTCCAGAACTCTAAATGAAGCCATGCAAGACATGGCTGTCCTGTGCACGTTGCAAGGGAAAAATTGAAACACTATACAGCTGCAGCTTTGTTTTCCATTGATGTTTGTTCTTTTCTGGACTGCACTGGATTAACATTTTATTTTGAAAGCTCAGAACCCAAGTAGACTAACCTTTCATTCACTGTAGCTTTCTACTCACCTTCTCTGGCAGGATGGAGAAACACATTTTGCTTTTTCAGTAGTGCATTCTCAGGGTGGAAAATTGTCAGGTATCTTGTTTCAGCAATCATTAACTGCCTATCCAAGCCTTTTTATTCTATATTCTTGGTATGTCTAGACTGACCTATCTCTGAATTTAAAGGGATTATTAAGAAAATCAAATGCACCCAGAAACACCTACCACCTCTTGTTCCCAGCATGACTTTATCTCCAGGCATGTTAAATGGTTTTAGTGCTTTGAGGCTCCTGCTGAGTGTGAGGAAGCACGTTTGTGTTTCTGTGTGCTGGTGGGTGGGCCAGTGTAACTACTGAGGCGAAGCGGAGTCCTGTGTGCTCTTAGCACTACCCCACTGGTGCTGGTGAGAGCTCCAGTACAGGCCAGTTTACTGCGATTGGGCAGCACGAGAGCCAGGAGTGGGGCTGCCCTCACCAATTGTATAAGGAAGCCTGGGGGCATTTTTGCCACCAAAACATAAGCAAAATTTCCCTATGTTTATAAAGCATTTTCAGTACTACAGCTGAGATGTCCCCTGCAAAAATCAACCATCAAATCTGGTCGTTCCCTTGCTAGGCTGAATATGAAAGGGTCAGAGAAGGAGCGGCATCCTGACTTTGGCCGGTTGAGATGTCCCTGCTGTGGGACCTGCTTTGCCTGTCTGCTGGCGGTGCAAGAGAGGGGGAATAGGATGGGATAACACACTGTTCTGGAAAGTGCTTGCAAGCGGCAGCAGCCTCTTCCCTGGTTTCAGCTGTCCTTAGAGTGTGCTCCCACAGGGAAGGCTGAGAGCCAATTCACCAAAGAAAAATACATCCAGGGCTTCTTCCTTTGGGTTTTCAGGGTAGAGATCAAAAGGTTAAAAAAGGATCATACTAACAGTGACAGTAGGAAGCTGTGCCTTGGTATGGAAAAAAGAAAGAAAGAAACAAAGAGAATAGATTTTTTCCCAAAAGTAAGCTACGTTTTTGCCGTACTTGGAAAACCTAACATACGGAGTTGCTAGCCCATGGTCTGTCATGCCTAGGTACTGGTAGAATAGAAATAAATTATAATTTACCTGGTACTTAAATGGATGGTCATTAAAGGGGCTATGCTACAGTGTCAGCATTCAGAACACTTCCTAGAATGGGACAGAAGATGACTTTCAAAAATAGCATAGTAATTTTAAGGATACTTTCCACTGAAAGTTGGTGGGATTGATGTTCCTAAGTCAGGAATTCCAAACCCTCCTTTTGCTGTATTTCAACCCCACCATGTCACCCATTCCTCATATGTCATGGGGGCTGCAGGAGTAGCCGTGTCAGGATATGGCAGATAGATGAAGCAAGAGGTACAGGACTTGAGATGGGCAGCACAGCAGCTGCTGTGTGAGTACCACTAATCTTACAAATGTGATTAAGAGTTTTCTTTGAAAGTCTACAGTGTAATCAGTGGAATAATCTGCTCAGAGCTACACAGACTTGTACACTACACCGAGCACCTGTGCATCGGCTGACAACAAGCAGATGTTGGACCATGCATCTGAAAGCGGGCAGCTCTCTTAGGCTGCTTGGGATATATAGAAGAAATTGTCAGATTTACAGCAGACTTCATCCAGTTCCCAAAAAACATAGCCCTGTTTATTTCTCAATGGGGATCAGTGAGAAGCCAAAGCCCGTTGGTACCCTGGAAAAAAGAAAGCAAGAGTGGGAGGTGCTGATGTTTCTTCTGCATTTGTGTGAAGCTGAAATGTTGGATTTGTGCCACTGCCTCCTATGGCAAATGCCCATGTTTATCCAAGTGAGGACTTAGATGATTTAAGGTTGTGTGTAAAGGGTGAGGTGATGTCAGGCAAACAAATTTTTACAGTGTCCAGTGGGAGGTCAGTTTGAGTTTCAACACCTGTGAGATGATTCTCCATCCTCTGTGCTAGCAGAAGAAATAAATTCCAGAGCCAGGCCTTTGCCAGCAGTGTCATATGATCTTGGGAAACACTTTCTAAACTGTTTGGAGGTTGCTTCCTTCAGTTGACAACACATAATTTTATATATGAGAGGTGAAAAGACCCACAGTCTTTAATGAGGGTGATATTTCTCGGCAGCTTCAATAATTGCACTATTGAACTGTTGCTTTGAATAATATATTTGCCATTGCTCCATTGTTAACCCAGTAAATGATTCTCGGATGATAAGCATTTTTTTCTTTTTTTGAAGAAAAAAGGCAGAATCAGTAAAAGATGCTTCATAAACTGGGTGGGAACTTTCTTCTATTCTGCCTGAATAGTGGGCAACTTGAAAACTAGTTACAGGAGATCAAATTAATTTCTGGTTCAACTTAATGGGGAGCCAGGTGCATAAATTGGAAAAGAAATTAAGAATAAAATGATGAGAAAAGAATAGTTCTGGCACAACACATCACCAAGGGATATGACTGGTGACTTGGGTAGAACATTATTTGAAAGTACCATCAAAGGTAGATTAAAGTCAGGAGTACTGTGAGAGGAAATGGATAACTAGCACAGCAAAAGCAGCTACTCCAGGGGCTTTCTGCTGCTTATATGTGCACAGCTGGGGCCTCTAAGGATGGGGGTTGTTTTGTAAGAGATGAAAGGTCATGTCAAGTTGATTTAGTGCCTACAAGTGCCGGTGGTATGTTGCTCAGTCCCCAATCTGCCAGGTAGAGAACAAGAAACTTGCACTGTTTGTTCAACTGAAAAATGTGGGTTCCCCAACACAACCACCAATTAAGAGCATTTACAAAAATAGAAGCCTGGCTTCATGTATTTGTTTAAAACCCCCTTATCTTCACAATGAGACCCATGCTTCTCTTTGGTTATAATATATACTCAGAATATCCTGAAACTTAAGTCAGTTATTAATCCCTGGTGAAATATCATTTTTATGCATTTAATTTCCATTTTGTGGCACAAAGCTGAGTTTTTGAGTGCACTATACACTACTGGGACAAGAAACAGTACAAAGAGCACCAGATACAGTAGTTCCCTGCAGTCTCATAAAGATCTATACAAAAAAGTACAAATACTGGAGGTATTAAAGTTGGAAAATTAAATGTAAAGTTCTTTCTTTTTAAGTTTGCAATGTGAAGTAGTTCGTGCTCTATAATATGTGAGGAAAAAACAGTCTGCTTTCAAAATGGATAGTCTGCAGGGAAAGAGAGAATTAGCAACTGATGAAAGTACGTGAATAATAAACCAGGCAATAATACAAAATCTGAACATACATAAAAAGCTTAATCACAATCTATATATAGATTTTGCATCTCAGGAAAATAGTGTAATATATTGCTTCTCAAGGGCATCTGCAACTCTCATAATAGCCTAGATTTGTACTAGAAATACAGATTCTCTAACAGTTTATTCCTGGCAATAAAGTAAGATACCTCATTTGAAATGTTACCACAACCCTAATTTAAACAATACAAAGCTCTCAGACAAAAGTGAGTAGGCACAGCACTTTCACTAGTGCCAGGAAGTTGACTGTCACAGGCAGGAGGAGCACATGCCAATGCAATTGTTCTTCAGTAAACTGCACATCCACAGTAGGGAGATTTCTGACCACAGCAATTTTCAAGTTTCAGACTCTGGAGAAAGCAGCCAGTTAGTCCTCTCGTCCTTCAGTTCTGACCCACTGGTTCATGGAAGTGCAGATGCCCTGCTCTTACACAACAATGAGTGAAGAAGTCTGCAAAAGTGCTGACTACCCAAAAAGAACACTGCCTCTTCTCCCATGTGAGGCTTTGGAGAGAGAGAATTTTTCCTTCAAAGTGTAAAGATTTTTCAGTAGCTTTTATTTAATAAGAGATAAGGTTTCTCAGCACTTACTGCACTGAGCCCTAGAATAGAGGTTACTTCATAAAATGGCAGGAAAGGTGTGCCTTATTCTTCCTTATCTAGATATTTTGGGGGAGCTAAGACAGCAGCATTACTTAAATCATTGAATTGTTATCCTGCTCAGTGAAAAATTCTGTTAGTCATAAGCTAATATTAAAACTGCTGTACAATACTGTATAATGCCAGCTCAAGCACAATAAATTTAAGTAGAAGTAAGGCAGGAAAAAGGCTACATCCCCTAGGATGGTCAGGGGAACACAACTTGCGAAACAAAACTGGAAGGAATCTTGGCAGGTATAATCCTGTGGCAATAAGCATATAAGGGCATATGGTTGCTGTCTATAAATACATCATGCATACATGAAGAGGAAAATTAAATATTTGAGCTAAAGAACATTGTTGGCATAAAAAAAACCCCACCCTGGTATAAAGCCATTAATAAACTTATGCTAAAAGTTGTGCAGTCCTGTAGAGCAGCACAGCTCTGGAATGGTCTTCAGGAGGAGGGGGCAACAAAAATGTGACTACTCTTAACATGGAGTTAGTTAAGTTTATGAAAGGAATTCCTGTGCACTGTGTAAAGTCACTGTCATGATAATAAGAACATATTAAATTTCAGTACTTCATTTACTTAGTGTCTTTGATCCAAAGCACTTTTATAAAAATGCAATAATGAAAATTCCTTTCAACCAGTACAATAAAAGTCAGAATTCCTTGGGGTATTTCATTTTCTTTAGTAAAATGCAATTTGGACACGTTCCATTCAATATTGGCAGAAATGACAGAGAATCAGCCCTACAAATAATAATAAATCTAGAACATAAGATAGGCTACAGGTTATTGAAATGATGTGTTGTAAAGTTTGGATCCAACATTTGCAATGTTAAACTAGCAACAGCTGAGGAAATTTGTGATTCTTTGGCAAGTCTACAGGTTTCATCAAATAACTGCCCTGCAAGTCACTGGTTTTCAGCTCTGTGAATCTACTGTTTCTGAAACAGATAAAACCACTGCTGGGAGCTGCATTCTCTGAAGGCCCCCAGCCAACAGAATTAGTGAGAGCTTGCAGTGTCCTGTGCATCAGAGGGAGAGCTTGCCACCCTTGCAGCATGTAAACTTACCAGAATGTATGTGCTGCACATGCCCACCTCTTCCCTCACTTACTTCTTTCTTGGTATTGCAATCCAACAGATGACCTCAGGCTGGTCCATGTTTTGGGTGGATATTTGTAGGTCTCTGTGATAGTTTACAAACGTGCAATATGAATCAGGAACAAGAGTATTGAATTTATGCCTGTCATCCAGCAGAGAACTGGAATCAGCCCTCCAGAGGGGAAAACCTTAGCAAAATGTTTCAAGTTTGGACACCAAATTCGGATTGACTGGGTCTACCTTTAGGAGCACACATATGGTTCTTTGAGTTTCAGGGGCAGCAAGCAGTGGCTTGCCAATGGGCTTCATAACTTGTGCAGGCTGCTTTGAGATCTTTGGTGGGGTTGGAAAGGGCACATTTCCCTCACACTTCATGGCCTAACTCAGGTACTAACTGACGTGAGGGGAGGGTGTTCAAAGGAAATAGGGCGAGGGGTAAGTTATTTCACACCGTGTGTTCTGTGGTAGATCATTGGGCATACAGGAATCTTAGGTGCTCAGCTTTCTGGTTTTTAGGTGGAGCTGTTACAGCAAAGCATCAGAACATCCAGATCAGACAGCAACCTCTGCTAGCCTAAAGGGGGCAATTCACACCATATTTCCTTTATTCTGTCAGTTGGGCCACTCTTTGTCGTGGTATACAAAAACAGTCTTCCAAACATGAAAATTTAGCTTCAGCATTTTAATTTCTCTTCTAACTGGTTTAAATTTAATGTCTGAGCCTCTCTAGTTTTCACAAGTAAAACAAACAAAAAACAATCAGACCATTGTATGTAATAAATGGGATGGAAAAGCAGCAGGATCTGAAGAGACATGCTGTTCTGCTCACCGAGTGCCAGTAGTTTGTTTTCTAGCACAGATCCCAAGAAGTTGAAAGAGGGAAGCAGCAGCTTCTAACTGTTGATTACAAGTGTTTGATCTCTGTAAAATTGTGTAAGGGAAGAAACCCAGCTCTCGTAAAAAAACTTTATGCAGATCCATGACTACTCTTGAAATCCCAGATGATCTGTTCTCTCATGTTTCTTTTGGGTTTTGTTTTTTTTTTTTTTTTTTTTTTTTTTTTAAGTACATGCCAGCCCTTGAAAGGATTTACATTGACTACATCACAAGAAGTTGGTAGGAGGATCTGCCCACAGCTGGTGCAGTATTAAGCTCTTTTTCTTTATCTGTTCCCTTCTTAAGCCCTTATACTCTCCCTTAACTACAAATTGTGAGTTTCTTTCTGAGGGAAAATGTGACTTACAGGGTGTTTTTTTCCTTAGAGTTTCCTTGGCAGAAATCTTAATGGAATTGTCTGTCATCAACACCTGCTTTCAAGCTTTTTTGATAAAATTAGATTTTATATCTCAGCATCACATATGGCATCTTTATAATTAGTCTTTTTGCAGTATATGAATGTCAGTTCCTAAAATGCTCCCTGTACAGTTCATGTGGGAATATTTCACTTCATTAAACAAATCCAAGTTTTTCATTGGAGCTTCTAATCGTTGAAAGCCCACGTTGTCATGTGTCTAAGCTCAGAAACATTTCAACAGACTAACACAGCATATCTGCAGCTGCACTGGGACCTAGCTGTGAGCAGATCACTTCTGGAAATGTGATCCTGAGAGGTCTGTGTGGGTCTCCATACCTAAAGTCAGTTGTGGAAATGCAGTATTTGAATATGTAGCTATCTGAAAATGAGGGGTAGCCTTCTTCAGAGAGTTCAGTATTGACCTAATCTGGGAAGCAGAGGACGGTCTATGCTTAGGAGATTCTGAAAAAATATTATTATACATAACAGTTCAGAACAAGAACACCCAGATTTTAACACACATACTCAAGAGTAAGCAAACAGAGGAGTTTTCAGACAAGTGGCAATCAGAATTACCGGTCAGCAATATGGGTAAGTGTTTCTGTATCAGTGATTCAGAGGTGATTGTTTTAAGCTGTGGTAAAATGCAGTGAAGTCCTACACCAGCACAGATACCAGTATAGGTGATAGGTGATGTTTTCATTACTCATGTCACAGCTGAGAATTTTTATTCCACTTGTGTACGTTCATTTCTCTGCTCAGATGAGAAAATGCACAAAGTAACAGATCATCACTATACCACTAGCAATAATGTCATGGAAGTGATAACATTTGTATGGAAAAGACAGCACTTAGTACCTTATGTAACAGGATGAAAATGTGCAAACTGTCAACTTGTAATAGAAATGTCTTTAGTTTCTCAAGTGGAAAGTGCAGTGTCAGCAACACTATCCTCTAGGGGGGGAAAAAAAAAAGACAAATAGGAAAACATTTATAAACATAGCTCTTGATAGTTCTCATGCAAACTGCTGTCAGACTTGTACACTAATGCAGTGAATCATTCAAGCTCAGCTCACTGGGGGTACTCCTGCTCATATTGGTCAGACTGGCCATGAGGGATTTAACTTTATAAGCATAGTAGTCCCTTAAGTTGATGGATGGAACTTCTTTCATGCCATCACCAAAATCACAGCTTCTCATGGCACTCTCTAACTGCTTCTGACGCCTATAAAAGTGGGAGAACTTATTGAAGATCAGTGTAATGGGAAGCACTACCACTAGGATACCAGCTAGAATGCATGCAGATGCCGTCAGCTTGCCAGCAGTGCTCCCTGGCACAACATCTCCGTAGCCAACTGTGGTCATGCTAACAGTAGCCCACCACCAACAAGCAGGGATGGTGGCTAACCCCTCATTCTCTTCTTTCTCAATGGTGTAAGCCACGACTGAGAAAATGGAGATGCCAACAGAGAGGTAAAGTAAAAGAAGCCCCACCTCCCTGTAGCTATACTTCAGGGTGGCTCCAAGAGACCTGAGACCTGTGGAGTGTCTAGCAAGCTTTAAGATGCGAAAGATCCTCATGAGTCTCAGGACTTGTGCAACTCTGCCTAAATTTGCTAAAGTCGGACTACTTTCCACCACCAAGTTGACAATTAATGTAATATAAAATGGAAGGATAGACATTAGGTCAATCAAATTCAGGGCATGCTTGAAAAATTTTAAAAAGTCGGGTGCTACTGCAAATCTTGCCACCAGTTCAAAAGTGAACCATGCAATACCAAAATGTTCCACGATTTCAAAGCGAGGGTCTTCCTCAGGGTTCCCATTACTGTCAACAATCTGAAAGTCTGGGAGGCTGTTGAGGCACATGGTCACGATGGAGCCCAGCACCACCACTATTGAAAGGACACTGAAGATGCGGCTTAAGACTGAGTACCCAGGATTATCCAAAGCAAGCCAGAGCTGCCTCCTGATGTTTCCAAAGGGTTGTTTATCAAATTTAGAGGCATCGTTGTAGAATGCCAAAATCTCATCAAAAGACGATGTGGTACTTTCCTGGTCACTTTGTTCCTCCCATTTCTCTTGGTCTGGCTCCATTTTTCTCCCATGGTAGCTATAACTGCAGCAGGAGTCTATAAAGAATTCATTGATTCCCCAGTATTCAATCTCCTGGCTGAAAGAAAACACGCAGAGTTCGCCCATCACATGGAGCTTGCCGGTGTTATAAAAATGTAGCACATAAGGAAAGAGCTCGGGGTTCCTGTCAAAATAAAATTCATTCTTGGTATCATCATAGTCATCGCAAAGCTCCAGTATCGACTCCTTTGAGTGGCAGCTCAGCAATTTGCCCAGCCTGGTCTCAGGGAACCTTAATAATGTGTTGGATCTCATCTTTTTCTTAAAGCCTCCAACGTTGATGCTGATCTCATTGTCTTCAAAATTCGCTTCAGATAAAGCATTCAGACTCTGCCCTGTCATAGTGAGCTCCTTCCAAAGGTGTGTAGGGAATAAAAACCTAGGATGTAATTGCACAGAAAGTTGGCAGAATGAGCAAATGTACAGCATGTTCACCTATTTTCTTTTTCTCATTCTTTCTTTTCTTTCTTTTTCTCATTCTTTCTTTCTTTCTCATTCCTTCTTTCCTTCTCTCTCCTTTCCTCCTGTTTCTCCCTTTCCCCCCTGTTCACCTGCTTTTCCCTCTTTTTCACCCTCTGCCCCGTATCTCCCCTTTTCTTTTCTCCCACCTGCCATTGAAGACCCTGAGGGAGGCTTCTTTGTTCCCGCCGCAGGCTCCTGTCCCTCCCCTCGCCCTTCACCTGGGCTGCGGCTGTCGCCCCCCGCCAACGCCCCCGTTACTCACGGCCTTTGTGCCACCGGCTCCGCGTCGACCGCTCCCTCCCTCCCTCCCTCCCTCCCGCCGCCGCCCGGGCTCCCTGTCCCCGCCGCGCCCCGGAGCCCGCTCTGTGCCCCGGGGATGCCGCTGCCCCCCGGCCGCGGGGGAGCCCCCGCCCGGCTCCGCGCCCGCCCTACCTGCTGCCTCAGCGGCCGCGGCCCCCCGCCGGCTCGCCCTGCCGCCCCCGGCCCCCGCCCGCCATCGCCGCACGCGGGGGCCGCCAGGGCTCGCCTCGCCGCCCGGGCGGTGCCGGTGAGGTGGCGGTGCCGGGGGGATGCTGCTGCCGGGGAATGCCGGTGGGATGTCGGTGCCGATGGGGTGCCGGGCAGGGCAAGGCAGGGCGGCCGCGCGGTGCTGAAGGGACAGCGGCCGCCCCGCTCAGCGGCGGGAGGCGAAGGCACGCCCGCTCGTCATGGCGACGACCCCCGAGGCTGCCGCCCTCCCCCGCCGCTCCCACCTACCCCGGCCCGCCCGGCGCTGCCGCGGGACGGCGGGCGGGGGCTGCGGCGGGGCCGCCGTGCCTGCCTCCGCTCCCCCGCGCACTCGGGCTGCCTCCCCGCCGCTGTCCTGCTCTCGCCGGCTCCGAGCGGCACAGGCTCCCCAGGGGGGACGGGGGACGCCCACCCACGGCCGCAGTGGCTCCGGGCACACGCCGATCCTCTCCTGCGGGGTCTGGGGCCGGCGATGCCCCACGCCCCTCATCCTGCCGGGAAGGGACCGGCGGAAGAGAGGGGGTGCCGCTGCCCACCCCCCGCCCACGGCACCAGCAGGTCCACGTCGTGTCGCCTGGGCAGGGTCCCTGCGGAGACTGATGTAGGAAAGACGGGGGGCTCTCCTCAGGACTATTTGGCGTGAGGAGAGCGGAGTTGCCTGTTGAGGCTGCTGGCCACCCGCTCAGCAGCCAGCTGGGAGACCCCTACCCTCGGACAGTGCCTTGCCGCCGTTCCGGGAGGGACAATCCCGGGGCTGGTGGAGGGGCTGATCTCCCTGCGCTGCTGCTCTCGGCCGGGCAGAGCTTTCCTGCTGACACGTGGAGTAACGTCCAGCTACACGGTCAGCGATGGCAGAGTCCCTGCCCACGCTAGAGGAAACTGGGAAGAAGTCTCCCCCCTCATGCTAAGCCCGTCGTGAGGCCGATTTTCCCAGCGAGAAGCCTCGTCCTCACAGTCCCTGCGAGCAGGAGCCGACAGCACCCCTGACTCCCCCTGATCAGGGCCCCGCTCTACAGGGCACAAGTGCTTTGAGACAGGTGCTTTATACCGGGCTAAGCCGCATAGTCCCCTGGCAGCTGCCTCACAACCACCTCTCACTCATGGTCCCACGCATCTGAGGTCTGGCTCCTGGAAATGGATTGCTGTCAGTGCTTTGTAGGATTAGGGGGTGCAGTGGGTTGAAGACTCCTTGCTTGCTTCCCCCAGCCCTGCCAGAGCCCCGAGTACTCGAGCCATATGCATCACCTTAGGCTTGTTCCTCAAGCCCTTAGCGAGACAGCTCTATTAGCAAGGAACCCCCCAGTACTAAAGAACAGCCCTTTAAGAGCTTTAAGAAGAAACCGAGTGCAGACATGGAGTGGGGCAAGTAAGTCCTGGGCATGCCAGTTGCCGGGTCTCCAAGATCCTGCTCAGCTTTCCTGACTGGGGTGTTTGATCACCCCACTCCGTCCGACCAATGCTGATGCATTGTGTGGCCAGAGACCCCCACACCTCGGGGACACTCCCAGAGCTGTGTGCCTAACACACTCGGCCCTCCCGAGATGCTTCAGTGGTGCTACAGATGCTGCCCCTGCTTGCCTTTTCTTGGGTGGTGTTTTCTCTTGCTTTGCTCTACTGCTGGTGACTGCCTCCTGCCTCCCTTTCCTACAGATGCCCTGGGTCAGGGCTTTCTGTCCCAGCATGCTTCACTGAATGTCCAGTGACATCCCAGGGGACATTGAATCCACACTGAATGATGTACACCAGACTGCCCTCCTGGCCAGGGAAGGTGCTGCTGCTCTCACTCTGGTTTCCCCAGCTCTTCCCCTCCTGGGACGGGACACACAGGAGACAGAGACTGCACATAGCAGAGTGGAGGCTTTGCAAATGCAGTGACGACCTGCACGTTTCCCTGTAACAAGGGCTTTTCATGTCCAGAGGCATCGCTCCTGCTTCTCAGGGGCAGCGTAGCTGTTAGGTTAGTCTGTGACAGCCTCCTCTCAAGGGCTCTGCTGGCGAACCACTCACAGGGGAGCTCTAATTGTACTGGCTTTTAATGCCTGGGGCAAGGAATGGCCCGACACAGGACTGGGAACTACCACGTTTTGATTTCTGAGTTGGCTGCCCCCCCAGGGCTTGGATAAATCACAACACTTCCCTATTGTAATTTCCCACTTACTGTTAGGAGAACAAAAATAACTCATATTCCTTAGTGACGTTACAAGGAATAGTGAGCTGGTGCTGCTGCTAGTGCATTCAAGTGATGTCTGTGTGTTTTCATGAGCTCTGCTCTATCCTATGTATCTAGTGAGGTCTTTCAACATATTTAAACATTCTCGGCAAATGTGTTAAAAAAAAAATCATTACTCTTCTTTCTTATTCTTAAATTAGTTATTTTTTCACCCAATGCTGCTTTGGAAGAAACTAAGTAGAGATATATTTAGAAGATTTCAAAGCTTTTATACACTGTTCTTACCTTCTAAGCCTCAAAAGGGTTATAGGCAGTCTCATTACTCATTTATCAATCTCTGTTCTTATCTTTACCTTGGAAAAACCCCGGTCATGTTTCTAACTTGCATTTTCTCATTAAAAGGTACAGCAAGATTTATGCAGAGATACTGGAGATAAACAGCAAAGCAATATAACTGTGTAGAGATACAACTCCTACTAGTCTAATATAACTGCTCCTGTAATTAGGGCTAATTGTCTCAGCCTGATCATTTTGCTAATAAGGCTAAAATGCTTCCAGCACCCAAGTTAGTAATCCAAAATTCATCTGCATGTTTCTGCAAGGTGTATACTCAGCTCCATAGACACACAGGCAGGTCTATTGCTGACATAGTACTTTTGACTTTTCCAACAGTAAGTACAGGAAAAATTGCTATGGACACACTATCACTGGTGGAATCCAAAGCAGAAGATATGTCAACAGGAATCAGATATGTCATTTTTGAACAAAATGAGCTTGTGATGTGTCAGAGAAGAGAACATTTTGGGAGACACTAGTAATATACCGAATAAATGCAAAACAACTCTTCATTTCCACTGCCTTGTGGATGCTTCTGGGCTGGAGAGGATGCAAGAGGAGTGCTGAATTTGGGCTGGGAATGTAAGGAAGCATGAAAGAATTGCCTGTTGGAATGGGGAGATGAATGAGTGATTTGTATCACCCTAGAGCAATATAACAAAAGCTAAACTAACCGTGGGTTTGCTGATTATATCTGCTGACTCTGACACTGAGAAAGACAGAGATTGTTTTATTGGTACACATGGTACCATGTTATTTAAGGAATATGAGAAGCTGCCAGTGCTGTGTAAAAACATGGCATGTGTACAGGTGCCTGTCAGGACTGGGGAGATGTGGTAACTGCAGTGTTTGACTATACACCCTGTCTGGGGCTTGTGGTGACCTGAACTGTGAGGGAATGTGGAAATTATTGCCAGGCTGACAGCTGACTCAGCGTAGGAAGCTGCTGCCTAAGAAGCCCTGTCCTTAGACAACATCTCCTGTCTGGTCCCTCTTGGCTGTCCCACCGCTACAGCAGCTGTTCTACCCTGCAGTGAATTTAACACTGATGAGCACATGTGGCATTGTGTTTCGCGGGTGCAATAATACCCTATGTCTTAGATGCATTGTCAACCTTGGAAGAAGTGAAACTGCTATGATTACTACTTCTATGATGTTAATGAAATACTGAATAGGGTCTAAAGGAAGTTATGGTCAGTCATTTTACTTGCACGATGGATTTGGTGGATAGATTAACTTTGAACTGGAGGACACAAAAACCTATTAGGCTGAAGGTGGAACTTCAGTCTGAACTTTGTAATTCTTGAAAGGTTCCCCTCTGTCCCCAGAGCCAGACTCAAATGTACATTCTTGCTGACTATTTCCTTTTGCTCCAGATGGATTGGAAAGTCCTGGAGTCTTAATGTGTTGGTTCAAGATCAATATAAAAGATTTGTTTTTCTTTCCAAATCCTTACAGGTGGCTGAGACCCTTTTGTGACAGCAATTCTACTGCCGCAACTATTGACTGTGGCCAGCTGGTAAATATGTTTAAAAGAAGTCAAAATAATTTTGCATTCCATGCTCATTTAAATACCCAAAAATGACTGTTGCAGAACATTGCCATATCTAAAAGAATGAGTAAGTTGAAAATGGATTTAGACAAAGCCATAAAGACTACATCCACCTCTGGATATTTATTCAAATGATCTGAGTACAGCCCAAGTTTGACAGAAACCCTGACTGAGAGAGAACATTGCAGAAGAGAGACCCTTTTAAACACATTTTGTTCTTATCCCCTCATGTCAGCAAGGTAGCCATTCTCATGATGTTTGGTTGCTGGCAGTCTATGGCCAGCGTTTTCTAACTGGAAGCTTAATGAAAGCTGAGATTATTCCCATTTCATGATCTTTCAGCCATTCTCAAATCTCCCGTAACCACAGGCAGAGAAGAAGTGCCATTTGTTAATGAATCTTCTCAGCCTGTAAGAGCCCTGACTGACATGCCTGCTTTTCTAAGGAGGGAAAGGCTTTGCACAAGGTCTGTGGCATTTGCAGTGTAAAACTGGAGAGGGAGGAGAGTCAGACAATGTACTAAGCTAGAAGTTTACAAGGTAGTGATAGCCATGTCTGTAAACAGAGCTCCGCTGTGACAGAATGGAACTCCGGTGGACCACAGAAAGGCCATCTGGCAGCTGAAGAAGCTGAACCACATACTGAACACGATCTGAGCATTTCTTTTTGGCTGACAGCACCTCAACAGAGTGACAAATGTTGATCTTTTGCACTGCACTGATTGCATGAGCAATGAAGTTTTTCTGTGATGACTCTGTGGTATTCTGCCTTTTGTTGTGAGTTGACCTGCTTAGTAACTGTTGTGCCTGCTCCACCTGATTCTTGACTCTAAGGGACATGAGGCAATATAATTTTTTGCAAGCCCATTGGGAAGCCTTGTCTTCTTAATTAAATCATCATATCCCAGAATGATGAAGTGCAAGGCAAAAAAAAAGGATCATTATACAATTGTCACTTTTTTAGTTAGATTATAGAATTTCAGCCTTCTGTCCCCTACTGAAAACTGATGTCTGAGACGAGTGAACTGAACCATACCTACTGAACTCTCCAGGCACTAGTTGAGCTTCAGCAGGAAACATTGCCAGTAACAGCAAGCAATGGGAAGGGGTTTCAGAGCTGCATTTTTGCATGTAAATGATGACCTAATGTAGTGCAATGGTAACTTTTCCAGCGGCACTTGGTGAAGACATCAATGGGCATGACCTCTGATATCTGCCTGAATGGAGGTGGAGAGAAAGAGGATCTTGCCTGTATCCAGGTAATGGCTGCTAGTTTTAAATCATGACTCAAAAGCCAACTTCTGTGCTATCAGTCAGTTGATATGGAGCATTTGAAGGCTATTTCACTTGCATTTCGAATCTATCCCTGTGCTTCTTCCTTTATGCTTCTCACACTTCCGTGTATCAAGAAAACAAAGCCATGCAAACTCCAGCTACAGCACAGCTCCCCTGGGCAGATCCCCAGATTTGATATATTCTCAGCTGATTTGCTCTCACTGAGAACATGCCTCATGCTTAGATGGTGCAGTGGTTTGCCTCCATTTTTCTTCTGTGCACTTTTAAGGAAGATAGGGGAAATTATTCTTGCTCCATCCAAATTAGAGAAAACTGACCCAAAGTTAATCTGGGCCCCTTATTCTAATAATAATAATAGAAATAATTTCTCATTTCCATATATATATATATATATATGTGACACAGGAATCTCCATCTTAAATAGAAAAAATCCCAGAAGTTGAACACTAGCAGAAAGAGCAGTTCCTACTTGGAAACATTTTACTCAAAGAAAGCATGAACCCCCTCCTAGCTTACATCTATTTCAGTTTGGGAGGAATACTGATTTTGATTATGAAACCAGCATGCAGAAGGGAGGAGAAGCCTCTCAGGCTAGGTGACCCAAGCTCACTGCATATCCTTAGGAGTGGCAAAGGGCCATAAAATACTTTACACAGGTTAGTAGGCTTCAGGTCAGGGTTGTTCAGTGTTGGAACAAAGGGTCAGCTCCAATATTGTTACCATCACCTGACATGTGGATCAGTATTATCTCTTTTCTTCTTCCTGATGTTTTTGGGGGGGTTTGGTGCTAGGAGAGCCTTAGCTATTTCTGTTTTTCAAATGAATAATAACAACATTCAAATTGTGTTGGTAACAGCCTGAAGAGACTGCTACTGAACTCAGTTTCTTAAACCATTGACTGCCTCTCCCAGCTCCTTGGATTAGTTTCTGATGAGTGTCCAAATCTTCTCACCCATATAGGCACACCATACACCATACAGCCATGAAACCTGCCCCACTGCTCTTGCATTTTTTTTTTGCCTAGCCTCATCACTGGGATAATGGCAAGGATGGACTGGTCATTTCATGGCCAGCACATCCACACAGCCTGAGGCTAGTCTGCAGTAGGCCAGGTAGAGCTTGGAATCATAAACATCTTTACTAACCTTAAAAAAACTTAAGAGGAGCATAAGAGAATGTTACACTTCGTCTGTCCAAATGTATGTATTTTACAACTGAAGACCTTAATGCCCAGCTAGATCCATGAATGAGACAAAACAAAGAAGCAAAGGAAATGGAAGGCGGGCATGCCGGCAGCATTCCCTGTACCTCCCAAAGGTGTTTATAAGGGAGAGAGCAGAAGGCGCACTATCTGCTTTCCATGCCTGAGTTGCCACTGACATCCCTCCCTGGCTGCCCAAACAGTTTGGTACTCCAGTATCTGGTGTCTACAATCATATTCTAGCTTGAGAGAAAGCTTTACTGGATGTTTGGATAAGGCCAGAGAGATTTAAATGAAAAGATTTTGAGGAGCTGACTTAAGACCCTGCTCTGTCCATGGAAGACCATTAGGGGCTCCAGCCTCCTGCATCCCAATGCTTGTGCATCTTAGCACAGATTCAGAAGCTACTGGTTCCTGGCCTCTGAACAAAGGTCTCAGCTTCTTAATATGAAATACTAGCATTGTTTGGCTTTTTTATGAAGCCATTCAACAAGAGATCCGTGGTTTTATCTTCATATTATTTGTGAAGGATTTAGTTGTTGCCCTGAGGGCTCTGGTGTTCACAGTTCTTCAGTACCCACGTAATTTACATCAGTTGCCCCTTCAAGAGAAAAAAGTTTCCTTCTGAACTCAGCCTGAGTGTGAAGAAGCTTAAGGGTCCTGGGTGATCAAAGAAATAGCACCATGGGCCTGAAAAGGAAGGGTCCTGAAGTAGCAATACAGGTACGTCCTCACAGCCTAGCATCACCAAAAAAGTGTGAGTGAAAGCACATCACAACACCCATTCAGTTTCCTGAAGCTTCCTAAAACAGGTACTGTGAATATTCTCTCTCAGTCTGTGTGAGCCATTCATCATTGCCTCATAAACCACTATGTGCAGAGTTTGCCAGCTGGGATTTTAAGAGAAATCTATCTCTCCTTGAGACATTTGTAGCAAATAGCTTGGAAGGGCATAACCATCACACACTGCCAACAAAATATGTTTCTGTAGTGGTATCACCACCAGCAGCTTCCTTTTTTTTTTTTTTTTTTTTTTTTAACAAGTTAAAGCACAAAAAGAAAGATTTTTTTGTGCCACACAAAGCCTTACTGTGATTGAGACAGGATTTTTTTAAAATTCTGGTTAGTGAAAAACAACCGACCTTAATAATTTATTCCTTAATAACCTAATTGCTCACACAGCAAAAAGAACTTAAAAGCTTTTTCATAACCTGCATAACACTGATGTCCCGTTTTTAGAATGGGAGAGCACCCGCTACTTGTTTAAAAATACTAATGAATTGTTTGCAGCAAGAGTCTATCTCTGAGTCATTCACTGTAACTTTACAATGGCTGTGCCTTGCCTGAAATGTGTCTCAAAGGCAGTTTGGTCTGTAATTTATCTTAAAGGTCAGACTTGCCTATCTAAGGATCTGATTGAAGGTATGCACATTCTTATATGCCTCCAAAAATATTCTGGTTGTAAAGAGGCCTCTCACTAGTGGATGAAGGATAAAGAAACTATTTCCTTTGAATTTGATTCACTTTGATATTTTTGGATCATATATAAAAGAACAACAAGCCAATTAAAAAAAATATCACTAAATAAGATTCTAATTAATGTTTCCCACTGTTCCCACTGCTATCATAGAACAAAAGCTTTTAAAATTTCTGAAACATGTTGGGACATCTGTGCTCAGTTTCTATACACAATGCAGAAAGTCCAAAACATCATGGGAAACCTTATTCTGAAGGGATGCCAGTTCAGATCCACGCTCTGAAGAGTTTCATATGGTTCAGATCAGTTTATAGAAAAAGCCTCTGAACTGTTTTATCCCTAGCTAACATGATTTTAAACTTCAAATTTTTTTACCTCAATTCAAGAAAGCACTTAACAATATGCTTAATTATAACCCCCTCTGTTTTTCAGAATAATGCTTTTCTTTGCTCTCCTGGAGTTTGTTACTCCTATAATAGAGTAATAGAAAATAATGAAGCAATTTTTCACAGGAGCATATACTAGGAAATTATGAGAAAACAGCAGTAGTTTAAACTTCACCATTCAGTTTGCTGACTGATTCATTTGGTATAGAGTCAAGTGAGGGCCAGCATGTTGTGAAGAAAACCTGAATTTCATTTTATTTGTTTTTCTTTTCAAGCTGCTGCTTTGTGGAGCAATTCTGAACTTCACTGCAGTTGGAATATTACACTAACCAGCTGCTGATCAAAGACTTCACTGAATCTAGGTCAGGTTTAATTTGTGAAGCTCACAGATTTAGTCACTCTGGCAGCTTTCTGAAAGGTACAGACAGAGAATCCATGAGCTCCAGGAACAGAATTACAGGCCTTCTTCTCGCCATCAGTTTCAATGCAATTTGTTTTGTTTCCTTTTCCAGGAGTTCAGTTTTTTTAGAGTACCCAGTAAAAGAGAGATTAAATGTGACAGCCACATCTGTTTTAGGAAATTCCCATGGAGATATCAGATTGGTAGCTGACTCAAGCGATGTTAAAAGTGAATGCTTCTGGTCTGAGCAGGTGGTCTATGAACACTGTGAAAAGTCTGTAGCCTTTTATAGTGACTTTCATCTCAGAATCTCAAAGCACTCTGTAAATATCAGTTGATCAGGCCTTACAACGTCCCTGGGAGGTGATCACTGTAATTGAAGGGAGTGGGTTTTATGGCTCACAAGTTTGCTGCTGGCTATGAAAACCTATTTTTGATTCACACAATCTGCCCCAAGTAGAGCAGATGTATTGCTGCTGTGCCTGGAAATAAGAGCTGTTTGAGAGGTAGCAGTGTTTGTACCACTGGTACACAGGTTCTTTCCTTTTGATCTGCTCCACTATCCCTTTTTCTCCCATTGTCTTCTCCTGGTGCTCCCTGTCAAGTGCACATACCACTTTTGTAAGTCACGTTAAGAAAATATTTTCTGGAGAGAGCTTGACACAGATGCATGCTTTAGAGATCTTGTTCTTTGCAGTTCCTAGGACAAAATCTGTCCTAAGATGTACTTCAGCCAGTCTTCTACCAGCTGTAGCAGTGGAAATACAGCAGTGCTCTCTGTTTACAATATTGGTTGGGTTAATTTAGAAGGGTTTAAAATTTAAACTTAGCAGCACAGAGACCATGCCAATAGTCAGAGAACATCTGTCAGAACAAGGCCCTGCAGCCAGAAGAAGCTGCCTTGTAAAGCATTCCTGTCTGACCTACAGATGTGTTGAAGCATAGGCATCATAGGGCAGGTTTTCTTCACTGAATATTACTTTTGTCATTCACAAGAAACAATGAACAGGCTTATTTCAGAGTCCAGTCATAACATGACAAATAATATTTGTGTGTGTGCATCCACATATATGTGTGTGTGTGTAGGCACTAATTATGTGGTAACCACCAATACTTAGAATTTAAGACAGGACTTTGATACAAAATTAATATTCCTGTGTTTGTTTTTTGTTTGGTTTGGTTTGGTTTTTGCTTGTTTTTGTGGGTTTTGTTTGTGTGTTTGGTTTTGTTGCTTATTTATTTCTATAGCTGTAGAGGATATTTATGTTAAGCACACTTTGATGTCTACTGAACATACTTAAAATTCTGTCGTATTTTAGTTCTAGTTGTAACCTCCTGGGACCTTGCCATTTGGACCCTCTAAAGACAGTGTTACTTCCTTCAGTAAAACCTGGGAAGGAGGACATGGAGGAAGATCAGTATTGCCACATGAAAATACACATTGTTTCTTGGACAGAGACATGAGACTTTGCTGTCTGTGTGATAACACTCAAATTATAAATGTCAGCTTTTGACAGTGCTGACCCACAATCCATGATGCTGGCTGGAAAATCCACGCTTGTTGTTTTAAGTATTCTGGAAACTATGATTGCCATCCAAAGCTGAAAGCAGAGCCTCCACCACTGTGTCTGGAACTTGTACTGAGTACTATACCTCTCATTATATAAGGTTAATAATGCCAACTCTATCCCCAGCCAATATTTATAGCACAAAAAAATCCTCAAATGCAAATATATTTGAAGGCTTTATGGTATTACACCAGGGAATTGACATCAGACATTCAAGTGGTCATAATTTTTCAATTTGCTCTGTAAAGGACTTTACCTTCCCATCCTCACAGCAGTTGGCACAGCTGGATTTCCACCCTGACTGTGACCTCTGGATATTGCCATAATATAAACATTAAACAAACATAATTAGTGATAAAAAGTGCGTAGGTTATTTCTTCCCTCGATTTTTCACTTAAAAGATTTTCATAGGCACGTGTTGTTCCTAGTCTGCAGTTGCCAATAGATGAATATAATGACCAGTATGTGAGGATAGTGTCACTGAATTAAAAAACTGAGGGTTCTTTCCAATTAGTAAACCAAAGTGCCCAAGTTCCACTTTTGCATTTTGGCTACACCACAACAGGCAACAGATATCTTAGCAAAATATATTGAAGGATCAGATGGAACGGAAAACAACCTGGAAGAAACTGGAAATTTTACTGGGGGAGAGGAAGCCATGAGGAAGCTTACTATTGTAAAAATTAGTTCTGTATCCCAAAGAGGGAAGTAAGGAGAAGAGTTTCTGGGAGATTAAAACGTGTAATAGCAGGCAAACCTTTGTACACTCAGAGTATCCATTTCTCAACAGAGCAAACAGTAACATAAAAACATATGTGATGAGCAATAACACTCATAAATCTTAAGAGAGTATGTGTTCCTAAAGTACGACTTCAGACTGATCCGTTTTGTTAATTGCCAAACTTCAGCATGATTCAATCAAGTTTTGCTTAATCTCAATTTATTTACTCTTTGTGATGATGAATCACTGAACATATCTGTAGTCCAGTCTGTTGAACTAATTTATCAGGCATTTTGATGGGCTGGTGATTTGTCTTCTCTGAATGTTTCATGGTTTATTTATTTATATCATCTGGATTGTGTAGAACAAAAACTGGGGTTCTGCCAAGAATTAAACGTTCCTCAGTGATGCCTTTAGTAACAGGAAACACCCTCTAGATAGGTATTCTTGTTGCACTATAGCCAAACAACCAAGCCAGGAAAACTCTTATCTACAGACCCAATACTCCAGACTAAAATAATTTGTTAACCTGGGTGGATTTGTTACCCAGGTTAACCTGGTAACCCAGGTAACCTGGGTAAGACAATCTTGGAAAGATGGAGGGACAACAGTGGTGGGGTTTCTTTGTGCAGGACACGGGGATTTCCTGGGGACTGGCCCATGAATATCAGTCATTCCAGGGAGAAATAAGACATGAGGGGGTTACTTACATAGCCCAATTAACATGCAAGTACCGTGCAGAGAGACAGTCTCACACTGGCTGTTCTCTGGTTCTTATGGATAATGACAGTATGGGACAGGCCAGACAGGACTTCAGCATAAGTTGATAACTTATTTACATTTCCAGAACTGTACTTGAACTGATGTTCTCTACTGAAGTCTGTGTCACTATGACCACGCTGCTGTGGCTACTTGTTCAAGCTAAATTCAGAATAGCTGCAAGCAGCTGGCATGCCTACCTTCAATGCAGGTATGTTGCTTTGATCTTCTCTTTTCCAAGGGAATATATATCATCAGGTATTTTTCAGAATGACTTCCAACTCTTTACCTGTGAAAGAATTAAAGAATAAACACATGGAAATGTCAAATTATTTCCCAGAGTGGAAAGCTCTGATTTTCTGTATGTACAGATGCAGAATAAAAATCCTCTCACTTCCAAAGAGGTGCAGTCTGGTCAGTCTGGGCTCCCCAGTACAAGAGATATGGACTTAACTAAAGTGAGTCTAGTGAAGGGCCATGGAGATGTTTCAGGGACTGAAGCATCTGGCATATGAGGAGAAGTGGTGGGAGCCTGGGCTGTTTGGCCTTTGGAGAAGAGAAGGCTCCAAAGGACCTCAGGATTGGGTATAAAATACCTGATCAGGTAAAGAGATGAAAAAAAAAAAGATGGAGCCAGACTCTTCTTAGTGGTGCTCAGTGAAAGGACTAGAGGCAATAGGAACAAACTGAAACACAGAAAAGCTTACCAAAACTTAAGAAAAAGAATTATTAGATGCAAGGATGGTCAAGCACTTCCACAGGCTGCCCAGAGAGGTTTTGGAGATATTCAAAACCTGATTGAACCTGATCATGGGCAACATCACTCTGATTTGGGCAGGGGATTGACTATATGCTTCCCAGAGAAGAGCCAGCCTTGGCCATTCCATCAGATCAAATTTAAAAATCTCAAATATTTTTTAGATTTTCCTGACAATAGATAGTGGTGAGCAGAGCATTTCAGTTTATCAAGTAGACGTTAACACTCTTGACTCTTGGGCACATGATGTTCTTTAGGTGACCACTCAAATAGTGGATATAAATTAGAGATCAGGAGCACCATAAATAGAGTACCAGTACTAGAACACTTGTGGTAGTAAATGTGTGCACAGGTACATAACATGAATATCAGTTAAGGGTATAAGAAGAAGTAGGAATCTGATTCAAATACCAATTAAGTGTGATTTATTAGCTACCATTCAAGGACTGCTGTTCCTTCTATAGCACTGAACTTGATCAGTGGCATCAGATTTGGTCCCTTTGCTTATTATTGCTGTTTCAAGGGCTACATCAGCCCTGGACTTTGCTCAAAGCCTTCCTTACAGTTGTCTCATTTAGGGATTTGGTGCAGTCATTAGAAACAACGAAATTGTCAAAATCTGATGTTACATGGATTCATACCATATGTCACTGGAGTTGTAAGTAGCAATAATCAGGCAAAAACATGTACTTTTTTCATATGATGCTTTCTTCTGGCCCCCCCAGTGGGTTTGTAGGTTAGCTAGCCCTAAATAACAAAACCCAATTAGTTTGTATCTGAGGACAGTGAAATGCTTCTGAGATATCCCGAACACATTTGGCATGTTTAAACACATCCTTCCAGCTTGTCGTCTTTCACACAGCTTTTGAATGATGCTAATAATAATATCATTCATTTTGCGTGATTGATCCTGTGATTTTTGCTTCTACATCACAAATGTAATACTTCCAGTCTTGGCTTCTTTTCTTCTGCAGGGAAATGCAGTAGAATTCTTCAGTTATTCTAGATATTTAGGGCTGAAAGACCAAGACTCATTTATATACAGGCCTAAAGTTATTAAACAATCAGAGGTACTTCAGATCTAATTGTTTTATTAGTGCATCTATGTTGACTTTGATTGAAGTAAGAGATTTACATTGCCAAAAAAATTAGTGAATTGGACCTTTATGTACAGACATATGTATTAGATCATTTGTGAATTTTTAATGTGGGAAAACAGCCATGTTTAAATGATACAAAATATTTGTGTAGCAGTGCTGTTACTTGCAGGTGTTACTTAACTCAAATGAACACTACAGGAGTCAGTGTAATTGAAGTATGTAAAACCTGTAGAAGATCAGAACAGAGATGTGTTTTTGGTCTTATTTTAGGTTCAGAAACTGTTATAGGGACTATGCACAGTTTCAGGGAGAGGGTACTTTGCTTTTCAATCCAGTTATAGATCCACCATGGCTTATTTGGCCCTAAAATCTATGGAGAAAAATGTAGGCAACTGATTCTTTTAACAATATGCCTTTATTTTTTTATATCTGGAGGAAAGCCAATATGCTGGTATACCTATAAAATTAACCAAAATGGAGGGATAGAAACTGGATTGACAGCAGGAGATGTCCATTTGTCTGAAGAGTATCTTTTTCAAGAAAAGGTGAGCCACTATTTTTGTGTGGAATGCACGAGTCATGTCTGAAGATATGAAACTGCTAAAACCATCTGACAATAACAGTGTTGCCAGCATTAGCAGCTCTGCCAGTGTCTCTCCACTCACCCGCTGAATGGTGGTGAGGATACAGAAGTTCCAGTTCTGCTGTTTACCCAGCTGTGGATCATCTGGTTCCATGGGAAGAATTTGTCTTTCCAGCTTGCTTTTACAAAAAGCCTAAGAAATTACTTGAAATAGTAAAAAAAAAAACCAAAACGCCAGAAAAGAGCATAATAATTGCCAAGCTAGGTTAAGGAATGCCAGAACTAAAACTGCCATAATTCAGGTCCGCTGTGTACATTATTTTCCAATTTCTAATTGCATGACCACAAACTCGTGGTTTCTTTGCCTTACTTTTTTCCCTCACTGCAGAGAATAGACCTGCTGTGGGATGAATCATGGTTACCTCATTGCAGAAACTGTGGAATTTGGAGGTTGATGGCAAAGGACTTCAAGATAGGAAAGGATTGTACTGTGGTTTGGGAAAGTGTGTTGCTGTGGTACTGGATTTTGTTGCTATTATGGATTTTGTTGTTATTCTCCTGCACATAATTCCAAACGTAATGCTGGGCTAGTCACTTAACTCACAACTTCTCACAGATGGTAACTGATTTTCTGGAAACCCTGACAACTGGAATATGATATGGGATATGCAGAATACGCACTATTATGGGAAATTTGCTTTGAAGATGTATTTTAGATGCTGAAAAAAAAATCTGTTCTTAAGCATCTCATATGAAAAACTAAAGTCTATGGATTCTTTTGGCAATTTTAACTCAGTGACCATAAGTAAACATAGAAGGTACTACTTCTTTCTCATTTTCAGGAGCTCTGGGAAGACAATTGATCAGTGTTCATTAAACACCAGGGTCCTGCAGAAGAGAAGACCATAAAATGCCTTTCTTTGGAGTAAGTAGCTGTTTCAGCACTGTGTGAGATGGTAAGTGCCACACCTAGAATAACAGGGTAAGATTTTTCAAGTATCAATGCCACTGTTTTTGTGTAGTGAATCAGCATAGAACCATGGCAAAGGCCTTGACAGTTCCTTAAATCCTTTTCCCTGCCTGAAAGTGGGATCAACTAGGTAAAAAATATTTTCCTGTTAGATACTGGTCTAAATTCCAGTGGCAGAATTTTCATGACTGCATGATTTTCCATCACTTTGCTTTCCATACCATTAAAAAGTCTTTCCCAGTAGCTAGTTGAAATCTCCTCTTGGTTTGCCCAGTCTTCAGGGAAGAGAAAGAAATGTTCATCTGTGGGACTGTCTCGTAGGACACACATAAAGGGTACAGAACAAGGATCACTCCTTTATTTCCAAACTGATTTAAAAATTGTCCGAGACGAATGATCTGCAACAGTACATGTTGGGGCCTGACTGCCTGGAGAGCAGCTTGGCAGAAGAGGACTTGGTGGTCCTGGTGGACAGTAGGCTGGCCATGAGCCAGCAGCATGCCCTGGCAGCAGAGAAGGCCAAGAGTCTCCAGAGATGCATTAGGCAGAGCGCTGGGAGTGAGTTGAGGGAGGGGATCCTTCCCTTCTGCTCAGCACCAGTGAGACATGTCTGAAGTGCTGGGTCCAAAGCTGGACTCCCCAGTACATGAGAGATATGGATATTATGGAACTGGTCCAGTGAAGGGCTATTAAGAACAGGCTGTGAAAGATGCGGCTGTCAGCCTGGAGAAAGAGTCTCAGCAATGTGTATAAGTACCTGGTGTAAAGAAAATGGAGGCAGACTCTCCTCTGTGGTGCCCAGTGCCAGCACTAGGGGCAATGGGAACAAACTGAAACATAGGACATTACACTAAAACACAATAATCATACTTTTTTAATCCAAGAGTGGTCAAACATTTACACAGGCTGTCCAGAGAGGTTGTGAGGTTCCAGTCAATCCCTGGAAATATCCCAAACTCTGCTAGAGACAATCATGGAAAATGTGACCCTCTTTTGGGTTTGAAACTAACTAGACAATGTCCAGGGTTGTCTGCGTGCATCAACTATTGTGTCACTCAGTGTCTCCAGGGGCCATACATAGAAAGCATGACCCTGGCATTTAATCCTGTGTATTGAAGATATTGAACAGCTATTCTCTGCAGTAAAATTGAAAATGGCTTTTTCACTCATGGACTGCCTGCATAATAGGGAGAATCAGAGTAGAATAACTTAATGTTTGAATACCTTTTATGATTCTGTATGGTGTGAGTTCTCCCTTCTCCATAAGGATCTTGAGTTTGGGTGTCTTCCTAGCTTTCTGGAGTAAGGTATAACTGTTTTTGTTTTATTGGGTTTTTTGTTTGTGTAAAAAATTTATTTCTATCCTTATGAGGTTTTTCAAAAACACTGAGTAATACCTGGGTAAAGAAATAGAGCTTATTGCCAAGTCTAATGTTTCCTTCACCAGTGATGTATTAAAATGCCCCTCACTTTCACTTTTGTCCTTATCTTCTTCAGACAGCGGGGAAGCCCATTCCTTGTGTCTTATGCTTCCAAACATGATTTTCAATAGATTTCTTTTTTCATCCCCTTCAGCCCATAGCATGAGCTATTGTTTTATAATGCTTTATAGCTACTTGTCTAGGGAACAGAGTTATCTAAATGAAGGGTAATTTTCCAGTATATTCTGGACATTTGTGTGGCACAAGAAAGAGGCTTAACATCTTAAAACAATGATCCTGTGAGGAATAAGTGCTAGATTAACCTACACTGTAACTAACACTAGACTTAAAAATCCCTTTCCCTTTCCTCTTCACTCTTAGATTGCCTAAATTCCTGAGCCATCTGCATGTCTCTCAGCTAAGTTTCTCTTAATCATCAGCTTCTAGTCCTGCCTCCAGATCTGTCCAAATCCATATTGTGCGTTAAAGTTCACAATCCACACTGTCACCCTGCCCTTTTCTTCTGCTCACATTTTTCATGTTCTCTGCACAACCTCCCTTTTCCCAGGGAAGGCAGTAAATGCACAAATGGAAGGGTTGGTAGCCATGCTCCCTCTCCTAGAACATATGGCTACGGCAGACTTTGGGAAGCTGGAAGATGTGGACTCCACTTCAGTCTGACAAAAGGAGCAGCAAGATCAGGTTTGTCTTGTCCCTGAGGAACAGAGCAGCCCCTAAGCTGTGAAGTGTCCAGGTTCCTGATCTGAACATGACTTTTTCCTAGGTGATACCCACTGGCAGGTCATTCACTTTAGTTCCCCATCCTTTCTCTTCTCTTGTTTTTGCTTCATCTGTCCCCTGGTTTTATGATTTTTTTTCCCTTCACAGGCAACTGTACTGTGAGGGCAGTTAAGGGGAGAGAGACACTCACTTCCTGGGATTTTGCAAAAGACGCATTAGCAGACAAACCCTGGCTGCCATTTCTCCTTAATGTTCATTCAGTCTCTCTTCTCAAAGACAAAAACCTGTTTCCTAGGATCCATTTTCTCACAAGTTTTTATGCAATTTAGTTTTAAGGGATTAGAGAAAGAAATGTCAGACCACTCCACAGGTAGCAGTTTCACAGGGCAATACGGCTCACGCTGTCAATGAGTCAGCCTGTATTTCTTTTAGCTTGTTTTTGACCTTTGTTCCTCCTCACTCCATAAATCAGTCCTTCTTCTCCTTTGTGATGTTTACATTGTCAAAACAGATAGACGTCCCCAAGGTATTTCCTCACCTCCAGCAGATAGTCTCAACATTAGCGCCTGAGCACACTCTGCTCTCTTTGCTCAGCTGTCATACAGCCAAACTCATCTCATTGATTTAATTCCTCATAAATCAATAGGTCCAGATACTTACCCTGTTGTTTCCTTTGGGATGAGTCTGCTCCACAAGATCACAGCCAGTTTGTTGGTCTCCGGTGTTATTAGGACCTTCTGTCTCTCTTCTTTAGGCACATTTCTCCACTTCATGTCTGCATTTGAGGTTGAGCTTCCTCCTGCAGACTACTGCCCTGTGCCCAACCACTTGGCTGTTGTTTTGTTATTTCCAGCCTGTCTAAGATTCTTTATGTTTTGTGTCTCTCCCCATTGGTTTACACAGAACCTCTCTAATTCATAGGAGTTGTTACACCAAATATAAATTGAACGAATGTGGTGTTTATTGCTTTCTTCCAGATCATAATAGGCATTAAATAAAAACATACTTAGGACAGATTCCTAGCCTGCCTTTCCTCCCCTCCCCACACCCAATCCATGTCCCAGATAGTCTCCCGTCGGATCTTTATGTTCATGTTTATCTTTTGTTCCTCTTTGTTTATGGTCTCACAGCCTGTGTTCAATCTCTGTGACACTGCTCATTTCCCAGCCAACTTGCATCAATTTTTCAAGTAATTTTGTAGCTGAGGCTTTTATCAGGACTGGCTGGAGGCTGCTTCTTCATTCCCTTCATCAGCTGGTTTTGTAAATCAGTAAGAAAGGAGCGCCCATGTCTGCCTGGCAAGATTTAGCCTTTGTTAGCTCTCTGGAATGACTTTAATGCTGGTCCTAAGCAAAAGCACCATCGTTAGTGATGGGGAATGTGCTCTCTTTTGCACAAGCAATGAAATTTCCCTAGGCTCTTCACTTACTGATTTTATTCATCCTGTTTTATTTATTAATCCAGATGCTTAACAATGTAAAATATGGGTCATGATATCCAGCTGGTTGTTGTTCCATGTTCACTCTCATCTACCTCCTGCTAGCAAATACTTTATCCATCTGCTTAGGAATGTCTCAGATTTGTAGCAATAGGAAAGACACTGCCATTGAAAAATTCTGAGAATCCAATTGTGACAGACCTGGGAGGGCAGGGGCAGGAGGGATTCATGTGGTTAAGGTGTCATCTCCAGCAGAGCCAACATCCCTCCCTCCCACACTGCAGCAGAACCTGTAACATGGCTGCAGCAACCTGGTCTCTGAAGGCAGGATCAGGTATGAGGAGCTCTTGCACCCCATCACTTACCATTGGCACCCCACAACGTGCCACTGCTGGGGATCAGCAGTACAGGTTGGTGCAGAGAAGGCACTGAGGGGAATCTCTGAGATCCTTCAGGAGAGACAGGCACATGGGGATGAACACCATTGAGGCTCAATGTGGTTATGAAGAGATGCACTGTGTAGGGTTTGCATTCCACTGTTAGGCATTTCTGTTCATTTTTCTATAGTCCATCAGAGCTGAGAAATAAAATTTAAAAAATCTTGTCTTTCTAAGAGAAATATGATTTACTGTTTTCCCAGTCTCTTCTTGCCCCTTAACTCAGGGACAGAGTTTAAGCCTTTCAGCACAAAGAAATATTAAAACAGTCATGGTCAACCTGATCAGTGGTAGCTTAACCCATTAGCGGGCTACCTGCTGCAAGTGTTTGCTGGGTAGGCTTTAGGACATGATTTACAAAGAGGACTTTCAATGGGACTGGGGTAAGTGGATCTTTATGGATCTTGAGTAAGAAAAACTAATAGGAAGTACAGACAAAAATGTGACCTTCCAGACCAGGGGAATCAATGAAGGGAATCAGTGTGAGCAGAAGTATGGGCCAATGCCCTTTGAAGAGGGGTGATATGACCTAATGTTTGATCCAGCACTGAGCCGGGTAGGGAGCAGGGCCAGTGACCACAGTCCAAGCAGGATGATACCCAAAATCATCTGAGAAGGTGGCCCAAGCTCAGTGACCAAGTGAAGGGTGCAGGACCCAAGGAAGGGTTCTGTGCCTACAACCTGGCCAGCAAATTAATGTGTGCAGGATAAATCTCAGGCACTGAAACTAACTGGCACAGGACAGGCCTTAGGTTTGCTTAGTTTCCAAAAAAGGATGACTGCATGCAAACTCTAACTTGAGCTACATCCCAAAGCACACCTTCAAACTGTTTAGGAGTGTTTGTTGGCACAGACTCAGGGCACGACAAGGGTTATTCTTACAACCTTACATTTACTGTGGTTGAGTTCCGTGCCTAGGAGCAGTCTCTGGTGCTTTTCAATTTACTTACACAGATGATGCTTTATACAAAACAGAGGACAAAGAGTGCAGGCCAGCATCTGGAGCATTTCCATCACTCACAAACACACACATGTGCCCCCCACTTCCCTATGCACACTATGGACCCCCAGTAATATCAGACACCAAGCCTACCCAGAAACTAACCCTTGCAACCTCGTCTCCAGCTGTCTCACACCCAGAGACTTGCACACACACACACACACACACACACACACACACACACTAGTGCACTTCCACTCACAAGCAAAAGGGTCTCCCAACTGACTCTGAGACCCCATGGTCTCTTTGGTAGTTGACCTGGATTTCCTGGTGCTTCCAGTAACCAGTTCCTCCAGTGGTCTCACTCACAGACATGCATATGTACCCAGCCCAGGCTTATGGCCACTGTGATAGTTGGCTCCCAGGCCACTTCCATCTGCTGGTTAGTCCCACTCCATGGTAGCTAGCAATGATGTTGTTGTACAGCCCCTCACTTGCTTGGGTTCTTGGCACCCCAGGCACATGGGCACCTTGTGGTTCTGTGCTGGTTCCAGCTAGGGTGCAGTTAATTTTCTACACTATGGCAAGAAAACATGTTTTGGATTTGTGTTGAACACAGGGTTGATAATATAGTGATGTTTTTGTTACTGCTGAGCAGGGCTTGCACAGAACCAAGGCCTTTTCTGCTTTTTGTATGGCCGTGCTGGCAAGGAATTTGGAACACTGGGAGGAGATGCAGTCAGGACAGGTGACCCAAACTGACCAAAGGGATATTCCATACCATATGACATCATGCTTAGTATATAAATTGGGGGGAGGAAGGAGGAAGGGGAGGTATATTTGGAGTGATGGTGTTTGTCTTCCTAAGTAACCATTACCCGTGACTGGGCCCTGCTCTCCTGGAGATGGCTGAAACCTGCCTGCCTATAGGAAGTAGTGAATCAATTCTTTGTTTTATTTTGCTTGTGTGTGCAGCTTTTGTCTTCCCTATTAAACTGTCCTTATCTCAATCCATGAGTTCTCTGGCTTTTACCTTTCCAGTTGTCTCCCTGATCCTGCTGGTGGGGGAATGAGCTAGTGGCTGTGTAGTTGGGATTAAATCATGACAGGTTCAAATACAGTTGCTGGCACTGAGATGACCATACACATTCATGGAGGCAGGAAAGAGCTCCCTCACCCAGGTAAATAGAGTTGGAGGTTAATAAAATGACAAGAAAAACTGTGCTGGTTAGCTGCAGGGCATCTCCCAGCAAATGTACTGACCCACGACAGGTTTGCATGCAACCAGCCCCTTTTATTTCCTTATCCCTCTCTTTACTCAAGTTTACTCCGCCAAAATAATCTTGTTCCATCCCTTTTCCCACCCGTGGTCCTTCTAATTATCCCATCATAAGTCCCAGCCTCAGCTGGAAGGCGCTCTGCAGAAACTTTCCATTGACTCACCTTGCTGGGTGTCACCCCTGGCCCATGGGGCTGCTTGTGCCCCAGTGACAGCCGTCCAGAAAGTTTGGGACAGGAGTTCTGTTTCTCTCATAGCAAACCTTAACAAACATAAAGCAGAATTCCCCGATAAAGATCATGTTTTATAAATAAAATACAGATAAAAGAGCAGGACAATGTGAAGGAGTGTATGGATGAAAAACTTACAAAAATGCCCAAACCTGGTTACCAATTGCTCTCTACTGACCAAGAGAGAAGGGTGATCTGTTGGGCTCTCCCCAAAAGCTTGATGTCTAGCAGTCCTGTTGGTCAGACAGGCTGGGATGTAGAAGTCAGCTCTGCATCATTTTCACAAAGACAGCAACTGATTGGCTGCTTCTGGCTGAAATTTGAACTGCCTGTCTAAACTCCAGCACAGTGTATTCCACTTAAACTACAACCAACAATAGAGTTTCCTTATGTCTGGATTGTTGGCACCAGGATATAATTTTAAAAGTTACTCAGACAGAAGCAGACAAGCCTTGGCACTTCCACCCTCTGTCACTGCTCTGTGGCTAGGCAGTCAGGTCGTCAGCAAACAGGTCTAGTGCATCAGGTCTTATGTCTCTTCCCCTGCAACTATATGAGGAGGACAGGTAGTGGACTGGTCCCCTTGTGAAGAACTTTTTTGGAACATTGGGAAAGGAAGCTGCTGGGATGCACAGGCACAGAGATGAATGAAAAGAGCATTTCCATACCTTGCCTTGCGCTATCGAATGCATGGGTGGGTTGGTTTCTGTCACTTTAGTCAGGGAGCAGAGAGATCATGGACATCTCATTGTTTTGTTCATGGGTGCCACTGTAATGCTGGAGATACTGATTATTGTGGATGAGATCTGGATCTCCTGGCCTTAACAGAAGCCTCTTCACAGAACTATGTGCTTTCTGTATGGTTGCTTCAAATTCTAAGGGCTACAGTCTGGAGATACTGCTTTTGTGAATGAAGGTTACCAGTGATTTTGCCAGTCCTATGTATAAACCATGTAACCAAGACAGTGTTATCTGCAGATCCACCAGCTGAGGAATGAGGAAATCAGGAATTTTTGCTCTTCAGCATAGGTAGCATAAATGTTGCACAGAGATTCTGGTTCTTGGATTACATGGGAATAACAGTGCATAAAAATCACATTTTCATTACTTTTAGGGAACAGATTTTCAGCTTTATTCTCCCCATAAGCATGTAGCAGGAATAAGCATATTAGGGTAAGGTGGAGTGTTCTGTCTTCTAGTGAATCCTTTAGGAGTTAAAAGCATTAAATGGTATTAAACTTATTCAATTTGGTTTGAAGACAGAGTACAACAGAAGATTAGAAGCCACTAACTAGTCCCTGCTGTCACTAGTCTCAGCTGCTATGGAGGATCTGGACTTTTCACAAGTGAAAAATGTTCTCAAGGACCTTGCTTTTAAAAGCACAAAGCATCAATTGCACCAAGCCACTTCAATTGAATTCTCTGTTTAAATGGGTAAGCCATCCATGGTTTGAATGGCGTCTGCAAATTACATTAAAACATTACTATTCAGCCAACATGGTGATTTTAAGAGAGGGTCTCCAGTGCAGAGACATAGCATTAGTGAGCTGCTAGTGCAATTCCCAGCCCCACACACTGTGCTGAAACCACATCTGCAGTAACAACACCACACTTGGATGGCTTGGTAAGGAAAGTTACAGCCAGCTCTGCTCTCTGGAGAGACGAAAAGGGAAGGTTTTAGAGTGACTCTGCACCTGTGAAACAATGTGCTGCAATTACAATGCCCAGCACCAGCCAGCCTTTGCTCCAGGGAGGGCTGGAGTGCCTTAGGAAGCTTTTTGCAACAGTTATGGTCACTATAAACACAAATGGAGAAAGCAGCTATTAAAAGATCTTTGAAAGGCCCTCTGTTGGTTTCTGCTCTCTCTAGCTGTCTTTGGAAAGGCTAAGGATGCCAAACGATAAGCTTTGCAGTCCTCAGCACTCCTGAGACCTGCAAGAAATCTGCTGGCAATTGTTTTAAGCTAATGATTTCCTGCCGGTTGATTGGTGCTTATGTGCTGACGGGTGAGAGGCTGTAGCTACAGAAGTTATAAAAACAAATTGCCTCTGTGTTAAGGAATGCCAAGCTGCCTGCTCAGTCTAACCCACTTCTACATTTTTATTTTTAAGGTCTGTTTGCAAACTCTGAGTTTGGTCTCTGCTGATTAAATAGCTCCCTGCTAGGATTTACTGGGATAAATCCCTGAACCACAGTAGAACACTGATAGCAGGATACTGTCTCTTCTAGTTAAATTAAGGGGCATTTTAATGTGTTACATTTAATGCCAATCACATTGGCTATTAGGCTCTTGGGAACCTCTTTCTCTTGAAAAAATAGGAAAAAATATTATCTTTTCAACAAGTGGGTTCTGTGTTTAGTTCCTTTCTGTGACTAATCAACTGCCCTTCAAAGGCTTGAGTTGGAGCTGGAACATCACCTGGTCTCCAGAAGAGCCAAGAAGTCTTCATTCTGAGTTCTTCAAAACACTTGGATACATGGGTCCTGTCAGTGTGGATTTTGAGGAGTCAGAGAACAAAATGTGATTCCCAAATACCCTAACTTAGAAACTGTCTAATTCTAGAGACATCTTAGGTCCCTGGGGAAAGGTGCAAGAAAGGCCAACTTCTTCAGGAACCTACCATCAGATTCCTAAAATGTGAGTGGATGCTTAGCCCTGTTGTGCAGTGTCTTTGCAGAGCATTAGCCATGCGTGCCTGCCTGGACAACAATGCAGACAGGCAGGTCAGAGCCTGCTGGCTTTGAACTACCTGGCACGTAGGGCCAGGGACTATCCACAGCTGTCCATTAGGATAAGCTAAACCAGGATGTATTAACCCTAAAATCCTGAGATTAAGCTATTTTGCTTACGCTCAGCTCAGAGTAGTGTCTTCAAGTGAAGGTGGGTGAGATATAGGCTTTTCCCCTTGGGTTGGGTTGCCTCTTGGCTGCTTTGGCAAGCCACAGTCACACAGGGTGCCACCAGACATTGCTGTCCCTCGGTCTGTGCCTCCTGAAGGCTCCTTACTGGTTCTCCAGTGAAGTTGTGTCCAGGAGCTCTGGGGCAGCTCCAGGCTCTCAGATGTGATGATGGCTGTACAGTGAACACAGTAAGACTGTCACATCCCAGGGCATTCCAGTTCTTCTGAGACAGAAAGCTGACATGAGTTCTGGTTTAGAGTTGGTGTTAAACAAGTATGTGTCAATAAAAGCAAGGTCTGAAAGAAGACAGGGAATCCTCTGATGGGGGAGGGTTCTTCAGGGCATTATACAGAGAGTTAAGCTTAGCAGCCCACCTGGATCAGGCAGAGAAGAAAACTGCTCCAGGGAAGGGATTCCTCCACCCTCACACAGCCTAATGACCAGCAGTGCAGCAGGCACAAGGTGCTTTTCAGGAATGTCTTTGCCAAAGAGACCAGGTCATGCTTAAAGCAAGACATTAGGCTGGAAAACTAATTCAATGACAAATCCTGTGCTCATGTGGCCACCTGCCCCAGCTAAAGAGCTGCTCCTTGATATTGGTAAAATGGGGATGTACCCAGTTAACTCCAGAAGGCAAAGTGGGAGCAGGTGGACCTGCAGGAGCTCAGGCAGGCTAGCAAAGAAGCAAGATCAGCTGCACAAAAACTCCACTTGTTCATGGCAACAGGCCTGGGGACATCACCCTGGGGCTATGAGCCCTGTAGCCCAGGGACTAGGGAGGAGTAGATCTGGGACTGCACAGCACCCACTAAAGCAGGTATAAAGGGAGATGCTTTGTTGTCTTGGTCCATATGTGGAAGTTGAGCCCCCTAAAAGTATGAAGTGAATGTATAAAGACTCAGATCTTATCTCTGGCCACAGCTTGTCCTCTTCACCCTCTGTAACAACATGACAAAAATGTGTTATTTCGAGGTTAAAGCATCAGTACTGGCCATTTTCAGCTTATGGGGAGTTCTCAGGGAGCTGGCAAGCTGGGCAGAAAAGGGTGGGTTTGGATTTTCCTCTAAATTTCCCAGCAGAGCTGCAAAGAAAAGTTTCTCACAGACCATCAGTCCCCATGGCAGCTCCAGTGACTGTGATTCCCCATCAAGTGTCCAATGAACATTGTGTCAAACCCACATAAAAACACCTCTGCAGCAGCCTTGTCTGCCTGACATGAGCTGTGGGATGCCACTGCAGGAACTGAAGGGGTAATAATTTAGTAGTGGACTTGGTTCAAGCAGAAGAGATCCAAGTGCTCTCCATTGATCACATGAAATTCACACCTGAGAATGGGCATCTGCCCAACCTATCTACATGGCAGGCGATTTGGGCCTCAGACACAGTGTTAGGTCCAGGCTTGGCAGGCAATATAGACATGATACCTGGAATTCCAGCTTCCTTTTGAAACTATGTTTTATTTGGTCAGTCTTATTTTTGATGGTCCATCAGTAAAAGTACTATTCCCATTATTATTTCTAACACTGTTTCTCATCACTAGCAGCCTATGCATTATTTCTAACCCAGTAGCATGAGCCTTGAATTTTTTCCATCATGTGCAGGCATTGAAATCATTCTGTAAATGCCTCAGCAAATAGGACACAAGCTTCTCTGGGAACCTGTGCATTTTATGTAAGATGACTATGTGATCATTTTGAACTCAAAGGCTATTTTTGTGATGTGGGGGAGAGAAAGGCAGTTAGAGCTGAGAGCCTGGATGATTTCAGAGGCGTGCTGAGCTTTACCAGGGGAGTTGAACTTTTCCCCTATCTGGAGCTCAAATCTTTCAGTGCAATTGCTGCTACATTTTCTGACGAAGTCAGCTTTTGGGGAAATGTTTTTTATTATCTGCTGAGGGAAGAGACACACAGAAGATACCTACACACAAGAACATGTTCTTTTCCTGAAGAATTTAAACTGATCAGAGTGGGAAGTAGAGTCTTGAACACAGTATTATTATTCAATCTGTCGACATGAAACCTGCTCTTTCAGAATCAGCAGCACCTTCACAAATCTTGTAATAGGCAGCTGCTGCTTAAAATAATGTGACACAGACCAACAAGCCAGTTGAAGGCAGTAATGTAGATTGCCTACACATTCATGTTTTTCTTTAAGAATTACAAATTGATTACACCCCTCTCTGAGAAATATTCCTACCTATGGCAATACCCTGTTCAGCTATATCTGCGCATAAGCTTCCAAGTCAAGCTAGTAAGTGCATACACATTTATGTTTCTCTTGGTAATCATGACCTTTCCATAGTATTCTGCAGGCAAATGCTCTAGCTGTCAGTGATATAATACAGATGCAAGCTTCTCCGTCAAAAAAAGCTGTGCACTAGACATGCAATCCCATTGCTCTTGAAATAAAATCAACATGGAAATACTGTTATTTCTACAGCAATTTTAATTAGCACAAAAATTGCAACTGACTATAATCCCTAAGCAACTAAATGGTATGCATGTTGGACTTGCTTATTTAATAAATTGACTACTACAATCAATATGGTCTGCATCATCTACGTGAAAACATGCTTTCTTCTCATTCATACAATAAGGCATATAAACTCTTTTTGCAGGCCAAGAAATCCTTTGGCAAATGTGCAAAGAAAGAAATGTAACAGCAGAGGCTCACAACAAACATCTGAACAATTTCTATCAGTTATGTTTTTGATGGTATCTGTCACTTCATTTTAGATTTCATTAAGTTATATGTATCACTGACCAATCAAAGGTTAAAGTTATTCATTCCAAGAACATTTCTCTCCTTATTACACTTGTTAGGAGATGAGACAAAATTTTGAGTAGTGCAGTGCATGATGCAGGGGATTTCTAAGCCTGGAAGGTACTGCCAGCTGAGCCTGACCTCTTGTCTATCTCCAGATTTTCAATTACTTCCCATTGCTTCTGAGTCCAACAACTTCTTATTTTAACTAAAATTTAACTCACAGAAAAACATTTAAACTTGAACAGGGGGATATTAGGAGGAAATTGTGGAAAATCCATCCTTTCCAATTGTTTTTCCCAGTGGTTATTTGTTCTCACTGCTAAGAATCTGCGCTTTATTTCCAGTGTGAATTCATTTGGCTTCATCTCCCATCCATGGTTCTCATTACATTTTTGTCTATGAAAATGAACTGCCTTTTCAAAGTGGGTATTTTCTTTCATTAATGTGCTTGTAAATTAGTGCTTTCTCATCTTTTACATTAGGCTCATCTCCCAGTATAAGGCCTTTTCTCGGGCCCTTCCATATTCTCATGTCTTTTTGTATCTTCTTCAGTTTTCCAGAAGCCTCCTAAAAAACTTGAGAAAGAGAATGCTGATGATACACAGTATCGTGGTTTTGGTGCCCATACTTGTTGGCAGGCTTCAGTTAGTTTTCCTCACCATCAATACCTGTATTTGTTTACTGGGACCTATTCTGAGTCACCCATTCCAGAACAGGATACTTTCTCTCTGCAAAGGTACGGTCTCCATCCCTTGTTCAGAAGTGTACAATGTACAAATCACCAGTATTAAAGGGTAGATAAAATGAGCACAGAGCCTCAGTCTTGCATAACTGTCCAGCCCACACAATTATTTACTTTTCAGTTACCAAATATCTTATTAGCAATGATTTTATGCTTCCAGATCACCAGTGGAGACATCAAACAGTGCCAGGCTCAGCGCCCAGCCTGACAGAGCCTTAATAAAGCCAGCCTGATTTGATAATGACTGTCAGTATGATCTGTTGGGTCCTCATCAATTTAGTGTCCACTTTATTGATACTTCCTAACACTACCATGAGAGCACTGTGTAACACTAGATCTAATAACTTGCCAAAGTTGAAGGGTTTTATTTATAATGATTGCCTTTACTGAGAGAGATGTGATGAAAAATATAGTGGAGTTGTTGGAAAAGAACTTCTCTTTACCCACATATAGTTGCGAAGTTGCTGAATAAGCCTTGCTTTGACCTAGAAATTTAAAATGTAACATCCTTTCTCTCTGTAGAGAGAATAACTGCTCAGTGTGTGCCTTGGCAGTGTGGTCCCACGAGCTCATGGCCAGCAGCACCTCCCAGAACCTGCTGAGGGCTCAGCTTCACCCTCCACAGCCTATCCCAGAGCAGCTGCACCCAGCATTGTGCTTCTGCTGCTTGTCTCATTCTGCTTCAGCAGGCTGCAGAGATGGTGCCACTGGGGAGGAGGCTTTTATTTACATTCATTCAGTTTAAGAAGAGGACACAAAGCTGGGGTTTAGGCCAGCTTTGTGTTGTCCTCTGAGTGCTTGTTTAGCCCCAGCATGGTACATTCTCATCTGTGGTTGCCTTTTGTGAAAGTCAGTATGAGCTCCCCTGTAAAATGGCCTCTACTTTCCCAGGAGACAGGAAGACTTAGGCAGGTTATAGTAGCCTTCCACGTGACCTTCTCCATTCCACTACAATCCCAGAATCATAGAATGGATGGGGTTGGAAGGGATCTCTGGAGATCACCTAGTCCAACCTCGTTTCTATACCAAATTTACCTGAAGCAGGCTGCACAGGATTGCCTCCGGGTGGGTTTTGAATATATCCAGAGAAGGTGACTCCACAGCCTCTCCATGCAGCCTGTTCCCTGGGGCTCTCTGTCACCCTCACAGTAATGACATTTTGACTCATATTTAGATGGAATATCCTGTGTTTCAGGTTGTGCCTGTTCCACTTATCCTGTTGCTGGATGTCACTGAAAAGAGTCTGTCCCCATCCTCTTAATACCTGTCTTTAAGATATTTGTATGCATTGGTAAGATCCCTTCCCAGTCATCTCTTCTCCAGGCTAAACAGGCCCTGCTCCCTCAGCCTTTCTTCATAGAAGAGATGCTCCAGCCCTCTCATCACTTTCACAGTCTTTCACTGGACCTGCTCCAGTAGTTCCTTGTCTTTCTTGAACTGGAGAGTTCAGAACTGGAACAGCACTCTAGATGTGGCTTCACCAGGGCTGAAAGGCAGGATCACCTTGCTTGACCTGCTGCCCACAGGGTGGCCACCAGGACACACTGCTGGCTCATGGACAGCTTGTTGTCCAACAGGACCCCCCAGGTCCTTCTTCACAGAGCTGCTTCCCAACAGGTCAGCCCCCAGCCTGTGCTGATGCATGGGGTTATTACTTCACATCTCTCTCTCCTCAGGTGCAGGGTCCTGCACTTGCCTTTGCTGAACTTCCAAAGGTTCTGCCCTGCCCACCTCTCCAGCCTGTCCAGGTCCTGTTGAACAGCAGCACAACACTCTGGGGTATGAGACACTCCTCCCAGCTTTGTATCACCCGCAAACTTGCTGAGGGTGCTCTCTGTTCCTTCATCCAGGTCAGTGGGGAATCAGTGGAACAGGTTGGACCCAGGACTGACCCCCGGGAACACCACAAGCCACAGACCTCCAACCAGACTGGCCCGTGGTCACAGCCCCCTGAGCTCTGCTGTTCAGTGCTCCATCCTCCTCACTTCCCGCTCCTCTAACCCACGCTTCCTGAACTTGCCTAAGGGGATATTACGGGAGACAGCACCAAACGCCTTGCTGAAGTCAGGGTAGACAACATCCACTGCTTTCCCATCATCCTCCCAGCCAGTCATGCTCTCTTTCGAAGGCTATCAGCTATGTAAGTTAGCTTTAGGCTAACTTCAGAGTGCTGGAGCAGTTCTGATAGCACCAGTGGAGCTGGAATTCGCTATGTAGCACTTGGCAAGTGCAACAAACTTTTGAGTAGCCAAAAAATATTTGGATATGGATTGCAAACCATGTGAAGACTCTTCTACTCCTTGAAACTCCTCCCCAAAATGTGATGATTTCTCCTTGATGGTAAGGCTCTGCTCTTTTTCTTTGTAACTGAAGAAGTTTTTTGCTAGTTTGTGGGTTTCTGAAGAAGTGTCACCCTTTATTGCTCATGTGCACCGATGATATTAAAAATAAGCCAGCCAGTTGTCATAGATCAGAAACACATGAATTAGAAACAGACAGTAAGCAATATCTGGCAAAATTCAAATCATCAAAAGCTTAGAGGATTGTAATCTAGTTCACTTAGGTCACAGGTGAAGCTTTTTGAAAAGGGGATCAATAAATAGGTTTGGATGAACTGTGAGTGTATTTATAGCAAAGCAAATTGTAACTTGATTTAACTATTTTCCCGTAGAATCTGCAGCCAGAGTGAGCCCTGCCACACTGAGTTACTGTGGGAAAGGCAGGAGAGGAAATTGAGCAGAAATGAGCAATAAACAGAAATGAAACTACCTTGATTATTCTAAGTCCTGAGCCTGAACGTAAAATGGATGCCATTAAAATATGGAAATTTTAAACCATGATCATTTCTCATTCTCTTGGAAAAGTCTGGGGAGTTCAAATTATTCCCCCCTCACAGAAAGTTCAAAAGTGCTGTTGCTGACAGTGAATATCCAGCACTGAATGCTGTCTTCTGTAGAGGATGCAATACCCTCACGATGACAATGCAGGATATTTATATATGTATAAATCAGTGTGGTACCTCTTCTGAGAGCTCAGCTCTGTGCAGAAGAATTCTGGTGCTGAGAGCTTTTCTTCAGCTGGGAATGTGATGTGAGTGCTGTGGGAGAGGTTTGGAGGGGTTAGAACAGGATTTTACATCATATTTAATGTGTCTTAGTGGTTTAACATCTCAAATGAGCTGTGCACCCATGAAGCAAAGGTTCATTTTCCTCATCCATATGACGGCCAAGGGAATTTATCTAACAATATAATAAGGCCCTGGAATAAAGGGCAGTTGGTGATTCTGAGAGTAAACTCCATATTTCTCCATATTCTGTGTTAGAGGCAAAGTTACTTTCTGTCATGGAAAAACTCAGCAAATGAGACAGCACTGCCAACACTGACTTTAACACAAATCTCACCAGATTTCTAGGTTTTTTTCCTTAGAGCTGCAAAGAAAAGTATTTGAGTTAGAATCTTGCACTTTATTTTAAAAAGAAGGACAGTAGAGGAAGGACTCAGAATGTGAAGCACATACATCCTAGTGCCTCAGAAGACACAGAAATGAAACAGTGAAGGGCTTGATTGATCTGTTAAAAATCTCCTACTTAAACTAATTTAATGATTTCTGGTTTTTTTCCAGTGTACCTTCTGAGTGTTTGACAGCTTTGGGCAATGCAGATGCTGCGGCAAGAACCCAAATGGCAAGCAGCAGGGGGGCCTGAGTTAGTGAACTACATTGTCATGGGCATTCCTACCAGCCCAGGTAAGAGAGCGGTCTGGCTGTGCCTGCACGCTGTTTTTAAACAAGCATGTGTGTCTAGGGACACTCGGAGAGCAGCTCAGTGCCAGCTGGGTGCAGGCCAGGAGGCGGCTGCTTTAGCTGTGGCCCGGGCTGGAGCCAAGCCCGGCTCCTCTTCGCCCTGGCCCCGGTGCATGAGTGGTGTGGGGGGGGCTCACGTGAGACCCTGGGCCTTGAAAAGAGTGGGAAAAGCCTGAGGAGACAGGCTGTGGTCACACAGTCTCTTGCATGTGACAGGCTGGAGAGTCCTTGCCAGTTTGCCTGACTCTGTGAGCTGCTCCTGCTAGAAGGGCTGGGGCAGAGGGCAGCAGCCCCTCCACCAGCCGTGGGCTGGGAGTTGTGTGTCTGGCCTGTGGGAAACAGGAGCCACTCGATCCCACAGCTGGTGGCTGTAGTGAGCCTCCCTGTGGCAGTGGGGGTGGTCCTGCCTGCCTCGAAGGGACATTGCTACACCTCCAGCGCCCAACTCCATGGCCCCTGGGCTGGGCAGTCCTGCGGGGGCCAGAGAGGACTCAGCCCCTGACAGGGGGGAGGCGGGGGGTGCTGGAAGAGTGTTCCCCTTTTCCACTCAGCAGGCCCAGAGATAGCAACTGTGGGATGCCTCCTCAGGCATGGAATGCAGTGGGGGTAAGAGATGGTTACAAACAGGCCATGGCCAGTTTGCATAAGGAAATGGAACTCACAGTCAGTAATAATATAAAAAGGACAGTAGAAAAATTACAGCTGTGAGCCTGGAATGCAACACAAATACAAAAAAACCATAAGAGCCCCCAGAGAGAACTGCAGAGGTGCCTCCACCCTTTTAGGTTGTCAGCCAGTATCTCCGTGGCAAAGCAAGTGGAAGGCATTGAAATGCACTCAAAACTCTGCATCCCTCCAGGCCTGTAATGTATGCAGCTCATAACACATGAAATGCAGGCACCAGCTCAATGGGCAGACAACATTTTTTAACCTCTTTTTATTTTTTTTTTTTTTTTTCCCCATTAGGAGAAAAGAGACAATTGGACTAATGTATTACTAGGGTTCATTAATTTGTCTCCTCAAATGGCAAGATGAACGACAAACTCATTCTCAGTCATTTTTGCAAGTCAAAGAATAGATTTAAAATTTTCTTTTCACAAACAAAATTAATGGAGCCAAAATTTTTCAGTTGTTGCTGGCAAGTCTCTTCCGATGAAAAGAGGTGTCCTTCACATACCCAAACCCCATGCAGAGCCAGAGCCTGTAAGCAGTGCCTTGTATTTCTAAGCCCTTTTGAGCATGGGCTGGAATAACGAAATCTGTAACATAAGGACCATGTTCTGAATCACAACACAGGGAATAATTGGCAGCAACTAACTTGCCTAGTGAGCACTACTGGCCTTCCAAGTAGACTTGCCCCAGCATTCCTAAATGAGTTCAGGGTGAGCTGCTTATGCACAGAGGTCTGCATCGCTCTGGCTTTGCTAGCTCGGTTGGAAGCAATTAATGATGTTAGCATTTGATGCTCAAAATTCAGGCTGCAGAGGTCTCAGGAGTGTCTTTCCTCTCCTGGAACAAATGGGTTGTGTTGCTTTGGAGCCCAGTTACAGGAAGCATTTAAGCATGTGCTGATCAATGTACAGGGATGAAAGCAGGCTCCCAGGATAGAAGTGTGCAATATTATTTGTTTTGTCCTTGTAGTGTTTGCTGATGCTGCTCCATTCTGGTCCACAAGCCTGCAAATACACTCATTGGCCAAATTTGGTGCTCCAGGCAACTTCCTTACCAAATTTGCCAAAGATTCATGTTCCAAAAGTCTCGTATTTCAGTTCTGGGGAAAAAAAAGGATGTTTATAGTCCTCATTACTGTGGAGTAATGTGAAAAATGTATAAAACATGTCAGTGCTGTCTTAAGGTCTTTGTTTTTGACAAGTGGAGCTCATTTGATACTCTAAATGCTCAGAAAGTCATGGTTAATTCTTGTCTCCCAGCTCAAACAAGCTTGGAATAAAAATCTGTGTGCCTTGGACTACATGTCCACTGTCCTGTAACAGCAGTCTCAGGACCCCATCAAGAAGGGCTGTGCCAGCCACCCTTACTCCTACTGTCTTTGACATGATCAGTGGTACAACCCACACATATGCTCCAGGAAGTGTTGGAATACATGTCCAAACACAGCCACATGATGACTTGCCAACAGAAATGACTGGGCAGTGGTCACTGCAGCAGCCAAGGAATCCAGAGATGCACGGGCTGCCGAGTCCATCACCCTGCAGAGCCATGTAGACATAGTCTGTGAGATTAAATGCCAAAATCATGGGGAAGACAGATGAGTATTTGAGCACACAGTCTACTGAGAATGGAGCAAAGCACTTAAGAAAAAGCAGCAGACAGGCAAAGCACTTAGCATGCACTTAACTTTAAGCCTGTAAGCAATTCATTTTTGAGTATTCATAACTGTAAGGAATCCAAAGAAGAAAAGCTGTCCTATATTACATTGGTGAGCAGATTCATATGCAGTATAGTGTTCTGAGGATGGCCATATATTTTCCTTCCTTATTGTGTAAAATGAGGCCTTCCAAAGCTTTAAAAATGTCCTGTAAATAATTATTCAGTTGATTAGTAGTTACTGAGAAGGAAAGTAAAATGATGATTGGATCTCTATTCCTATTCAAGACACTCCAGGTAAACAGCCACTCTCCTTCCCCAGGGCTCTTATCAGTGCTCCCATGTCATGCTGCATACTATGAGTCTGTGAATATGTCATACTGAAGGAGACTCCAGTCCTGTGCAGTGTACGATCCATCCTTGTATCTTTATGCTGGATGAGTCATGGTGCATTTAGAGATCTCCTTCCATCTAAGTGTGATCTATTTACAAGCATGCGTAGGTTTGCAGAGTTTCACAATAGCTGGCAGAAGACCATAATTTATCTAGAAACTGTTCTGGCCTATTTGCTAGTCATGTGAGTGTAGCTTTTTTTTTTTTTTAAATACAGTGTCTGACTCTAAATTTAAAGTAAAATTTTGATCTTGCTGTATCTGAGTTGCTCTGTTTTCAAGAAACATTCTGCTGAGAGGTCTTTGAGATTCAACAATGAGTGTTCTAATGCAGAATAAGTTTCATCCTTGTGTTTTTTGTAGATAAGTATCTCCATGTACTGTGCATATTTCAGAAGTCAAGGAATTAAAAGCAAATAAAAGCCACTGGATTGTGCTTAACACAAAGCTGGTACAGAATATAACTTTTACAAGACTTACAAGATTAATTTAGACTCAGAAATCTTTATTATCCTCATTCTTTTGTTGAAAGTAATAACTGAAACCACAAACTACCACCAGAAGAACCACCCAGGCAGCGAGTTGGTCCCTGGCAGATCTTTTATATTAGACAACTGGGGCTAAATTCCATTTGTGTTTCTGTGCTTGATGTTCCTATTGACTAGCTCCAGGCAGCTGCCTGCCTACTGCCTTATTTAGGTCCTATGAATCACTCTCTGAGGCTCCCCCACTGCCATAAGGAGGTAGGTGAAATATAGTTTTTTCCACACCTACTCAAAGACAAGGCCAGTTTTGGTGCAGCTGTGCATGAGTGTGGGGCTGGACCCACACAGCTGCTGGGTCTCTCTTCACTGACCTGGTTGCACATACCCTTTCTTGCAGGTTCTCCATCTGTGTGTCACAGCAGCGATGTTGTCTTAGATAACAGCAGCACTCAAAGGCCTCTTTCATCACTTTTTCCTCCTGAATTAATTGTTCAGATTGCATGAAGCAATGAGATAAAGAAGGAATATGGAAATTCCAGGAGCATATGGAAATAAAATGGATTTGTGTTGTTTTGTTAAACATTTTGAGATGTATTGTTGAAGCATGTTATATACAATTTAGGTGTTATTATCATTATCAATGACTGGTAATTCAGCCAGAAAATAAATTCAGCAAATGTACCATTGGCAGAAAAGTGGAGCTCTCACTTTTGGAGGCTTTGCAGATCACATTTGCATTCACATGTGGTTCCCCTACAATATATATGCCCCATAGATTGAGTTAGCATCACAGAATCACAGAATATTCTGACCTGGAAGGGACCACAAGGATCAACAAGTCCAACTCTAAAGTGGATGGCCCATACAGGAATCAAAACCACAACCTTGGTATTATTAGCACCATGCTGTAACCAACTGAGCTAATCTCAAGAAAACAAAATAAAGAACTGCAATGGAGCATCACCAGTCACCTTTATAGGCAGTAGTGGTCAAGCTGTACAATATGACTCACATATAGTCACTGATTTTTCACACCAGATACCTGGACACAGTGGGCTCTGCCTAGACCCCATTTCTAGATGTATTTATGGGGTGTAGGAGGGTGCAGTAATCATTTGTGGGAAGTTCTTGCCCAAGTGCAGAAGGAGGACACAGCTTGGGTGGGTCCCTGGTCCAAGAAGATGCTCAAAGGCATTCACAGGTCCAGGAGTTCACTCACAACCTGTGTAATTTTTTTAAAATCAAAATAAGCAATTTAAGTGTTCTGAAGATGGTCAGATATTTTCCTTCTTTATCATGTAAAGTGAGACCTTCCAACCCTGAGGTACATGTTCACACCTCACCCTTTGGAGTGAGAGACCACTGTATATCTGATAGCAGAATTAAACACAGCACAGATCTCTCAAGTGAGAAACCATGAAGAATCCCTCTTATGAGGCAGTAACCCCCAAATCTCATGAAACAACTCTGAGAAAACCTCCTGCAGCCAACTATGCAGATAATCTCTCTGTGGTTTCAGGCAAGGAAGAGCTGTGCAGTTCTCCCTGTTGAAGTAAATAGCAAACGCCTCAATGACTAAGTACAGCCAAGACTTCACCCAGGAATTTAAGTGCTGCAGTGTTACACAGCTTCCACTTCTGACAACTGGGAAACATGGACAACAGCTTGTTTGGCATATTTAAAAATATACTGTTGAAAGAGAATATAAAAGTCTTGCTAAGACCCTTCAGGCCTGTTCCTTATTTGTGCTATAAAACTGGACACAGAAAACCAGCAGGATTTGTTTCTAAAGGTTAATGCTATTTCCTTCATACCCAGCAATAGCACTGTGTGGCACTGCCTGGGAGTTGCTCCAGGGAGTACCTCAGTCATATTTTGCCAGGAATAAGAAGGCTGATTTCATTGCTGCTGTTGGAATTGCTTTCTCCCTGCACATTGTTGAATCATTGTGTTGATGAGGATATATTTTCAGGGATTCTGCCTCTTGTATAGAGGTGTCTTTTGCTTTCTGGGAAGGATCACCTGTGCCACATGACAACTATCTACAACTCAGAGGAAAGTGACCCTGAGCCTCCATTCAAGTTCTTCTCACTTTTTGCAGTCATTGCGTCTCCAGACTCATGGTGTGCTGCCTGGCATCGCTCTCTCAGTCCTGCAGGCTGGGGCTGGCTGCCAGAGTCACTCACACTGTGGCTACCTTGCCTACAAGCAGAAGTCCCAGCTGCCAAGAGCCTATGGCAGATTCAGCTGTCTGGGCTGGCCAAGCATCACAGACCCAGAGAGAGGGGCTCTGGTTTTGCTTATCCTGCCCAGAATCCAAGCAGGGTTGCGCTTATTTAATTTGGGGAAAGCTTGAATGAACAAGAGATTTTTCAAACTAAAACTTTGCAGGAATAGAAACAAAAGATTTTCCCATGAAGGATAGTTTTGTCAGGAAACTTCCTTGCTGTGTTGCCTATGACTAGGGCGGCCTCTAGAGCAAGCAAGATGCTTCTTGTCAAAGAGTGCACGTAGAGTCAAAGATATGAAGGAATGAGCCCTCCTCACTGGTGTTTCCCATTAGCCTCTACAGCAGTCTGTACTACCTTTCTCACCTCCTGCAGATTTTTGAAAGATAAACTAATCCCATCGTGATGGAGCCTGACCAGTCCAGACCAGATGCCCCTAAGAGCAAGGACTTGCTCGAAAGACTCCTTCTGATCCTCACAGGTTTGTAATGAAAACCTTTCGTAATTGCTCTGATCTTCAAAGAAGTGATCTGAAAATTCATGATGGGGATGTCAAGTCACAAGAGTCGATATTAAAAAAAAATACATCATTTGCCAGGACTGCCAGCTGCTGGCCAGACCCTGAACTAGCTGCCTTCCTCAACAGAGATGTCCTCCATCTGCGAAATAAAATGCTTCTTTTGTGCACATTTTCACAGCTGAGGTTTGAACCAAGAGCCTTGTGGTCTGCAGACAGCAGCTCCACAAAGACAGCCAAAAAGTTTGTTGCTCTGGACTAGAAAGGCAGGAAACTAAAGCCTTTCTCAGTTGGAAGCATTCTTTGCCTATCTCACAACATCCCTTCCAATCATATAAAAATCTTTGAAGGAGAACATCTCCCTGCAATCCTTCACAGAGTGAATCCACTCAGACAAGGCATATTTTGGGGAAGGAGCCAGATTTGCTTGGTGGTCCTGGCTTTTGGCATCCACCATGACTCAGTAGGGAAGAGAGAATAAATAAAATACTATTAAGAGGTACAACAATGTTACCAAATGAGATTGTGCCTTTCCCAATTAGAGTTGTTTTTTCTATCTCCATATGTTGCATATTACAGAGCTCCTTTGTTGGTAAACATATCCATGGCTCCCTGCAGGGGTGCCAGGGCCACTCACCAGCAACCTGGAGACTGAAATTGTGCATGACGTCCGACATGCCATGCAAAGATGGTCTTGTTTCCATGTGTACTCTGCTATAACAGAGAGGCTCTGAGAAGCTGGAAGCTGCTGGCCATTGGCACAAGGCTTCTTCCACATGTAGCTCTCCTTAAGAAAAAGGAGGAAGATTGGGAATAGTCTTAGTGATTTGTTTCTTTGTATAGTAGATCCACACTAACAATAAAGCAACTAAAGCATTTCCAAAGGTCCTTGAGAAGCGCTGAGCGCTTACCAAGGACTATGGCAGTACATTTGTGAGTCAGGCAATGTCATTACAGTCTGTAGCTTAGATATGAAGGAGCAAAGTGAATTTTCCCAGCACTAAAATACAGGAGCTCGTAACAGGGACTTAACAACTCACTGTGCATCAGCCAAGCTGTGTCTGTGTTTCTGCTCTCAGCCCATGGCAGATTCAGCTTAACTACCTTTCTCTGTGGACCAAGTAAGGTTGTTACCAAGCCTTTAGTGGCAGACTTAGAGGTTATAAACACATGTAGAGACAGTTACTGGGGCTTAGTCATTCCGTGATTATCTGCATATGATGGTAACTCACTTTTGTGCTAAGCTTTGAAATCACCTGGCACATTGTTGGCAGACTACACAATAAAAGTCCCAAATCCTGGCCCTTAGAGCTGTGCTTTAAGCACTGGCCTGTCAGTTCAGTTAATGCTGCAGCAAAATAGGCTCAACTTTGTAACAAAACTTGAGCATAAGCCACAGGAGACTGAATTTTCAAATGTAGGTACAGTAGGGGCTTTGAAATAGGATTTGTTTCTGACTCCAGCTGTTATTTCATTAGCCTTTCCTGGCTAACTGAGTAAAAGCTGGTGGGCACCAGAAAATTTCTTTGTTGTCTATTTCACCACGAATTGTTCTGAATGTGTGTGGTTCAAGAGTGATGTAAATGATCATCGCCACCTCACTCTATTTATCTGTTTCTTCAACAGGCTCTCATGGTAACCAACAACTACCGTATTTAAAGTATGCGCTGTGCCACACCTACTCGGTACAGCGGTTTGCAACGGAATAGTGAGAGAGAGCAAAAGAAAGAGAAAGACAGGGAAAGAGAAAGACAAAAAGAGTGAGAAAGCGATGAAGGTAAAAAAAAAAAAAAAGAACCTTACCTTCTCTATCAGAAGAAAGGAAAGATTAGATTTATTTCTGGAGTGACTATGAATACCAGATCAGCTAACTGCAGTTTAGGAGGTCTTTCTATATAGTCTACCCAGTCCCAGTTATTTTAGTTCTGTGTTGCCAGCTGGCCTCTGCAGAAATCTATTCAGGGTTCAATTCTAAACAGTAATGTTTGGGAAAAGCACAATCTAAAACAGACAGATCTGTATGTGTTTAGGTTTTGCTTTCTTTCCACTTTTAAATATTAAAAATTGACTCCAGCTGTGGGGTAAAGTAACGCCCAACCTATAAAGACACTGACAAATAAATCACAATGCAATTTGCTGTACATTTTCTGAGGTCTAAACACCAGCTCTTGAAAGGAATTTTCCATGATTACATCTTGGGAAGATATCTTCACTACCAACAACTCATTTGACTTTTATACTTCTTAAAAGTCATCACACTCCAGCAGGACCAGACCCTGCCATTACTTCTCTGGCACATATCTCAGGAGTTAACTGAGCTATCTGATGCTACTTAGGACATGGGCAAAGTTTCACTCTCCCTGTCAAGAATGTTGTTAAGCAAAGCAGTCACCTTGTGTAATCATGCAACAAGGGTAAAGCAGTCCCCTCAGCTGATCAGTTCTGTTTGAGTCCACTTCTTTGCTGTGTCAAGTTTAGGCAACCTTGCCTGAAGCTAAAGCTTTTACTACTATTCCTATCAAAATCACTGGACAGCAGAAGGTTTCCCACTTCATCAGGGTGCAGCCCAGAGAAACCAGATTTAGCTCCTGAATTCTGATCCAGCTTACCCTGGCTCACTTTGTGGCCCACAGCAAAATCACTCCTGTCTGTCCTACATTTCCTACTCAAAAAAATATAAATATTTAGAATTTGACAAAGGAAGAAAACGGAAATTCCATCCTAAAGGCATTGCACTTCTTTTTTTCAGGGAGCAGCCATTAATTCAGAGTCCCATTAATCTACACAGCTTGGGTAATAATCTAGAAATAGTTCTGATGTTGATATCTTATTATTAACTTTATGAATTAATTTACAGTTGAAAAAAGCTGGCTCTGAATCAAACCCCCTTGAACTATCCTATTTCAATTATTTACCAAACATTAAAAAAAGGAACTTTCTGGCCATTGCCCTGTTCCTGCCAAAAGCTGCAAGGTAAACTTTTTTGTGGGGAAAAATAATTAAAGTAAAAATTCCTGACCAGTTCTGCTCTGCATGGCATTTCACTGGCACTTACTCCAGATCTACAAGTTGGTCTACCCTTGAGAGCCGGATTGTGGAGTGCCTGCCCTCACCAGGGAGGGGGTTTAACAGGTTCCTGCTGTTCTCTGTCTCCAGCTATGCTACTGCTGCCTCTGTGGCACTGGCTCACTGTTTTGTGCAGTTTTGTTCTGAACCAGGTCAGCTGAAAATAAAAAGAAAAGCCTCTGCTAAAATGTTTTGGTTTCTACTGGACCAGTTCCCTGATCGAGCCAAAGTTTTACATTGTCCTAATTAGAAGAATGGGAAAAAAATTGCTGATGGGGAGATACTTGGAGTGTCCTGCACATCTGCCTGGTCACTGGAGGAACCCCAAAGTGCAACTTCCCTTTTAAATGACATGATTGGGCCGAAAATCAAGTTGGTTTTGTCCCAACACCTGTGCCATCCCTGTTTGAACACCAACACATAGATTCACTTGTGAGCAGTGTCAGACCATTCTTCAGAGCATCACCCTCCCCAGGTTCAGCTGAATCTTTTTGTAGAGAGTGGCTCCTTACCCTCAGGAGGAGCGCGCTCAAGACCTGTTCTTCATCTGGAAATTCAAAAAGAAGAAACAAGGGCATGTTCTTAAGCTGAATAGAAACTGCTACACAAGAATAAGGTGAAAAGAAAGACTTAAAGGGCCCAATGCTGTTGCCACATCAAGAGTTGCAAAAATGTCAAGCTAACTCAAACAAGTTTTCAGTGAATGCAGCTGACGTAGAAGATGAAGAAATCATATCCAAAAGACTGGAAAACACAAAGTTTAAAGGCTGCACAGCATAAATAATAGTAACAAGGGGATAGTGTGTTAGAAGAAAGCAGGGGAGATGTATATGAAATTTGTTGTGGTGGGTTTGATGTTTGATTTAGGAGCACCTAGATGGAAAAACACATGATAAGAAACAGGAACATGGAATTGTCAAGAACAGATCATGTTAACATGATGTACTTTCCCTCTTTGTAAAGAAATGGACATCATGGAAAGGGGGAAGTTGATGTGATGGATCTCAACTTCAGTAAGATTTTTGACATTTTTCTCATCTTCTCACACAGAAACTCAGCAGTCTGGTTTAGATGGAACTGCTATGGGAAGGATGAACAAATACTTGGAAAATGTAATTTAAAAGGTACTCAGAAAGTAGTTTCCAAGAATTTACTGACAAACAGGAATAGTTGCATGCATAAGATTTCATAGAAATCTGTCCTGGGCTTGGTACTGGCCTGCGTTTTCATGAATGACTTGAATGATGGAAGGCCAAACATGCTTGTGAAATTCACACATGACCACCATGCTGGCAGGATTTTTGGGAGCCAGGAGAGGAATTTAAAAGGATCTTGATAATTTTAAGAAATGGTCTGAAAGCAATTAGGTGAAATTCAAGAAAGGCAAATACAAAGTCCTAGACTTGGGATGGGAAAAATCTATCACATAAAGACAAAATAAATGCAGGAATGTCTCTTTCCAAAAATAAGGCAATTTTTGAAGCAGAAATAACTCAAAATTGCAGTCCAATTTTTGTGAATCCTGTGGGCAATAAGAGTGTCAGGTGATAAATGGGCACTCCTCTAAGACTTTAGCCTTAAGTTTTCACCTGCGTAAGAGGTCACTGAAGTTCTCACATTTCCATTTCCTAAAAGATGGGGAAGGGGCAATAGGCTGGCTTTCTTCTCCCCTGATGCTGAGACTCTTCCCTACTGCACTACTGAGTTAAGGTGTATTTGGAAGCCCCAGCAGGAAAGAATGATGCCTTTTGCTTGCTTCATAAATATCAGTACATCAGTACTGGGATCCTCTCTATTTTCCTGGCTGATAATATCCTGCCTGCATGGAGTTAAATCAAAGCAGGCTGTTAGTGAGAAGCTAACAGGAAATGAAACAGTGTGGGGCCTAAGTAAGTATAAATATATAAGGCCTCATCATGGTGAACTCCAAAAGTCCCTGAAAAAGCAATGCGAATTGGTCCACGAGAAAATGACCCTTTCTATGGCTCTGAGTGTGCACAAGGTTTGCCACTGGAGGGAGATTTTGTTTCCTGGTGGGAAGGCACGATGACCACCACAAGAAATCTTTGTCGAACACCAGCCTTGCAAAGGATTATTCTGCCGCCATCCCAACACCAAATCAAAAGGAGGGCAACAGGCCAGAAGGATGCTGGTGTAGAAGGCAATGTGGGCAGGGGCATCTGGACAGGGCTCCTGCAGGACAGGCTCTCTCCAGGGAGGGAAGGGGGCTGCGTGTCCTCTGCCTGTGCAGCGAGGAGGCAGGAGCTGCTGCTCTCACTCACATTTGCTGCTGTGCAGCCCTATGCAGATGATGAGATGAAGCTTAATTTTAGTGTTTTTTTATGATCTTGATTCCCTCAGACCTGTTTACAGCGGCAGCATTTTACACATCCTTACACAGAGCAAGACAAACTCCACTTTTAGAGCCACAGGAGTGTGGCGTGGAAGGCTTTCTCAGCAGAGGAGGATGTGCTGCCTACACCTTCCTCCGCTCCCTGGGGAGTGGGTGTCGTCTGCCTCCCCCACTTTGCGTGGTGGGGTTCTGCATCTGCCATAGTTTAAAAAAAACCCCAAAACATTCTAGTGGATAGAAAAGGTATTTCAGAGACCTCAGGAGTTAAGTGGGTGTAGGAGATAGCATGTATGTCCTACAGAAATTGGCTGAAGGCTATGCAGAAAGAGAGAAAGGGAGAGACAAAGCAGTGCTGGAAAAACTGAGCAAGTGACAAATGTTCTTTCTCTTAGTAAAGGAGTAAGCAACAAAACAAAATAAATAGCAATTCACTGGTTTAACTCAGAGCTATCTCTTGCTGTCTTCAGAGTGCACACTTGTTACTGGGCACTGCATCCTCCAGAATCATGCAGCTTTAAAGATGTCTCTGCAGACACACAGATAAATTTTGAGGAGATCAGTGGTTTTATACAGGAGGACACATGGTTTGCTACTGTCTCCTTTGCAACCTATAAGAAATTGGTAGTGATTCTGCAAACAAGCTAAAGATGTCAATATTAATATGCTGCTTAGAGCCACTCAGCAATTAATAACCACTCTTCCAAGGATAACAGTTTATTAAAATAAAAGCTTCCATCAAAACCCCAAAGAATTCCAGTATTAAATCCAACTACTCTGGAACAAATGGCACACTTTTTCCTTGTCATTATGCTGTAATGGCAAAATAGAGACATTATTTTACCTTTTATTAATTTCTCTGGGTTGGATTACATTATTAGTCCCATAAAGGCTATCAAATTCCCCCAGAGACAATCAGGTTCATGACAACATGACTGGCTGATATAAATGAAATGTGGCTGTGTAGTGAGAAATGACAGTGCTAAACCAGTATTTGCTGTCTGAAGAGAGACACTATTTGCAGAGGAAACTCCTGTGCAGAGGTGTTTAAATCTAATTCAAGCACGTAAGATATTGCAGATGGGTGGTTTTCACTTTGTGTGTATTTACCTTCCCTCCAGCTGAAAAAAGAGATCATTGCTGTCAGCTCCGATTTATCAAAGTGTCTTTGGAGAGGGAAACATCACCTGAGGCTGTCAGACTCCCAGGGCCCTGCACACCAGTATGGCACATAACGGGGACACCTGCACCTACCGCGGGCTTTCCTCACTGCAGTGAACAATGCAGGGGGAGCTGAGGGCATCAAGCAAGGACCACAAAGCTGTAGCAATGCCTGTAGCCTGGCAAAGAGACACTAAAGTCAAATAAAGGGAGCATATTGTAGTTGCAGCTGTGGGTTGGACAGCACTGAAATGCAAACACCAATCTTTCTTCTTATAGAATCCTTTTCTACGTCCAGGTTTTCACCATAAACTCAAATATATTGCCCCTTCTAGCTGCAAAATGTGAGAAATCCTAGGGTAGGAGTCAAGCACTATCAAATGCTATGGGATTTAGGTTTCCTAAATTCTTCAGCTGAGATCACAGTTGTATTCCAAGACCATGCTGTCTCTAGAGATACAGGACTTCAGGCTGGGGTGTCTTTGCTTGCCAATTCTAAAAAAAAAGGGAAGGATAAATGAATCACTTATGTGCTGAGAATGCGTTCAGTGATCCACCTAGCGTGGAAGGAGTTTATGAAAAGGCTCAGTTCTACATTACTGTGCCATTTTTCTGACAGAAAATGTTGGCTTCCTGTCAATTAGCTAGGAGAGAGAAAAATGTCCTAAACTAGGATCTTAACTCTAAATTCTCCTCTTTCTGTTGAGGAGTAAGTAATTACAACAGCTTCAGCTTTTATTTATTCAGGTGTAAATCAGTTGCAGTCAGTAAAATTTTATGTAAGGAAAAATATCATGAGTGAAACCAAACAGATCAGATAATCCCTTGGTCTCCCTGTGGACAGGGTGAGGTCAGTGCTTGCTTTAGCCCTTGCTCCATACCAACTGCAAAGTATTATTATTGTTATTGCCATAATATCTTTTTTCCTCCTGCAAAATGCACCCAATATATCAGGAGGCTGAGTACATCTAAGTAACTTTCAATGTTCCTTTCGTGCTCTCTTGTCTCTGCTTCTCTGTCCCTCACTGCACTGTCCTAACATGACTTTTTTTCAAGTGTAAATGCTGAATTGTATGTGAAGCTGAGATTTGTGATTTTGAAGTATCTGCTTTTGCATATAGGAAATCATTAAGCACCACTGGTCAGCTAAAGAACCAGGGGAACATCAGTATTTTTTGGTATACACCTTATAAATCATAATGTAACTAAGAGCTGTGAGACTGTGTAAGTACCCTACACAGGTGAATGTTGCTGCTGAGATCCCTGCTCTCCTTTGCTCTTCTCACCCTTAGAGGTACTTAGTGCAACTTTCCACTCCACTGCAAGGACAGATATCATATGCAAGATCCAGCTGTGTTGATGGAAAGGGTGCTCATGGCAGCTGCCCTCATTCCTCATCCCCATGGTTAGCTCTTAGGGATGCAGGTGGAAGTGTTTTTAGCCTAACCCCAATATTGGCTCAGGCCAGCAATTTTAGCAGGATTTGGACTTGCCTGCTTGGAGGGACAGGGATGCTTACATCTGCTTTGATTCTAACAGAGGCAAGGAGAGCAATGACAACTGTAACCCAAAAGGCAGGCTACAACCTTGAATCTGAAGAAGTGCACTGGCTTAAATGGAATCCATTTCAAGCTGCCATAATTAAGCTGATGCATGCTCTGTGCATGCAGGACAGATGTGAAATCTCACCTGGGCTTATTACAGTTGTATTACATTGGATTTGAGGCACATGAGGAAGGAACTTGCACATTCCTTGCACTGGCATCTTCGGACACTTCTGCAATACCAGCAACTGAGCCCAACATGAATGTTGTTTGTTGGCCTTGAAACTGGAAAGAGACATCAGTGGGATGGTTTTCATCAGGAAATTACATCATGTTAGAACATGTTGCTCGAGACTCCTGATGACTACCACCACAGTGTATTTCCCATCATAAACAAGGCCTGTGAGACAGCTGTTGGGAGGCCAAGCATCATCTTACTGGGCTGATCCTGCTCCCGTCCGAGCTCCTGGGGCAGTGGGTGACTCAGCTGCACGCCACAGGCACTGCAGCCAGGGCAGGACAGAGCTCCAGCCCTCGGCATCATTCCAATGGCATGTTGCAGGCATGCTCTGCTTGCTGGCTCTAAGTGCCAACAAGTTTTTTGTTTCTTTGTTTGTTCTGGTTTTGATTTTTAAAGCCTTCAGAGAACTAGATCTGTTTTTTTCTTAACAGTCTCAAAACAAGCAAAATCTCCCCTTTTCTAAAAACTTTACCTATGAAACCCCTAGTAACTCCAAAAGTTTTTTCACAATTATTCTCCACTGGATAAATAGGAATCATAAACTGCGCATCGGAGTTTAGGTCTTGTAGGGCTACAGTACTTGAGCCATCCCTTGAGGAGTTTTCTCTACTTAATTTAAAATCACCTCCCTTTCAATTCTCTTGTGGTGGGTATTGCACACAGTTTTACTGAGAAGCAGCTCACAACAAACCACTTCAAAGACAATGCTACACTTGTAAAGGAAGGAATTTGTCTCTGACAGTTCAGCAGCATCAGCATGTGCTGGAAAATAAGCACGCATCACAAGACAGTGTGCTACACATGGGGAATCCTAAACAAAAAACTGCTTATAATGGGACTGCATGCAGAGCTAACATGATTCTGAAGTAGCTGCTTTCAGTGCCTTGGAGCATTGAATCAAACTGCTCAGAGCAAAGAGAAGTTGTTCTTAATCTCCATGTGAAAATCATTATTAGGGGAAAGAATTATCATTTTGTCATGTTTGTAGAGTCTTAGTTGGTGCTACCAGAATGCAAATTTTTAACAATAACAGACATCAAATGCCTCCTTCTTTCTTGAAAATATGGGAATAAGAGGAATCTGTATTCACATCTTAAGATAAAATTAAGCAACTGGCACTGAACTAATTTATTTCAAAAGTTTGATTCTTGCAACCTGATGTTTAAAATTACCAACACAGGGAACACTTGCAAACCATACCTGAGGCTGATGGGTGACCTACAAAAACTAATGTGTCTGGCAAATATGTTTGGCTTGTGCATTTTTCAAATTAAACATTTGTTTTTCTTTGCTTTTCTTCATAAATTTTTGCCTTCTCTGTCGGAAGACATTCTTTCCTGGACAATTTTTAAATGTTCATTTTGAAACCTGAGGCTGAGTTCTGATTTTTATTACGTTTAATTTTAAAAATAAACAGAAAAGCATCATTAGAAAGAAAAAAATAAATCCATTTTACAAGCAGCTTTATCAGTGGTGTGACTGATAATGGTAAGAAATTCACATTCCATAGGATACATAAGACAAAAATAGATCAAGGTTATTTTAGACCACTTAGACCTGAGTGTCTGTGCAGCACTACAAACCCCCTGAGAGCCCAACCCCACAGCCTGCTGCCCCAGTCCCCAGCCCCTGCTCTGTATGACTCTGCAGCCCGCCAGGCAGCAGCCTCAGCATGCTGTGGCAGATACTGTAGTGCAGCAATCCCAGCTGAAAGACAGCGTATCCCACATCCCTTTCACCTCTTGCCTCCAGGGATGTATGTGCATATTTGGACTGGGAAGGGCTTGTGACACTGGTGTGGTGCCTGCCTTGTTCATTAGGATTTCTTGTCTCCCAAGCTAACCCTGCGAGGCTCTTAGCTAGCAACTAGAATTTTCTACTTCTTCTTTTTAGTAGTCTTTGTCTACACTTGGATTTTCAAAATTAGCGAACCAGGAGTTGTGCAGGCTAAATAAATTCCATTTCAGAAATCAGGCTTAAGGGCATAATCCCTACTTTTCTACTTCCATATCACAGGACAGAGGGGAAAAAGGAGGATGTACACAACCAAGGATTCATCCTCAAGGGTAACATAAAAATAGAAAAGACAAGGGGAGGAGACAAGACTTTACAGAAATGGCAAACACATCTTGCATCTAATGTAAAAAGTTAAGGAAAACCTCTTACACCCTTCAAACTCCAAAATACCACTTCTCCCAGAGAATTAAAATCACCCTCCAGGAAAAAGGGAAAAAATAAAACCTCCTCAAAATGTCACAGACCTAAATTCCCCCCAGCTTACAGTTTCTGTGAGGATTTGAGCTATTTATAAAGCCAATCTCCACAGTTCCTGTCATACATTTCTGTTACACATGTCCTGAGCTAGCAAAGTAGTGGATACAAACCTAATCAATATAACCAAGGCAATAAGTGAAGATATCCGTGCACACTCCAAGCTATGCTTATTAAAATAACTGGAATTGTTGCATTTGATTTATAAAGAGATGAGTAGGTTTCTGCATGAAACTCTGCTAATAGTTGAAAAAGCCTGTTCTGCTATGGACTGAAAATGGTCTCTCCCCACCCACACAAGCATCTGGGATTTGATCACCAGCCTTTAGGAGAAACACACAAAACCTATTCCACTTTGCAGAGTATATTACAGAGCAAAAGAAAACCTTGCAGGCTCAAGATTTGGGTGGAATCCATTTATTCCACATGTGCAAAGAGTGGATGAGGAATTGGAGGATCCGCAACAACCAAACCGAAACCTCTCCATATGTTACACACATAAGCCACTCTTGATTGAAATCCTGTAAATCTTTTCCTTATATAATATGTTTTCTTGTCTGGTATAGCTTGATTTCAATTTATACTGCTCTTTTTTTCCTTTCTATCATGTTCAAAACTATCATAAACAGTCTGTAAACTCTGTATTGCAAATGGCTTTCTAATATTAAAAAAGGTATTTTCTAAAGAAAGATCAGTTCCTCATGTCTAAGTTGAAAAAGGTACATTGTCACAGAGTATGACATAAAAAAAAAAATTCTGTTAGTCTTGAAGTTCTTATGATATGGTAAAAATATAAGAAATATAGGAAGGAATGTTCTGCAGGCTATAAATAGGGATCCAAATACTTACCCCAAAGAAAGTTAAAACTCATGAAGCATCCCTGATGGAGGTATTTTCTATATATATTATTTTTAAGTACTTGAATACATAGTCCAACAAAACTGTCCATGTCTAAAACAAAACCCCCAAATCACAGAGAAAATATGTTTTTTTTTCCACTAATGAAGTCAGCTTCCTCTTCAATGGAGTACTTAAAATTCATCATTTGCCTGAAGAAAATGTAATACCACCCCCAAGAGATAACCCTGTGAAATCCTGTTTACTTACACAGTGACAGTATTCCTCACCAAAGCAAACATCTGCACTTCTGCAGCAAATGGTTCAGGGATCTCTACTTGCTCTTTCAGGAAACATCTGTGTCAATACACCTCACTGAAGATGTTCTCTGTGAAAGAATTCTATCATCATGTTCTTGATTTATTATTATTTACTGTTGGGCTGTCCAAATAATCCCAACATTTTATCCCTATCTCTGAAGATCTTTGCTTGCTTGAACAGCTTTACAAGGATGAAAGCAGCATTTTTGAAACACTACAGTGAGTATTGTTGTAGTTATAGCAAAAAAACAGGGGACTTTGATCTTTGGCATTTATGAAAGCTAGTTTATAATCAGAATATCTTATCTGTTCTTAGAAGGCAAAATGGTATGTTTATGAAAACAGAACTTCTAAGGACGTAAACCTATTGAATCTTAATTTAAAACACAGAAGCATAAAAAGATTTTGTCCTTTGTAATGTGAAGAAAGCTTGTTTCCAATTTTCCAAATATTTTAACAAGGAATATTGTGTATATACAAGTTTTGCTATATCAATTGACTGGTTATTAAACATGTTTGAGCTCTTCCCCTGCTCCCAGCGCACTCACACACACAGACATATGTGATATTCATGTTAACAATTTATTTCTTGGAGGGAAGAAAGCAGTGTGTTCTCAGTCCAGTCATCCTGGAGGTTGCCTCAGGTTATTTTAGTTTTTATGTTTAATATTGCAGGGATTTTATGGATTTACCAAAATACCATAATTTTTATTTTTAAATCACTATTTTTTTAAAGCAGATTCAATCCAGATCGGACCTTATCATACTCTGTTTCAGTTCACTGCCACCATATGTAAGTGTTGTCAAGGCTGTAATACAAAAAGTATCTGGCTCCAGGGCTGGTTTCACTGTGGTTTTGGAATACAGATTTTATAATATGCAGTTTCCTTCCTCTGAAGTCAGTGGGCTATTCAGTGGAATAAGGTTTCTGAGGCACAGGTTAGATCTTCAAAGGCACACAGACACCCAAATCCTGTTGAAGGATATTCCACTGATTTGAAGCAAGGTGCCTGCCTTATTCCCTTCAGAAGAGGGGGGATTTCCTAAGCCATAGATAGAGCCAGGTTAAACAGGCACTTGGGCACTCCTTAGACAATCTCTGGACTATGGGTCCCCTACCATTACTGCCAGGACACTAACATAAGACACAGGCAAGACATACCCTTCTTTCGAGACTCAATTGACTTAAACAGACCCACCTTCAGACTGATCCAGCTCATGCCATGCATGAGACTGAAAGACCTGATGGACTTTCTGCCCTTGGATTGCTTGAGTTTCAGTGATGTTACTGCATACACATGTGCAGTGATCTTTTTGCACAGATCATCTGCATACGTGTGCCTCTGGTATGAACATCTGATGCTTCTGGGACACATCAGACTGGCTGAGCAGGAGCAAAACAGTTGAATAGCATGCAGACAGTGGCATTGATAGTGTCCAGAGGCACTGTGCTTTTTGTGTCTTCTCTATGAACGTCCAACCTCTGAAGTATCAGATCTGCTATTGGTGCATGGTGACAGAATTTATCTGCTGCAGCACAGTAGTCACGGCTGTGAAGTCTGGAGGGGTGCCAGTGCTCTTGGAGCTATTCTACTGGACCTTCAACCAAAGCTGCTGTACACCCAGAAAGTCAGCCAAACACAGCAAAATCCTCAAAACTAAATTAAAACTTCAAGAGAGAAAAAGAGGACATGTGCTGGAAAACTCAGATGTATGGCTTTTTGACTCACAGCTCCAAAGGAACGTCATCTTGCTTGGTTGTCTCATGGTTCTGACTATCTTATTTGGACTTGTGCTTTCGGATAGATTAATATTCTGTGACTTCCTGGGATGTGTGTGGACAATGGCAGATTTAGGTCAAAACTTACCATGGCAGAATAACAGTTTCAGCTCTGTACATGTTCCTTAAGAAAAGCAGTTTTGAAGGGGCCTTGTTGTTTTAGCTATTTTAAAAAGGTACATATGACTGGAGGAAGAGAAAACTGTACAGTGTGTGTACAGAATTTAAATTGTCCAGCCATCAGGATGTGGATTGGTATGTTTGTTTGTACTACATGTCCTGCCAAGACAGGTAATAAGAGGCAGGGAAGAAGCCTTGCTGCAGTTTTCGAAAGGTTAGCCCTTACTCTGAGAGCTGTGTCGCTGATCTCAGTAGAGGAAAATAAAACCCTCAGATACATAGGTTATAGTAGAAGACTTCATTTGATCAGGTGTTAAACTGGGTCATCCAAAGGACAGCTTTGATCTTCTGCCATTTGCCAGAGTGGGAAAGAGTATGTAAGGGAATAAAGAAATCACATCAGAATTTTCCTGCTACTCATATTTTTTTCCCTAAGACATCAAGAACCACTCTCTGTGCCCACCTCCTTGGTGAGTTCTCATGTTTGTTGATAGCCATAGCAGATACTGCTGTGGCATTTTGAAGTTGGGGCGTATCTTCTGTAACTACATATAGGAAAACCAGATCTCTGGATCCTCAGCAAGTTCCTTTCTCCCCCTTGCTCTGGATTTGAGGAAAGTGCACATCTTTGGATCCATGCTAGGAAACCCTAGGGAGGTGGAGGTTGGGGACAGGTCCAATACAGGCCTCTCACAGACCTGTGGATGGGGAGAAGAGGTGAAGGCAGATGGACATGCCCCAAGGATGGAAGAATTAAGCCAATATTTGGGTAGAACCTCACATCAATTTCTTCCAGCTAATCCCTGCTGTAATTTTTTCCCTGGCAAAGCTGATCTAGTCCATCATTTCCATGAGACAGAAGGCAGATTTTTTACTGCTCACTTCTCAGAGGTCTTAGACACTTGCTTTTAATCACATAGTGTATGCTGACATCTGGTGGCATTCAGCAACCAAATCTTCGTAACAAGTATGTTTCGGTTTTAAGGAGTCGACATTCTTACTTTCCCTTAGTTGGGTACAGAAAAGAATTCCTCTTAGACCACTTCAGATTGGGGATTAGTCTAACACGTGTATGGGACTGGCATGATCCTGGAACTCTTGTGAGACACATATGTGGGAACTGACCTCCCAATAACAGCCAAGGGACCTGACTGTCTTCAAGCACAGTGGTTCCAGCACAAAATGGAACAAATGGCATCTTATCATTCCCTCTTCTGAACACAGAGAATTAATGCACTAAAAAGGAGTGATGCAAAACTACCACAGGTTTTAGTGGGAACAGAGCCACTGTAAAACCTTAGGTAGTAACCCTTCTCCTGTCATTTATTTTATATTTATTTAAAATTGGAGAAAGAGAAGCAAAATAGCACATATGAATAGCCAGTGGGATGTATCAAAACCTTGTTTCATGATAAGTAATAAGTAGCATGGAATCAACTGTCATGGTTAAAAGATATCCATGATGTAGCTGTTCCATTAAAATTTGGATTAAAATCATGTTTCGATTTCATTTCCTCCAGTCCTTATTCTGCTTTTGATTAGTTTTAAGAGCAGTTGATGGTCTTGTGATTTGAAGATTTTGCATTTTAAATTTTGTGTACACGGTCTGGAATTTTATGTGAAATTGTGGGTTTGATCTTTGACCTCTGTTTACTGCAGCCCTGATTTTCCACTAATTTGATAGCAAGCCATAAGGGCCTACTGTAAACAAGCCGCTCACTTTACATAGCTATGTTTGGCTCCTAAATGAAGAAGAATGCATGGAATATACTTTGGGTACTGTAGCCTCCTAAAGAAATAATAAAAACCACATCACTTCTTAGGTCTCCAGGTAACGTTTACATTTGGAGAAAATAAGTTGCATGCCTAATAGAGAGAGAAAACGTAGTTCTTATACATATTGGGTTTGTTTGCTTAAAATTATTCTTTAAAGTATTTGAAAGCTCAGTCTGTCTCTTTTGAAGTCAGTGGGAACTTTGACATTGATTTTAAAAGGATCAGGATTAAGTCTAAATTGGTAAGGTCTAAAAGGCAAAAATGAAAATATCAAAAGTCTACAAATCTCTCACTGATCCACCACCCAGAAAGGTAGGACAAAAGCCTTCTCCAAGGTCTGTAATGTATGTCTTGATTCCAGGGCTCCTGTTTTTAGTACATTTGTAGACTTCAAGATGGAAAGCAACTTCCAGTCAGGACTGTAATTGCTAGCATATGAAATAGCACACACTTGCACCATGGTCTTGTAAAGCTGCTGGAGGAAGGGAGATGAAAACTGCTTGTAAAACTCAATACTGTTGGTACACATCTTCTGCGAGCTGTTCTTTGCTATCCACTACACAGTATTCCCTGCATGCAGCTCACCCCAGGCAGATTCCTCAGCAAACATGTTCAGGCCTTGAGGTACAACCTTATACACAGCAACCGACCCAGCAAATGTCAACTTGTAGACATTTAACTCAGAAACATGTCTGATCATCCTGCTCAAGCTTAGCACTTTTGGTATTGATCTGCCACTACCAGCCGTGTCCTCGGAACAGCAGGTAAAAGTAAGGTCTTCAACTCTCTCCTGTACCACCCAGCTGGGACCATCCATCCTGACACTGAACTTCCCATCACCTGGGCTCTATTTTCACAGTGGAACACCTAAGCACCCTGGATGAAGGGCTGTTTTCGTGTAAGGCAGAGAAGGAAACCATTACCTCTTTAATTGTCTGGTTTAAGAAGTCTCAGTAACTGAGCAGAGCCCAGTAGTCAAGGATGTGGACTCTTCTCAGCTAAGGGCGTGGTTCATCCACAGTGGCAAAGGGTGATGGGACATGGACAAGCAAACATGAAAAGCCCTCAGTTCCTCTTCAGGCACCCCAGTTCACTGAGTATCTGAAATGAAGGGATCCTGGTGCCAGGTCAAGCTCCCTGTGGATGATTTCAGAAGGATAAAGCAATTAGAGGTAGGAAACTGCATAATAACTCTGTTTGTTTCTGTGGTCCCAACACCATACAAGCCGGAGTTCAGGGAGACACATGGATCTGGCACTGTCCCAGATCATCTGAACCTGAGGCTGACAAAGCATCCATTGCCGTCTCCAAATCCTTATGACCAAACAGAGGAACATTATCTCTTGTTAACAGAAACTACTGCTTGGCCAAAGAATATCAGATAGGAATACAGCATCCAAGTCAGGGAATCCATGCGATTAGCACCTGAAATAGTCTGCAGCATTTCCATTGCTCAGAAGTAACCAAGCTGTTAAGAACTTGATGGGAACCACCAGAGAAGGTGGATGTAATTTCCCAGGCTGTGCAGCTCCTTCTCTTCTACCCAAAAAAGACTGTCACTAGAATGAGAGGAACCAAAGGCTGCCACTTTGCAGGTTACTCAGTTTAACCAACCTTCAGATTTTCCAGCAAACCACCTCAAGCAGCATCTACTCCATATTCACAGGTGCTACCTCCTGTTGTGTGCTTTTCAAAGGGAGAGAAATGCTACTCACAGGGAGAAACAGTGCTGTCTTGATACTGATGTGGGTCAGCCACCACAGCCAGACACAAACCTGCACTTCTGTTGCCTTTGCTCAGGTGTAAAAACAGGTCCAGCAATAGCAAGTCAGGTCACCTTTCTGCAGATACTTTCCCTGAGGTAATTTTTGAGCTATCCCAGTCTCCCCACAGTAGAGCAAGGACAACAACTGAAAATACACACACAGGGAATAGTACATGGTGCTTTCAGTATGTGTTCCCAGTGATATTACTCTGACCCTGGTGCCAGATTCCTGCTGTGCTGTTTTGCTAATGTGTGGTGGTACCCATTGAAAATACCTTGTATTTTTATGTTTTTGAAGTGGCTATAGTCTATTCTGCCAACCCAGCTGACAGAGGACAACCCAGATTTGAAAAACAGAACTTGACTTTGAACAGAAACTTCTGCACAACGGTGCGCCATTGAAAACTGGAAGTAATGTTCTCTGTTAAAACATCCTGCAGATCCCATCTTCTGCTTCCACTTAATGGTACATTTCTATGGGATAATGCAAGCATCAGTCCCAAGGACTTCATACCTTTATGCCAAACACTTCAGCATTACTTTCAGCCTAAACAGAAAAGCGCAAGCATAGGGACTTTTGCACATAGTTGTTTTTTCTAATGGAGGTTAGTAACCAAGCAGAAATAGTTTCTAAAATATTCTTTACTTTCTTAACAAGGTTGGCTTGCAATGTAAAGAAAAATTAAATCAATCTGAATAATTTTGGGCAGTTATATATGCAAAACAATCAGAGATATGTAATAAATAAAGGATGCCAGAAGGGCCCCTGGAATGTTTAGACAGAGTGGGTTTGTCTGGACTCTAGTGTGGAACAACAATCTGTCACTGCTAGGTCACCTTCAAAAGCAGTTCAACAAGGGCTTCATATAGACAACATTACAGCAAACCTGTTCCAGTAGCTTTCTTATGCAAGAGAAAACCACAGTCACATTTGTATTTTAGGCAGTGAACCAACAGGAATAAAGCAAAACAACAGCAACTGTCCTCAAGAGATATTTCGGGCTGCTCCTCTCCTCCCACTCCCCTTACACTCCTTTTCAATCTCCTACCAGTTTGTGAATTTTTGGCAACAGAGAACCATACTGCAAAGGTCACTGGCAGGCTGGTGGGGACCGCTGCAGCATTTGGCTACCAAAGACAATTTTTCCAGCCTGGGGAAGCATGGACCTCTTTGCTCCCCATTTTGAGCTGGGGCAGAGGTGACTGGGTGAAGAAGGGTAAGGAACGGGAGAACTTTCCTCAGCCCAGCAACATTTGACAATCGTTGCTGCTTTTCCTCTTTGCCCCAAGATCTGTTATCCAACAAGTGCAAATTGAGGATGACAAATAAGAACATCAGTCTGGTGTTTCTGCTAAAATGATCTGCATTGAAGTAGCTGATGTTGACACTTTAATTGTCAGCAGACTTCCAGTTTAGCGCTGGAGTTAGAAGAATGGGTTCATTCACACTTCCCTCTGAGCTTTTGTTTCAGCTCTCTCTAGACGGGGCAAATATCTTTGCAGCAGTTTACACTCCAGTTCCACCTTTTTTTGCAACCATAACCCGGATTGCCTCGATTTTTTTTTTTTTTTTGTTCAATATAAGTTTGAACTGCAGAGAATAATTACACAACACTGTAAAAATAGTCGGCAGCAATTTACATAGCCGTGAAATATTGGAACTGGTTTTTTCCAGTGTACCTATGTATATATGGCTGCACCTAATTCCAGTATTTACAGAAGACTCACTGGAGCTGTGATCACAGAAACTGGTATTTCAAGTTAAGCCACACACATGAACAAAACATTTATTGTTATAAGGCAAGGGTTTGCATTTTGGGGTGTTATATCGTCATTTAACTGAAGCACTATTTTGCCATTTCTGCCTTTTCTATGTCACCTCCTGTCTGGATTCAAATAACATCCTTATGGTTAAGACATTATTTAGTTAAGTCAGAGAGTGCTAATTTAACTTCAGTTTCTTTCCTGTAATTGTGTATTCCTTCCACTTTTTTAACAAATTAATCATACCGAGGAGCTGTATTTTCACTTCTCTCTGCAGTCAGCTTTGCTGCATTTCTATCTCCTTGTCTGCTGGAAGCTCAGTCCTCAGACTGATATCCTGCATCTGACTTCTCTTGATGCATACTGCTGATGCTAGGACAACTAGTCCCTCTGGAACTAAGCAATTAATGGCAGCTCTTCTTAAGAGTAGGAGAAAACTCGGTTGTAGCAGTGGGCAGAATTACTTGCTGCTGACCCTTGTGTGCTACAGTAATTGTCATGACTTTGGGCATTTCCAAGCCCAGCAAACCAATGGGGTGAAGTAATACAAGTTAGTTCTTCCAAGGTAGAGTGTGAACTCTCTGGATTGCAAGCAGTTTTATTGTCCAGACCCTGAAGATGTAGTGTCTTGATAGTCCTTTCTGTGCTTCTTTAGAAGCTTACTTCTGTCTCCCATGTAATTCTGCCAAGCTCCTACCTTGCTAGCTCTACTCTCCCTTTAATGAGCTTGTTTAGTTTTTGTTTTCTCCAGGAGAAATTTCTCTCCCTGAAATTTCTGCAAATAAACTATTCAGGAAATACAAGAGAAAAATACAGGACAGAAGTAAGAATTTATGCAAGTGGCTATATGCCTTTGGGAACAAAAACTTCCAAGTTTTGCAATTTAGCAGTGAGGAATTAATAATTGGCCATTAGATTTAGGCACTGATTTGAAGGAGTTAAATTCCCAGGCTGCTTTTTCAGAGCGGGGTGGGGCATCGGGGAAGTCAGAGAGAGAGGAAAAAAGGCACCTGAATGCCCTGGGAAGGAGCAGCAAAACCTTTTGTGAAGCTCTGCCTCCTCTCCTGTGCTACTCCCCCGCGGAGGGTCTCCTGGTGCACATCGGCAGTCGCAGCCCCGGCTGCAGCCGCATCCCTCCCCACCTGTGTGCAGTGACCTGTGCGAGCTGCCTTTCCCACACCAGGAAGTGAGTGCCACGTCCAGGTCCCGTTCACAGCCACCCATCCCCGCTGGTGTGGCAGTGCATGGCATGGCCAGTGGCTGGGGCCTGAGGGCAGGGACATGGGCACCATCCCAGTTTCAGAGCGAGTGTCTTGGAATGCATCCTTTGGGGGACCAGGCATCGGGAGTGGGCCCCTCTCTGGCCCCTGGTACAGCACACACAAGGTAAGTGCCCACTGTGTAGCACCATGCTGGGGCGCAGCAACCAGTGGGCTTGGGGAGAGCGGGACAATAATTTCAGCCTCTCCCTGGTGTCCTCTGAAAAGTCCTTTCCAGCACATGTGTGATGCTGGTTCTGCTCCCTCCTCACCTTGCACCACCCTGGCTTCTCCCTCCAAGCAGTGCTTTCTGAGTAGGAACCGGGTGCAGAGCTGTGCTGTTCTGCACTAGAGCATCACTGGTTTTTGTAATTGGTGTTTCTGTTGCTGTCAGTGCTAACAATGCATTTAGGCAACTGCAAAAGAGAGACTGAAGTGGCCCCTGAAAACTAGCAAGTTGAAGCATCTGCTAACAATAAAAATGAATTGGAGGTTGATTAAACCCTTTACCTTTTCCCAGCATTTTCTTTACAAACTAGAAGGCATGGGAGGATACTCAACATTCTTGGTTTTCTGTGCATAAGAGATAAACAACATTTTTATGATGTAAAGTATTGGTATAAATCGTGCATAAAATGACTTGCAATTAGCTGCTGTCCTTCCTCTGTGAGCAGCCCAATAGCAGCCTCAGGAAGGACCCAAAACCTTTACCCTCTGGATTCTGCATTTGCTACTGGGTGGATATCCATTGAGCAAGAGGGTTTTTTTCAGCCCCATGTTCTCAGAGTGAAGGAAATCTGTGAATTCCTGTGCTCAGGTCCCTGGTGCATGGCTAATGGCTGGTGGCAGTGCTTCCTGGGACCAGAGTTGGGATCTCTTATTTGAAGACAAGAACGTGGAGACACCAGTTTTACTGTGGGTTTGTGAGTTACTGTCCCAAGACGGTGAGCTTGCAGAGCTGCCAGAGGAAGGCAGCAACTCCCTTGGCATTAGGATACCCATCTGCACGTCAAGGTGGGGTTATTTGTTCGCTTGGAAAACCTCCCAGCCCTGCTCCTGCACTCCTTGGGATTGCTGCATGAGAATTGCTGGTTTTTAAGCATGGTAGTTTTCTGGGAAGACCTGAATAATTTTTTAGAGCTGCTTGGGTGTCTGCAGGCAAGGCTGATTGTTGTTCTTTTATTTACTTGGGTTGTAGTTTTAGAGCAAGTGATGGGTAACTATGGGTCCTGTGTTGATATCAACCTTAATTTTCCCAACAGTTAAATTCTTCTGTGCGCTCCCATTTTCACATTTTGCACTTTTGGAAGCTTCAGAAACCATTTCTTCCTCCCATTCATGTCTGTCCTTGCTGTGATTCAGTGGATCAGCCCAGTTTCAGGTCTTCACACAGGGGCTCTTTACCTTCCCCTTTTCTTGAGGCTGTTTTATCTTCTTGGTTTGGTGTGAAGAGGAGCTCTTTGTTTTCTGCCTCTACAAAAGACCATAACTGCACGAGCTCTCATCTGCCTGGAAACATTCCAGGAAAGCTGAGGTGAGTTGCTTTTGTGGGAGTATTTTTTAGCCCCTTCAACCCCATGAACAATCAAGAGCTGAAAGAGCTCTTTCAAGATCTCCGAGGTACAAGGGGCTTGGCATGGCTGTCAGTCGCAGCTGCCTAGTGCCACATGGGCATCAGAGACATCCACACGGGATCAGAAAATCTCACACATTCATTAGGGAAATCCAGGCCACTGAAGTAACCCATAACTGATGTCTGGAAACAAGCAGCTCCCTGGGTTAAGTGCCTCTGTCCACATGGCTAGGTAGTATAATGCCTCTTTGTGCTGGCATTTCATTTTTGTCTTTTTTTTTTTTTTTAACTGGTGTTATTCTCCTGACAAGTCCCTGATCAGGCTAATTGGTGCTAAGTGTTGGCATAAGGGTACAAGGGGGAACTCGTGGTTGTGGGGAAAAAAAGGTGGAGGTAGGATTACTCCTCAGTATCAGCATGGATATAGCTTGGCTGGTGTTGCTTGAGGAACCACATCTCTGGAAGCAGCAACACAAAAGCCCGTGCTCCCACAGCCCACATTCTCCCTGTGTATGCATTGTATGTTATGGAACATGAGTGTGTTTAATGGTGCAGTAAAATCTGATGAAATACACACTTAGTTACCTGAAGTATTTCCTGACAAACTAATATTATTGTAATATTTTTTGTGTCTGCTTAAGTAATGAATGTCAGAGGCCACAACATGTGGACTTTGTCTGCCTAATAGAAAGTGTATGTAAATGCCTCAGTGTAATACTTTATTATTTCCCTCAGGACTTCTCAAAGGTTTTTTATTTATTTCCAATATTGTTGTTTATGGACAAAACAATTTGCAAGTTAATTGAGATTATTATCTACAGTATTGATCTTGGTTTGACTTTGTATCAGAGAAGGAGAAAATAGCTGGATGAGAATAGTAATTGAGAGTCTGGACATAATAGAATCATAAAATAGTTTGGGTTGGAAGGGACCTTATAGGACATCTAGTTCTCACCCCGTTGCCATGGGCAGGAACAACTTCCACTAGATCAGGTTGCTCAGAGCCCCATAATACCTCTTCTGCAATGCAGCATTTGACATATCTGTTGTCTGTAGACAGCATGTGTAGTTGTTCAAGTGCAGTTTATCAAGACATAGAAATATATTTCACTTCTGCTTCTTTTTCCTCCTTTGCCTGGGTCTTAATAAACTCAGTTATTACTGGCTGCCCACACAGTCACCTCGAGGATTGTTTTGTTTTGTGGGCTGTAGTAATAAATCATTTCCGCTCTGTATTTAGAGGTTGAAAATGTTGACAGTTCCTTCAGATGGATTTGTGGCCTCTTGTCCTGTGACAATATATCACAGCCTGTCACAGGCCATTCATGCAGGTGTTGAGTGTGTGCTGCCAGGAAGCCTGATCCTCTGTGTGGTCTCACCAGTGGGCGGTGGTGGCTGCTGGCAGGTGTGATGAGAAACCCCACAGACGAAGCACACCCTCGTAGAGGTATTTCTATGCTGCCTTCTATCTTCTACATGAAATTTAGATGTTGTGTGAGGTGCCACAATTAAGGTTTTTAACTCATACTGTTCAAGAAGAAAGTCTTCAGTGCTTCCACTCAGCCCTCTTTACTAGGCTCTTAATGTCTAGTGCCTCTGAGCCTCAGCAAGGGGAGAACACAATTTGGTCCTGTTTTCTTCCAATGGCAGCACAGTCCCTGCTGGTACTTCTAATGCCATGGGAGCTGCTTCACCTGTGCTGTGAGGGACCCAGTGCAGGAGGGCAAGGGGGGCTGCCTCCCTGGAGAGGAAGATTATCTCTCCATTTGCCTTGGCGGAGGAAGCACCCCAGAAACACTGAGGTTCTCTTTAGCTGGCATTGCCACCTGAGAAAAGTGTTATCATGGCACATCCCTACAAACATTCACCAGAATATTTTAAACACTTCAGTGATGATATTTCAAACCATGGTTTTCAATTAGGAGAAGCTCTAGAGCAAGTCAAGGTATCCATGGGAAGTGTAGGTGGGAGTCAAAAGGCAGCATGGCCACAGCACACATAGGTTTCAATCAGAACATCTTTGCTCTGCAAGAAGGAGAAAGGCTATTAAAGGTGAAGGCAAACCCTCCTGGTTTCTTTTCCACTTCAAGTATTTTGTAGGGTTTTTTAATCTATTTTCTCAGTCTCTATAGGGCACCTGATACTCCAGTCTGCTCTCTGATGCACTGCAGATGTTAGGTGTTCCAGGTTAATCATTAAACCAGTCCCCAAGCATGGGGAAAACAGAGACAAACATGTGCTCACCCAGCTTTTGCTGGTGTACTCATCTGTGACAACTGAGGTGAAAAGTTTTTCCTGTTCAACACTACCTTGCAGTTCCTTATTCGAAACCTATTCACTGAAAGCAAACAAGGGTATCGAAACACTGACTCTATTTCATGGTGTTGTCCTTTACCTGTCAGATTCCAGAGTTCATGCAGTTTCCGTTTCCTTTATCTTTATTGGGGAATGTGTATGGGAGAGGACGCATACAGTTTCTTATGTGTTAGGGAAATATATGTTATTTTCAGCCCTTATAAATCAAAACATAGGAAGAGGATTTTGTTCGGACTTTCAAATACAACTTTTTTGAATCTCTCAAAGAGGAATTCAAAATTCAAAGCTTATAATGAAGCAAAGAATCACAGAATGCTTAAGGTTGGAAGGGACCACTGCAGGTCATCTAGTTCAACTTTCCTGCTCAAGCAGGGTCCCCTAGAGCACGTCACTCAGAATTGTATCCAGATGGCTTTTGAATATCTCCAGAGATGGTGACTCCACAGCCTCTTTGGAAAGGTGTTCTAGTGTTCTGTCACCCTTGCAGCAAAGAAGTTTTTCTTCATGTTTAGATGGAATCTCCTGTGTTTCAGCCTCTGCCCATTGCAGCACAAAGCATGAAAAAGCATTGTGTGGTCTTCCAGTGTTTTTCTGCTGCTTTCCATGATTAGTTCCCATTTAATTAGTTTCTGCTAGAAAAGAATTTGTGGCTTTGGGTCAAAAACGGAGGGCTGTCAACTGGGCCAGCTTGCACCCAAGCTTTCAGGCTCGGCCAGAGCTGTGGGTCTGATCTGCTGGGGGCTATGTTCTGATTAGCTTTAGTGTGACTAAGAAGCTGACATGAGAAGGCAAAATAGAACACTTGTTAGAAAGGATCACCCATATCTTTTTAACAACCTCATACATCCATTCTGCCTTGCTGAACATCAACTCTCACTGCGGATGTAAAGATCACAAGTCTAGTGTGAAATGAACACACTGCTTATATAAACTGCAGCCTCCAGGTTAAAGAAAGATCAACTGCTGCATGGTAACTTATTCATTGCTCAGAGGTAAGGGATATAAGTAGAGGAGAGTGTTACCCCTTGCCTGTCCCCTACTATAAGCATGTCTGTATCATCACAGCTCTCAAATTCCTCAGGGAAATGGTTTTGTGTGGGGTTTTTTTGTTTGGTTTGGTTTTGTTTTGTTTTTTTACCATCAAGCACTGCAAGCAGACTGGGAGTAAACCATGGAGCTGTTTATACCTCTGAATATCAAGGAGGCTGGGCATGGGGCAGCAGGTCTGGAACAGGTGCCCAAGGTGGGAAAGTAGCCCAAAAACTGGAGGCAGTATTCAGCTTTATAAGGCAGCCTGAGGAGTGACCTGCTTATCTGGTTTCCACCAGGCAATTCTCTGGGTCCCAGAACAGAATTTCCAGTATGTGTTATTGGCAGGCCTCTGCCACCCTGCAAAGCCTGGAAGGAGTCATGCCTGTGGCAGTTTCCCTGCAAAGCCCAGCTTCGTACTGGGCAGCAGATAACAGCAAACCAACCCAGCTCCACATTTTGAGCTTGGGGCACACAGACTCAAAGACTGTTGATGGGAGAGCTCGTACTCCGTCTTTGAACACTGATCTCTTCAGCATTGCTGGCAGACCTGCTAGGATGTTTCCTAGCCTGACAGACAACAGGAGCTGGTGAGGAAAGCCCCTTTATTTAGGCTGATGACTCACAGTTCATTTTGAAGCAGTCTTGGTGGCTCTTCCTGGACACCTCATCCAGGAATTGGAAACAAATGCTCTCGCAGGGCTGGGGCTGTGCTGAGCATCAGCTGTGGCCTGTCTGAGTGTCTGTTCCCTGATTCTCACTGGGCTATTTTTCCCAAATCTCAGATTTTTTTCAGTGCTTCCCTTCCCAGCAGCTGCTATGCTAAAATGAGTTTTTTTCCCAAGGATGTTGAAGAACATGTGCATTTGATTTTTTTTTCTTTTTTTTTTTAAATTGGTGATTGAGGTGGCAAGGAGTCAAACAGGAGCTTTGTAATTATGCTAATCTGTTTTAAGAGGTTTGAAAATGTTAATTAGGAAATTTCTAGGCAATAAGAAACATTACAATTCTTGTAATTTGTCAGAAAATGGGGTGCAGAAGACAAATGCAAAGAAACTTGAATCACTAGTTACACATATCCTAGCTAGTGCAGAATTTAGTTTTGCTTTGGCCAGCTTCAAAACATTATTGTATGGAAAGATTGTGTTGATATCCAGCTTAGCCACTGACTAGAGGGGTTAAAATATATAGGTACTGCTCTACAGCACAGTGATCCAGTGCAGCAGAATCAGATTTAGTATGGAGCCAGCAGGGTGAGCCAGCAGGGTGAGTTCTCCTCTTCCCTTAGCACTGAGTAGGAAAGATGAAACATGGGGTGAATCTGAATCCCTACACTGCTTTGGAGGTGTCTGGTTCAGTGTAGTGCTTTGCTCTTCCTGTCCTCAACTTCTAGAAGACTCTACCAAATAATGTGGCCACTGTGGTTGTGGTTGTGGCCACTGTGTTGATTTTGGTGTCTCATAGCCTTCTCTGTGAGTTGCAAGGTGACATAGGGTGAATGGCTGGCTGCTCATACCAACACCTGTCTGCTTCTAAGATTTCATGAGATGTGGATCTAGGACAGCTCTGTCACCCAAAGCAATGGTGTTGCTCCCACCTTGCATTTGTGCTTCTTCTGCTTCATTTGCCCTAGCATGCATTTGACTCCTTGATGAGGCAGAAAAATACTCAGTGATATAATTTTCAAAAATAAAGGTTGTTCTTGTCTCACTTGTAACACTGGCCCCTTATGATTTTGTGTTTCAAAGACTTCAGTGCTCTTTAAGTATGATCTTTTCTTCCTATGCCCTTGAAGTTTGCTGTGGGCATCAGAAAAAAAAAAAAAAGTCTGAATATTATCCTTGCTTGTCTCCAACAGTCTGCTGGATCTGATTAACTCCTGTTTGAAGGAATCAAAAGAAACCAAATTACTCAAGTAGAGATTTGACCAAACTGAAAAAACCCCAGGGGTTTGGAAAGATAAGGAAACAGCAGATTGTGCACTTCAGTCATAAGGGAGGTGAGGACTTTTGGCTAACCAGAGACTGCGATTATTTAATTTGGCATTTTGGTGACATGTATAAACTGTTATGGTCATGTTTATAATGTTACCACAGATTGTCCCAGAAGAATGACATTCCTTAATGTGAGCAGTTGGGAGATACGCTTTCCATTCTTCTACTAATATGGACTTTGAGCATATTCAAAGCTTCAAAGGACAAGCCACTTGGTGTGTGAATCAACACTAGACATGGAACAGGGCTCTTAAGAAATATGGCAGTGATATTTGCAGTGTGTGCTCAAAAGTAAATAGTCAATATCAAACTAAACAGATGTGTACTGCTTAAATTGAGGTTATACCAGTATAACTTCATTCTCCTCAATGATGTTTATGGTTGATTTATGTCATCTGGGCTAGAGGCTTTGGCCTTGTTTGGTGATATGAATTGTTTTGCCCATAATGGGGAAATGAAGAGAGATTATGGAACTATGATAAAAATCACGGAATCATTGGAGTTTAACTCTTGGATGAAGCACACAGTAACTCTCTGGCTATATTCCCCTTTGTATCCTGCTGTGTTTCACAGAAACAACTGTGTAATGCAGAGGCCTATGGTGAATGCAAGGTCTGGACCATGATGAACGCAAGGTTTGGAGGAAACCCCTCCACACATGAAAGAAATGACTCAGAGCAAAGCAAATACTGGCTCCTTTGATAGGGCTTTTTCATATTGGCTGAGGTGGAGTAGTAACATAGAAGTACATATCTTTTTGTAGACAAGCTTACCTCTTGCTGACATTTCATTCCCTAGAACCAAATTGGTTTCATGGGAGCTAAAATCTCCACCAGGGTCCTAGTTAACATGCCCAGTAACTATAATGCTCAAAACAAAGTAATTTTGCCAGCTGATATGGATTGCACTTGAAGCCTTTTCTTCAACACCCAAGGATATCTTCGTTCCTGTGAAAAACAACGAAAATATGGGGTTTGTGTACATAACAGACTTGTACACAGATATTTAACTCCCAGATGAAACCTAGTTTCATTTCTTGGAGCTCCAGATAGCAGTAAATGGATCGTGACTCCAATTACTTTGCTTTATAACTCTAACCTACTATTTCTTAATGGTTTTTTTTCTGTTTTTATGGGGTTTTTTCCTGGGCTTGGTGGTTTTTTTTTTTCCTGCTTTGGAATTTTCACAAGGTTCTTGTATTTATTGACTTCTAATTACATTATTATCTTTCCTTTTTTTCACTCTCTTTCAATGATGGTCTTTTGCTCCCTGCAGTGACTAAAGCACCATGAACATAATTCAGTGTCTGCGTTACCATGCAGCAATGACTCAGTTGTCATGTCAGGATGACCAAGAGCAAAAGTTGTGTTGCAGAAGTTTCAGTCAAACAAATAATACTAGTTTTCATCTGGTCAAGGCTCTAGCTCCATCTCTTGACTATAGTACTGGTTTTGCCCAGAGTTCATTTTCTTCATAGTAACTTGTATGGTGCTATGTTTTACGTCTGTAATGAAAAAAGTACTGATAGCAATCGGGATGTTTTTGTCGTTGCTGAACAGTGCGTGCACAGCATTGAGGTGTTTTTTGTTTCTCATACCATCCCAATGAACCAAGAGATTCGTAGGGGACACAGCAGGGATAGTTGACCCCAACTGACCAAAGGAATATTCCATCCCATATGGTGTCGTGCTCAGCATATAAAGCAGGGGGAAGAAGGGAAAAGGGGAACATCTGGAGTGACGGTGTTGTTCTTCCTACCCATGACAGAGCCCTGCTTTCCTAGAAATGACTGAACACTTGTATACTGATGGGAAGCAGTGAATGAATTCCTGATATTGCTTTGCTTTTACATGCAGCTTTTGCTTTATGTATCAACCTGTTTTATTTCAATCCATGAGTTTTTCTGGATTTTACGCTTCCAGTGCTCTCCCCCATTTTGCTGGAGGAGTGGCTTCAGCTGTGTGAGGCAGATCTGCTGGCTGGAGTTAAACCACAACTATACATTAGTGACTGCCAGGACAAACTGAAAAGCATGGTTTAAAAAGCATACATCTGAGACATGATAGCGTCTTACTCATTAAAAAGGTGCTCAGTGCTCCCTCATGTTTTTAATTCCTGAAAAGGAATTTATCTTCATGGCCTCATTTCTGCAGTAATTCCTGTCAAGAAAAGCTTTATAACCATTGCATCCTATACTAAAATACCAGAATAAAAGATAGGAAGTTCTATATTGGAGGATCCACATAAGGTACAGTTGCTGAAAGACCAATAATACTACAAATTGAGGTAAAAAACTTCACCACCTTGTTATCTCTTAAAGTACAACAGAAAATACAAAAAGATTTTAAAGGTACCTAGAAGGGTTCACTCAGCTACGTTGATCTTAGTTTTCTCTAGCAGAAGGCAACTATGAAGTAGATGGTTTGGATTCTTGTGAACTTGACACCTACTCTTCACATCAGTACTTGCCATGAACTGCAAAATGCTAACCAGTTCTTTAAACCAGGTTACAGTTTGTAGTGAAAGGTCAAAATGAACAACTGTAATGTGTCACACAGGGACAGCTGAGCAAACATGAGCCTACTGTCTATATCTAGAGCCCCTGCAAGAAACTTGCATATGAGACCATTTCTTTGAAGATTTTGTTATTCTCAGACTTGCATCTTACAGCCTTGAATGTAAGTATCTGCAAATTAAAAGCATTCAGTTAGTTGTGTGTTTATGTGTGTATGCAGCCATCTACATATACCCGAATATTTTAGGGAGTGTAAGACCTCTTGTTTTTAAATCATCACTGGTAATCTAGCAGTTGTTTATATTTAACTGAATAATGCTGTTAACCAGAAGGTTCTGCCTTCTGGAGTCCAGTCATTTTTTTTGCATTAGAAACTATCTGTAAATGATTAACACTCTCTGTGGAAAGGAAACTAGGAGAGCCAAGCATGTGAGGTGCAGGAAGGAAAGCAAGGAACTATTGTAGAGCAACCCTGCTCTGTAGGAACAGCAGACTGGAACAACCCTTGGGCTGCCCATTCCCTTGCTATAAAATCAAGTAATTCTTTTAACAGATGGACCAAGCTTCATTCTAAATGCAGTCAGGTCTTTTCTTTTTTCCCTCCCCTGTTGTAACTCCTGTTAGAAGCCATTCTGAAATGCCACTGGCTTGGAAACACTGTCATTCCCAGCCTGTGTTTACCCCTGCCCGATATGTATGACACCGGGGTTCAGCAACTGGGCATGATCACTCAGGTTATGATGTGGGAAGTGTTTGCTGTGCACTTCAAAGGAAGAGTTAGTTACAGCTAACAGGGGATTAATTGAGTCAGGATGGGAGACAAGCCTGCCTTTGTTGGAAAGTGATGCTGGAGAGGTGCATGCTGGAAGAGGCATGTCATTCCTCTCATGAGCTCCTCTCAGCTAGTGAAGGGACATTTTGATATAAAAATTCTTTTGAGGATTTGGTAAATAATGCATTAAGATGACTACATTTCTGTCAGGGTTTTGTGTTTCTGATTTAAATGGAATCAGAAATAGCTCATTTGTACTTCAACGAGACTTGTACTACCATAACAAGAGGGAATGAGCTATCTGTGCTTGGTTTGGAAGCACATTTGTGTGTACATGAAGAGCAAGACATCTCTTCAACAGTACTCGCTGTGCCTTGCCCTGCCTGATGTAACACTTAACAGCACTATTTACTTAGTTGTTCAGACAGCTCCCTTTTGAGCTTGCCTGTGTTTCTGAGCACAGGAAGAGCTCTCAGGACAGGAGCTGGTACACTCCAGCTTCCCATAAGCCTTGTGTCTCCTCCTTGTCTCTCAATTTAGGGGTCCAGGCAGACATATGAAGCAGGGATAGAAGCAGCACAGCCTCTCAATGTGAGCCAGACTGTAACTTTTGGGGATTAATATATCCAGGTTTTGAGTGGTCTGGCTTGAACCTTCTCTTGAACACTAGGAATTAGACAGGGTCAAACAAGAATATCCAGGAAGCCTGCTCCTGGGCAGCAATAAAAATGTATCCCTGAACCAACTGGCCATTTTGTGAGAGAAGCTGGTTAGGCAGTGCTGGCTTGCCTCCTTGACTCTCCTGTGATACCTGGAAACTGGCAAAAGTTTTAAAGCCAATTCTTGCTTTTCCTGGTATGTAATTCCTGTAGTTGCCATGGAGACGGTACGTGATGATACTTGAGAAAAATCTTTCTATTAAGATGTTATCAGATATGATTGACATTTTTATACCATCCTTGGAGAGGTTTTTATTTGCATTCTAGCAGACGGTATTTAAAAACATGAAATGGTCTTTGATAATGCGGCAAAATATCCCAGGAGCTGAAGTGTCCCAAAGTATCACAGGCTATTCACAGAAACAGTGAAAAAACCATTCCACCCTTTCCCCATGCTCTCATTTATTTCTAATTTTGAGATTTCTTTCCTGAGAATAAGAAATTGAAATTTAGGACTTGAAAGGTTTGTTTTTAACTCTTCAAAAAGTCAAAAAAAAAAAAAACAACTCTCTTGCAGCTACCTGAAAGTAGGTTGTAGTGAGGTGGGTGGTGGTCTCATCTCCCTAGTAACAAGCAGTAAGACAAGAAGAAATGACCTCAGGTTGAGTCAGGGAAGGTTTAAATAGTACATTAGGAAAAATTTCTTCACAGAAAAGGTTCTCAAGCATCCAAACAGTCTGCCCAGGAAAGAGGTTGAGTCACCCTCCCTGAAGGTGTTTAAAAGACATGTAGATGTGGTGCTTAGGGACATGGTTTAGTGGTGGACTTGAGAGTGCTGGATTAATGGCTGGACTCAATGATTTTAGAGGTCTTTTCCAGCCTAAATACTTTATGATTCTGTGCTTGTGTAGTGGGTGGATATATTTGTATAAAACCTTAGTAAGCATATCAGAAGTTACTTTAGTTACTTTATTTCACAGTCCATATTGTCAGCTAGGTTTGTTATCCGCTATGGATGTTAATTAAAGTAATCAGACTGATGAATATAAATAGGGTCTCATGAAAATAGTTAAAGCATGGAGATAAATAGAAGGGTCCCATTTCTGTGGTTGCTTTATCTCCTCAAGTTCTCACACCATTTCATAACTTAGCAGGCTCTCATTCCAGCCTTTACAATTTGTCTCTTTTCTGGAAAAAGATTTATTTTAAATTTGTGAGGTAATGAAAGGTAGAACTTAATAAAGGCAAGTATGCTGTAATATTAATGGGATAGGAACTTTATCTACTGTAGTTTGGAATCTAGCCTGGCAACCTGTGTAAAACCTACAAACTGTCTTGTCTTTACTCAAGTTTATCCTAACTTAGTTACTGAGTCTCCTTTCTCTAGTCCTAAAAAAGATGATGGAAAATATTTTAATTCTCTCCTTCTTGTATATTGAACAATGTCCTTCTATGCCACAATGTACAAATCAAATGTATTTTCATTTCATGTTTCCACACTGGTAATTGCCCTTTTACTCTTATTTCATCTCTCCTTCATATGGACCTGAACCCATATATGAGTATATGAATTGCACTATGAGAAGCATTGAAACAAGGACCTTGTTTTCTTTATACATCTGTAAATCAATGAGTACAGCCAGAGCTCTGTGAATAATCATAGCTAAAAGATAAGCCTCTCCCAGTTCCACATGGTAGCCCTTTGAAAAATATGGTTTTAGTTAAGGACTCTGAATTCCCATCGCTTCAGAGTTAACTCATAATTGGAAGTTTAGAAGGCATTTCCCTGCCTCCTCTTTTTTTTTTTCCTAATAAGATCCATTGAGATCTGACAAAATCCTAATTATTGGAAATGATGCATAGCTTTTGAAATAGTATATGTCATTAAATTCATTGAGAACACTTTTAGATCACAAATAAATGGAGAAACCAAGAAAAGTAGGAGGAATAGTTTAATAAGCCTTGGTGAGTGAACTCACAACACACATTTAAAGTGTTTGGGTTTTTCCTGCTTATCAGTTCAATTTATAAGCATAGCAAATTTCCATAAATAATGGCATATATCTTTTAGTCAATGCAAATTAAGTTCATTTTTCCAAGTTTTCATTTCACGGACCTAGCAACTGCAGTTTGACATGCTTTAGGAAAACATACGTGTAATATGGATAAATTGCATTTCAGTGTATAACTGAATCTCCAATGCAGATTTTGGTCTGCAAAGGATAATTTTATTAGAATTAGTGCCAAAGATATAGATTTCATCCTGGCTTTCATTTGCCATAAACCCCTTGCTTTACTTTGACAATAAATAGTGACTTGGAATATAAAATGTCATTTTAAAACACCATCAGAATGATGTGAAAAGGTGCTATGGTGAATAAGCATCAGGCCCTGCCTGAGTGCTCGAAGCAGGACCGTACGCAGCAATATGCCACTCTGCCACTCACTTCTTTGGGATAGCAATATGCTGCCACTCCACTGGCAAATGGATTTCTACGGGCCAATTGTTCAAACCTCCCTTCCCCATGCCTGGGCTTGTGCTAGAGCCTCACACAACTGAGATGGGGGGTGCCAGATGAGTGCCGAGGGTGACTTGCTCAAGCTGAGTTTGCCATTTCTTGAACTCATTCCCCCCAGCAGCCCCTGTACAGGTCAATGTCACCACTGGCAAACTGCACAGGGTCACAGTTTTAAAACTCTTGCTGTGGCTTGTGAATTTTGATCCGCCTTTAGTGTTAAACATTGGCAGGGGACTTATGAAGAACACAATGCTAATGGGGTATATGTTGGGAGGATTATTTTAGGCACTTAAATGAGGCAGTGAGGGAGTGGAGGGCCAGAGGAAGGCATTCCTCAAGCCCATTTTGCTGCCAAGGAAAATGTTGGAAGATTCACAACCTCAGTCCATGGTCTGTGTGCTCAGGGGTTATCTAGAAAGGACTGCAAAGTGGGCAGGTGACTTTCATGTCTTGTTCCAAAACATGTTAAGATGAAGGAAATAAAACTTCTGTAATGTTTTTTACTTTCTGGAAAACTTAAGGGCAAGCTGTTTCTGTGACAAGCCTCATCCGTTTGGAAGCACTGGAAAAATGTGTCAACACTTTGAAATCTGGGGTCTGACAGAGTGGCCTGTATACTCAGACAGATGTTTCAGTGATGAAGAAACTCGCCTTTTATGCCAACAGTTTTGAATATTTGAGGCTTTTTCCTGTAGAAGTCCTTCACTGACTGAAGTTAGTACCATGGCTCTGAAGTTGTGTCTGCAAGTGAATTCCCCAACTGAGTTTTGTCTCAAGACTTGTGTGGGAAGCTCTGCAGCGCTGCAGATGATATCACAACTGGATATCACAATTGGAAACTCAGAGAATATCATGTTTATTACTTATAAAACTGGCTGTTTCACCAGTCCTTTAGCCTCTGAAAGGTGCTGAATGGGAGAGACCGCACAAATAATGAAGCCTTTCAAATGACAAGATGGGACCAGAAGGGCTGTGGTGGCCTTCAGGGCAATACAGCAACCATTTAAGTTTGATACAGTGATCTATCTTCTGCTGCAGGTCATCTTTCATTCATGCATGGTTTTACTAGCCTGAGATATGCTATCCTATTTTTCCTCTTCTCTTTGAGCCGTGCTGAATGTGATATCTCTTGTTCATTAGAAATTGCCGTCTGATTTAAGATTCTCTCTGATTTGTATTGTGATGTAATTTTCCTCTTTACTGCATTTTTGTGTCCATTGTTTTATTTAATATAGGCATGTCTGAGTATGAACCTGCACAAGACAGCTTTGCCATGCTGTAGCTGCATGGCGTTACTGTACTTTCATCTCATCTCCCTGACCGCATCCATGTGATATTTGACCTCCTTAGGGCATCGTACTCTGCTTTTAATCTTTAGGGGTCTATCCAGCCCTGGGCTTGGAGGTATGGTGCTATTGCCATATTAACCAGAGCTCATTAACACATGTCAGCCTGGAGCAGGCACTGCCGTATATATGCCAACAGCATCGCTCAGGTGAAACATGTGGTCGCTGCAGTAAAGTGACCTGAGCCACGACGAAAGGTTTTGAGCCCAGACTGCCACCTATGCATTTGCCTTGATAATACACATGCATTGTTTCTCCTTGTGTACAGACCAGAAGGTAGCTTAAGTTAGGCACAAGGGAGTGTCACAGGGTAATAATTGCAGGGCATTGGAAAACTTGTTGCTGGAGACCCAGACCATGCAGTGTGTAAAGCCATCATCAAAGGGGCATTTGATTCACAGCCTGTGGAGGCACGTACTCAGGTCATCACCAGTACCCATACATGGATCTGATTCCACACATTTTTTTAGGTGACAGATGGAACACATAGCCCCATCCTCTGCTCACCAGATGCATACAAAGTTTACCTCCAGAGTTGGATGGATACCCTCCTTAGGGCTGGCTCAATATCAACAGTGTTTTCTTGCTGAGGTGCTGGCTGCCTCCTGAGCCCTGTGCAGTGTTTGTGACCCCCAGCTGAAAACTGGGAGGAAGGAGCTGCAAGGGGTTATCCAGAGATGCAGCCATAAGGATAGGATCAGCTGCTGGAATGAAAAGAGAGACAGAGAGACTGAACTCTCTGCTGGGAGTAGTGGGGATGTATTACAATTATTGATGTGAAAGCAATAAAATGATGGGGTAGATGAGGTGGTAGTTTCTGTTTTCTATTCCCTACTGTCTCTTTTTTCTTAAATGCTTCATGATGAGGCTGACAAGGCCACTTCTCCACCTCCTCACAAGGGAACATGTTGTCATTTAAAAAGAACAAGACTTTGGGAGCAAAAAAACAATTTCAATTTAACTGCTGTTTTTTGAAGCTGCTGTGTGTGCAGGATAAAGCAGTCAAACTTTGTGCAAGATCAATGCTCAGAATTTGATGCTACAGCATCAAGGCCAAAGGAAGGAAAACCCATCCCCTCTGCTCCAGTGAGGCCCTGGGTGGTGTCCATGTGGCAGCATTTCCCCAGTGTGGAAGGAGGCTGCAAGGCTGCTTGTGTCCCTGTAATAGTGCCTGATCTCAGCAAAGATGTCTTTGCTGATGCGTGCTGGAGATGTCTTGTCACGTTCTCCCCACTGGCTCCAGTGAAGTGTATTTCCAGAGCATGGAAAATGCACTGGTGTGAGAGCACCGGATAAGCTGCTGAAACATCCTCTGGAGGATACAGGGGAGGGAGGAGAGGATGCAAGATGGGAAAGACCTCCAGGGGCCACGCACCAGAGGGTATGGGCTAAACTCTACAGTAATGCTTCTCACTGAACGCTTCTTGTACACAGGCTGTGGCACTGATGCTGTAGTAGTTAGCAGAGGTGGCCTTCTTGCCCCCTGCATTCTCCTCTCTGCATCCCCTTGTACCTGTCAGTCACATCTTGGTGACACCTGGCAGTCAGCCAAGCATTTCACTCACAGCAGTCCGCTTGCCTGCTTCTCCTTCCCACTCTAAGCCACTACAGAAACATATGGGCTGGAAACTGTTGGATTCTGCTGTATCTCTTAAATGAGAATATTATAATCAATATGTAATAAGGCTATTGTTTCTTCACACTTGCCTTTTCTTAGTCTGGGATTTCTCTAGCCACAACAATAAACTCTTCCCCAACTGTTTGCTGGACTGCATGTTGCTCTGTCAATGTTGAGGGGCAAGAGGCTCTGTGGCTGGTAGGTGCTGCCTGTTCACAGATGCCCAGGGACCTTTTTGGATAAGAGTCATGAAAGCTGAGGCTGCAAAAACAGTTGGGTGCTCCTTTACAGCCTGCAAGCAGTAGTTATCCTGGGTTATGTTACCATGATCTTGTTTATAAAAACTGATAGCACGTTCGTCTTCTCTAAAAGATAATGGGGCTCCTCACAGCTATATAACAGTGTCCTTGAATATGGGTCTTGAATACAGTTATGATTACTAGCAAAGTGTTTTTTGAAAATGTTTGTTCAACATTTTGAAAGTAGACCAGAAGCTCTGTCATGTACCTGTTACTTGGTCTTGCTGAAATGGCATCTTTAAATGGTTCTTTTCCAAAATAACAAATCCTACTTGAATGTTTTTAGTTTTTCAGTTTCATAGAAAGTTTGCAAATCTTACTGAAAATTAGACAGTCTGATTAGGAAATTATTCAATGAAATAACAAAATACATTGAAGAAACTGTCAGGAGACCTATGTTCCTGACTACCCTGTCAAATAGTGGATACGTTAACATGTAAGATAACTGTGTTCCAATAGGAATGGTTTGATTGCTGATCATTTTCCTTCTGGATTATGTAACAAAACAGGTCCTTTTATTTAAAAAAACAAAACAAAACAAAACACCTGTGTATAGTTTTCAACTGAAACCTGCCCAGTTTTTTCTTTCATGACAATTAAGAAGCAAAACCACCTCCTGCACTGAAATGCCCTTTCCATTCCCACTTGTTTACTACTTAGGCCCCAGAAATTTGAGCAAGTATTTTTTATCAGCGTACTCAGAGGAACATGAACTCAGTGACCGGAAAGTGCAATAATTTGATTTTTGTTTGGTTACAATGTACTATCAGAAAACCACCATTATACTGTTCTTCTTAAACTACTAAGTATTTTTGTATTTCTTTGTTTTGTGATCTTGCAGACTCAGCTCTTGGGCGTTTTACTTGCTGCTGCTTCAAATTTCCTGATTAGCATCTCTTTGAACATACAGGTATGAAATTGTTTCTCTTTATTAGAGTTGTTTATATTTAGCAAGTAACTTATTTTGCGGTTTGGTTTTGATGAAGTTCAACATATAAATTTTGTTGCATTTAATAAACATGCTCTCTCTGTCGCTGTAATTTAACTGTAAACTGTAAAACCCCTTCTGTAGTTGTTTGATGTTGTTGGGAGCTCTCAACCTGTGCTGTGATTCTCATATAGGACCAGAATAAAAATTCCTAACTAGTGCTCCTCCTTGTATTGTGCCATAAGGAAATACCAGCTGTGACTCGCTTGTGGTCCCACTGAACCCATCTCAGAGTGTCCATATCTAAAACTGAATTGACCATGAGGTGTCATGCGCTGTTTAATGAAGAGATTCATATAATTAAGTGCATAAAGACAGAGGTTTTTTACAATATTGGGCCCCCAAGCAACTTTGACCACTTTAGTTTTCCTTCTGCAATTAGGATAAAATATTCTGAGTAAATATTATTTAAATCATAAAAGTAATGGGAGGTGCTGCCCTTACAACTACTGTAAAGAGTAGGATGACATTTATAAAATCCCTTCTGTTTTAATAATTAGAATACATGCTCAGTAAAAAGTTAAATAATTCATTAAAATCTGTATCTTGTAGAATTCATTGTATTTTTAGGTCTTCTAAAAGAAGTTCTTAAAGCACAGAAGACATTGTTATGTAAGTCGTCCAGGAAAAGTATTTTTTCTAGCTTGTATTTTAGTCATATGTGTCTCATATAAAGCTACTTCTTGCATTTTCTGTAAAGGAGGAAACAGAAAGCTGTGGAATATGAAATCTTCTATTCTCGATTTATTAATGCTACAGAGTTCTTCAGTGATTCCCTCCTATTTTAAGTATCTCTGCTTGGAGAATCCCATAGAAAGAAATCTGTTTAGCTGGAGCAGCCAGGCAGGTTGAGGTGATTGCTGCCTCTCCCATATGAATTCCAGCCTGCTGGTGTTGACAGTGGTAGGACAGGCTCTAGGAAAACCTCTGAAGCTGAAGTAGAAAGGTGAAGGTGAAGTGAAGAAAGGTGAAGGTGAAGTGGAAATATATAGCCCATAATAATGAGGTTGTTCAGACTTGATATCTTTTGCCTGCTGAGGGCACTGAGTGCCAAAGGGGATGCTTTGCAGTGGAAGTACTGAGGCATACAGAAACACTCCTTTTGACTTATTAACAGCATTTACTGGATTGAACTATCTTTTAGCTTTTTTAACTGCTATTTAGGAAAACCCAATAGCCCTCATTGCCATTTGACAGACAGTTTAAACTGAAATTTTTATTTATTTTTTAAAGTAGGTTTTTCTCCATTTAGTAACAGTATCTTCTAAACGTAAATAATGACTTTCCCTAGATCTCAACATTTATCTTCATATTGATATTAAAAGAACAGGCCAAACTTTTTGTTCTCTGTCCCTTTCCCACCATTATCCTTTCTCTCTTCCCCCTAGCAGGTTGTCAGCTGAAGAACAGCTCCTCATTTGCAATGTGTTTCAGCTGGATTATAAACAGTCTCCACCTAAATACCATTCACACATTGCTATGCAAAGAGGGCAGACATCTGGAGAAGGAAGGCTGTTAGGGGGTTGCTGAGCTCACCTTCCTGTGTTCATTGCACATCTTTTCAATCACACCGGGCCTTCAAGGGTTAGTTCTACGAGAATCTGGGAAAAAATATAGCTCAGGATTCAGTTAAGAACTTGTGCTATTTGGTTTTCAGCAGAAACTTGCATTCTTGATTTGAATATTATTTAATATTCATTTAATATGTATCTTTAGTGGGCTTTGTTTTCTCTGTGTTTATAAAACTGGTACATGCAAAATCCTGGATGTTACTGTGAAAAAAATGCAGGTCTGTGGCTCAAGGAAGTTTTGATTTCCTTGTGCTCCTTTTCTTCTTGGAGAACTAAACTTCTTCCTAGGATTTTGTCCCCTGAATAAGTTCCACAGCATGAAGCTGCAATAATGTGCTGCATTCTCTCAACAAGAGGAATGACTAAGACTATGGAGTGTCACAGACATTACTGTTTGGCCTATACTCTGTAAAATAGCCCACAAAATAGAAAGGAAGTATGAGGGAAATTCTTTACAGCTTCCCCAGGGCTCTGAAGGGATACTTCTAAAATCAAATATGAAGTGCTAGAGGAAAAATTTTATTTTCCCACCATTTATACTGCAATAATTGATTTCCACCATTTTTGATCCGTGTGCAGAGAGGCTGGAGATTAACTTGAGAAAGGAAATGATATTCTGCCGAACTAATGTGGTAAACATTGCATCATTCCCAATTATGACATCTTGATGGAGACTTCCTGGGCTGTGTTACAGAAGATCAATGTGATCAAAGACAAATTATTATTGTGTTATATACAGGTCCTTGCTGTACAGCCAGAGAGAAGACAGTTACAACCTGTGTCAATGATATCTTCTCCATATAACAGGAAGTGTTGATGAAGTATTACTTGGGTATATGTTATACCTGTTGTCACAGCTATAGCTGATTTTCCTTCGGAAAATAGTGCTTTACCCGTGATCTTCTTCTAAGGTCAAACAGGAGGCAACGGTAGCAAAATCCTAAATTCTGTCTAATTAATTTACAGTCCTCCCTACAGAAGATGTGATTAAGTGCTGCCTTTTTCATTTTGTAGTTACATTTCTGGCAAGTATACATTTCATGGTAGGAACATCATGTTGTCTGTTCCCCTTCTCCCAGTTTGTTGCCCCAGTTCTGATTCTGCCCCATCTCCTGCCTTTGAGTGTTTCCAGCTTCAGAGCACAACTGCTGTGGGTTTGCTTTGACACAAGAACAGATGTGTGCAGTGATAGCTCAGAAGCACTAGCTAGTGTTCACTTAGTATTTTTCAGGCTTATTCAGAGGCCCAATGTTTCAGCCATTTCCACCATGGCTCAGAAAGCACACATCTGAAGCAGCACCCAGTTAACACAAAGCTCTGCACCAACAATCTGAAAGTCTTTCTTAAAAAGAAAACCTCAACGCTCCCGGAATTTGAAGTTGACAGCCCCCTTAATTATTCTACTTTTTTCAGACATAAGAACACAATGGAAGCCTTTCTATTCATGCCTGTTCCTAATAATTAATTTTCTAGAAATGCGCTCATCTCCGACTGATTTGCCAAACTGAGCTGCAGCCCTACTACAGGAGCAAGCTATGGTGGTGTGGGATTGCCCTCCTGGGGCTTGGAGAGGTGGGCAATTTCATAGCCTACGGATTTGCCCCCATTGTTATTGTCGCTCCACTGGGATGTATATCTGTCATAGGTGAGATTTTTGCCATTTCTTGCTTGGGTACATGCTTTAATTAAATGCTTGCTTGTGTCTAGAGGAATAAAACTGCGGGAGCTGCAGCAGGAACACAAGAGGAAAATGTTAATGTTGTGGTTTGAAAAGAAATTATTCATATAATTACATGAGCTGACAGTTTAACAAAAACTGTCTACTTAACTCAGAGACTTTTCTAATATATTTCTTTTTCCATAGTTTTTTCTTTTGTGTCACTCTGTGCTCTGCTAATTCCTGCCAGTTGACCACCCAGTGCTGTACCAGTGTCGCCAGCTCTGCAAGACCCCAGAGAGGGGGGCTGGCATCCTGCTGACTGCACAGGGCTGTGGTCTCATCCTGAGTAACTACATGTTTTCTATGTTACCATCACACCAGATGGTTTCTGCTGCCTGTCCCCTGCCCATCACCGTGACTCATGTTAACATGGGCAAACTTGCTTGATTTTCTACGGTGTATGAGAAAAAAAACCTAGAAATTTCCTTAAATGTTTAATATATTTATGGGCATTATTACCCAGTTCATTTGTTCCTTCATGTGCAGATTGATTGGACTAGCAGAAGTGATGTGATATGATTTTACTTTTTCCTTCATTTGTTTTCTTTTGTAATTAAGGTATTGAGACAGGTGTGAGACGTTTGTTTCTTTGATAAAGTAGCATACATTTTAAAATGTGTTATCATGTTGTGCTAATGCAAAGCAGAGTGGACAGGGCAATATTGTACAGAGACTGTGAAAACAGGAATTCGGGGTCCAGCTGCATCCCTTAACCTACTCACCTCACATCCACAGCTGAAACATCCAGAGCTGAGATATCTCAAGATTTCTGCATATGCTGCAGCTCATTTCCTTGCTCTTGGCAAGTGCTAACACTTCATGGTCTGTCTCTAGCTACCAGTTTCATGCTTGGAAGTGACATTGCAGTGAGTGATCCTGCATGGGAAGGTAGAAAAGATGAATTATCTTCCCAGTGGACTTCCTGGCTGTAGTGGAAGGAGCCAGCTAACCATGTGTGGGCGCAATTTAGCAACGAGATAGTGGGGGAAGGAAACTGCAGGCAATTTACTGTAACCTTTAATGTTAAACTATTGCAGAATTTCAGAGCGAGATAAAAAGCCACATTAGTGCACTGTGGTAGGAAAGATTTCTCAAAGAAAGGAATGCAATATTACTTGAGATGGAAATGTAAATTAATATGGCATATCCCAGTGTGCTTTCGGTGAGTGTAGTTATATCTTTAAAAATAGTAAACATTTCCATACAAAGGGATATTGACCAGTCTAATTTGTTGCCCAAACTGACTAAAATGCCAATATAGAAAACTAGAAAGGAGAAGTGAAAAGCAGTGAGAAGGAAAAACGTCCCATTGGTTATTAGACTGCTACAAGAGAGAGATCACACTGAGGGCTGCTTTTTATCCAAGCAGATCCCTTCTTTATTTTTGCACAATGTGAAGAAATGTTGCATCTGATGATTCCTCCATTCTCTATTTCCCTCACTTAAAAAAACCCCAGGAAATCATTTTCCTAACTGTTATGTCATAGCAAAATTCTCAACCATGTTTTTAGGGGTTTTTTAGCTGGCCCAAAATGCTTATCCTGGAAGACCCCAGAAAGCACTGTAGTATCTTATATTCCATTCCCATATATCAGCTGACAGTATCTATTTCATAGCCCAAACAACAGAGATATCTGAAATTTTATTTAGTCTAGCAAACATTCCCTTAAGGAAGGAAAAATTCGAGTAGACAGCCAGTTACAATGTTAACTTCCCAATAACACTTCCTACTACAAGTTACTTTCATGTCTTCTGAAATTAAAGCCAAAGAGAAAACATCCTTTTAATTTTAGAAGAGCTCATCCTTTAGGCCAATGACAAACTGACCAAGACACGTGGCATTATCTGCTCACAACTGGGCAAAGGATAGTGTAGGCAGCACGTCTTCCAATTTAAAAGTTCAAGAATTATTTTCCTCATTAAGTTTGTGACCTCTTTTAGGTGGAGGTGGAGGGTGGACTTTGCAGAGTCTGGCCATTGTTTTGAGGTATTGTTGAATGTGTGTCTTTCTTAAGTAAATTTTTTTAATTAAGAAGTTAAGTACTTGATAAAAAACTCCAAATGTATACCTGAACCCTAAGTCCAACCATCTGAGAAGCATTTTTTTCCCAAATTCTGTATCAACACATCCCTGTGGTAAGAGCTGACCCTCACTGGCATTTGGAATGCAGTAAATATGGTGCACTGAGCAGAAATGTGCTTTGCAGTATGTCCAGTCATCTAGGGTATTCTCTGCAGGTCTCCATCATTCTGGGTTTGCATGGAAAGTTTCCTTGGCTTGGAAACCAGGAGGTTGGAGGAGGATAAGGCAGACTGGAGTATCTGCCCAGAATGGATTTGAGCTGTACCCATCATATATCTCCAGACTTCTGAGACAGGAATCATCTTAAAATAGATGGAGCCAACATCTATTATGCTCTGTTACCACATTTAACTGCATCCAACTGAATTTTGCACTTAACCCGGTATCAATTAAATAGTGAAAAGTTTGTGCCTCATTCTATTGAGCTGGATGCTTCCAATGACTGGTTTTAAAAAGAATCCAGCACCACAGACCATGAATTGGCATGACACCAGTAGATTTTTTTTTTTTTTTCTTAGAATTAAGCTAAAAAGACTGTATTTTTCTTCTGACACAGTGGAAGTATTTCTCTGTGTGGTTGCAATGATGCAAGCTCTACATCTGTTCAGGGTTTTAAATAGTTTGAGAAGACAGCAGTTGTTTTCTTCAAGAGGAGAAATTAGTAAATTTTAATTTAGGAGTGGAGGAGTAATACATGTTTGATGTGATCATTAAGAAACTTTCTATACTTAAAAAATAAAAATAATGTTTTACATGTAGCTTGGGTAATTTTAGGCTGCAGTGGTTTTTAGTTTGTCATCTTGCTTTTGCCTGCAGAAATAGCTTGGATGTGTGTGGGGGGGTGGAAGTGGGAGGGGCCAGTGGCATTGGAGATCATTTCTTCTGCAGATTTCATCATTGTAGAGAGTTTTTTTACACTTAACTCACTGAGAATGACATTGCTGAGATCCCTTTGCATTTTTACATGCTCCTTGTAAACAGCTATGGGGCAAGAAATTGCTTTAGGCTTTGAAAATTGATTACACTGATGGCATTTCAGGAAGATTCTCAGATATTCTTGTAGAAGTGGATTTCTCCCCCTCGCTGTAGTGTAACATCTTCATGGCCCAAGAATTTGGAATTTTGAGGACTCTGTTGCCAATGATATCTGGGAAACATTCACCAAACTATTAATTAAAATACTTTCTTTACTCATCTAGAAGATGGAACAAAAGGACTTCAAGGTTCTTCCTTCTCTCTGCAGTGTGTATGTCCCATAATCCAGGTTCCAGAATTCAGCTCACCCTAATGCTCTCTCTTTTAAGCAATTCCTCTGATATTTTCAATGCTTTGTTTTTTTTTTTTTTAAATCAGGATATTGGCATTAGGGGAAAAATGTTTCTTGTTTTGTCCACCACTTTTCCAGTACTAATAGTTAATCATGTTAGAAATGTTACATATTCAGTGTGCGGTACAGCTATCAAGAGGTTATGCATCAACTGACCCTATTCTGTAATATCTTTCTGTGTATTCAGTGCAGCATTAATATCCATCATATAAACAGAATAAGTTTTAGTAGTCAATTAGATGTGGTGGTGTTCCCAGGTGTCTTGGGCAGAGCTAGCTCTCTGTTTAACTCTGGCTATGCATACATGTATTCTCTGAGTTAATCCTTGCTTACACAGAGCTTTCATCCTCCTTGTACCTAGATCCTCTCACCTGTCTACCCCAAAACAACCCACAGTGGGTCAGCAGATTGGTTTTCTTCAAACTTTTGCCCTCCCCTGGAGCAAGACAGTAATCTGAGATGTAGATAGGATAAGATGAAGGAGGTTTTATGCCAATGGTCTCAGGGCAGGTCGATTGTCAGGCATGGATCCTTTATATGCAGACTCCACTGTGGAGATGGTGCTACAGGCACTCAAAACCAGCTGTGATTTATCTGTCAGTGCCTGCACAGTGCACATGGACTTGCCTGTCCTCATGCTCTGTGCATAGGCACTAGGGTCCATCTGTGGTTCTGTGGTCCTCCTGTCCCCCTCAGTAGACCTTTGTGTAGAAAAAGATATTTTAGCCTGATCCAAGGCTGTGAGCACAGCTTGTTTCTCCAAACCAGCTCCTTTTCCTTTTGAATGTGCTTAATAAAATGCCTGGGCAGTTTTTTATAATTTTGTCACTCTGTACTTAAGCTAAACCACTTTCCTCTCTTGACCAGCAACCTCATCTGGTTCAGCTTTTCTTCTTGCCCCCCTCTTAGTGTACAGCCTCTGGATCCCCTGTGGAAATATTGGTATTTTCCCAGGAAGACCTGCTCTTCCTTCTCTGCCCCTTTAACCTCCTGTTCATTTGAGCTACCGCAATCAAATGTTCTACCTACCTCATCCTCATTCCAGATCTCCCTGTCTGAGTGGCAAACTACGATAGCTTGAGTTTGGGGATGGATTGAAGCACCTCCAAATTCTTCCCTACTGGGATGGTCTTGATTCCCTTCAGCTTGAAAGATAGACTAAGAGTCTGACTGTATAAGGCCTATTTTGAGGTGACATCTTGAAATGTAACTGTCAGCAATTGCATCCTCATAACTTGAGCCCTGCTCAACAGATTTCAGGCAGAATCAACTGGGGTGAATTCAAACTGCTTGGTTAGACGGAAGCAGAACCTTAAGTGGCATAAAACAGAGTAAATGCTTGGTCTCAAAGTGAAATGTAATTGTACAAACTGGGAGAGGTGCAACAGTCTTTGAATCATGGCTAGTACTCCTCCTTTGGTATTTCACCCAGCCCACCAGTGAAATGGGTACAAAAGTATTGTGCGGAACGGGCGGGTTTAAATGCCTTTACCTGAATGAATCAGTTATGCTGAACAAAATGAACATTTGAGGCAAATACTAAATTTGGTGCATTTTTGGGTTTTTGTTTTGTGGTTGTTTTGAGGTTTTGTTTAACTATTGGAGAAGACAGAATTAGTACAGGCAGTCTATACATTTATGAGGAGAGCACTAATCTTTTTAAAATAATGCATAAAGCTCATCTAGGAATCAAAAAAAAGAAAAATAAGGATATAATAATATTTGAAGTTACGAATGGTTGTGATAGGAATTATTTAGTGAAAGACAACAATAAAAAAAGAGGTAAAAGGATCATACTCATAAATTGCCTTAGTATCAGGAAAACAGCTTGGTAATGAAAGATACTTGTTTTGTAAAATAGTTTTGGTTAGGAAAAATAAATGATGGACACTTTCATTTGAATTTTTTAAGGCTGGATTGGACAAAATACAAAAAATATACACTATGAATCAGTATGTATTTTCTATCTTTAACTTCTCTTGTGTATTATCCTTTTCTTAAAGAAACAAACAAGAAACAAACCTAACTGCAGCTTTCATGTCTAGGAGGCAGAGGAGTTATTTTGTGAGCTGGATTCTCACCATTCATTGTCTGCTAGTGGCAGAACCCACACATCACACTGCTCTTCATTTCTATTTGTGCTGGAGAAAACCTTCATATGGAGATAATTGTAAATGATCACTCTCCTAAGAGAATGAGCAGCTGACTGAGCTATGTGTAGCACCATTACAGCCTTCCCTCAAGGCACTTAATTGCATATCATGAAGAAACTCAAAATTTTTTATCATCTATTCAATTTAAATTGAAATTCACGTGCTGCAGTGAATATTTGTTCTTTCAATAATGTGAATATATAATCACTCAATATACAGGAAATATATATTCATTCAACAATGAATGTAAAAAGCCTGGTTTATGCTGATGTATGAAAAGATTAAGTTGTTTTAATATAAAAATTAAGCTCCTGAACAAACTATTTTTTTCCCATTTCCCACTCAAAGTTTTTATTTATCAGGATTTTGATGTAGTGTCAAGTCATATTTTCTGTCTGAGCATTCAGAAAGGCTGTGTCATACAGATAGAAGCATTTTACAGGACCTATTTTCTTCTCAAATTATAGATATTACTATAAGCCTACAATCAAGGCATGAAACAAACTCAAGGATTACATTAGGATGTGTTGGGTCTGTAATGTTCAATCTGATCATCTCCCAGATTTTCTGCCCTTCTCTTGATCTAGCAGGCTACCACTCTCAGTGGGAATGGGAGTTGAATCTGTACCTGCTTTTGAAAGTTTTACCTTAATATTTAGTTAAAAAGCTAAAAATAGTTCTAATTCACTCAAAAGTACAAAAGCCTTCTCAAATGACCAGGGATGCAGTCTTTGCTTTGATGATTTAAAGGCTGATGATTCAAGCTTAGAATTGTTCATGTGCTGCATTCCCCAAACCAGTGGTTCAAAACTGGCAAGGCTTCAGCACAATGATAAATGGCTTGTTTTGTTGCTGAGCTATTGCCAGATTACTCTGACGCAGTTTTTTGTGTGCATTTCTGTATTGCATTCTATTGCTGACCAATTAAGAATAAAAAACCAACAGAGACTATTTCTCACTTTGACACAGATCTCAATCTCTGTCTATAGCTTTAAAAAAAAAAAGAAAAAGAAAAAAAGAAGGCAAACAAAAACACAGTTGCAAAGACATTAATACTTTTCAGCACAGCAGTTCCCCAAGTTCCTCAGTCTGTTCACTCATAGAGTTGAACATAATGTTCAATAATTTATTTCCCACATCGGTACAATGGTGGAGGAGAAGGAAGAGGCACACAGTTTCTGTGACAGAGGGAGGACAAGAGGACCCATGCTTGGGAAAGGGAAAATTGGGGCTGGGTAGTAGGAAGTTAGACCCATGCTGTGGTGATAGGGTGAAATCAAGGTGAAGGGGCAGTGGGCTAGGAGGAAGGGGTGGGGAGGTAATGGAGAGGAAAGGTAGGAAGATGCGAGGCACCTCACCTGCGATCTGAGAGATGGTGGGAAAGAAGTGGAGAATCTGGGGAGTTTCAGCAGGGCTGCATTTAGGAACTGAATTTGGGATACAATAAGGGCTTAAATTCATATATCTGGTAGGCTTAGTTGTAGCTTCTGGGTGCCCACATACTCTCCTGCCATGAGTTCAAGGCTTCTGGGATAACTCAGGCTAGTAGGAACCTAACGCAGCCTCCTGCTCACAGCAGGATCAGTTTGGAGGCCACCCAACAGGGAGGAGATGGCAGGGAGTATGTGTTGGCCACTTAACATATTGTCTTAAACTGCCTTTTCTGGAGGAGTCAATGTCTTAAGCAACTGAATGCACCTGAGGCTGTGAGTGGGAGCCCAAAGGATTAAGGAAGAGGAGCAGAGCAGCTGGGAGGGCTATGCATTTCTCACTGGGCTCCTGGGATACACTTTGGTGTCTGCCCTTTGTCTTGCCAGCCAGGGAAAGCTGAAAAACCAGCAGAAGGGAAAACTAGCAAATACCAGCCTGCATTCCTGAGGCTCACAGTCTCCCTTCATATCCCTTCTCCTGGCCCACCTGCATCAAGACAATCAGCTCTTGGTGTCTTTGCTTTAACATGATCCATACCTACCTTGAAAATTGAATAATGTGAAGGACTATCCAAAAGTCAGACTTGGGATCTTAAAACCCAGAAAATTAACAATAAAAGTAAAATCAAAATATCATGTTAGCCAGTGTGTTCCCTTGGCTGTGCTACCATAACTGGCTTGAAGTTCAGCCCTAGAGGTAAAATCCAGAGTTTGCCAGGCTTCTGATCAGTCGTGTATGTCTTCTAAGCATCTTATCAGGTCTGTGTAACTCTTCTCTGCTTCTTCTCTTAGATTTACCCCCTTTGCTATTCTTCTTCACTTGGATGCTTATGGGTCACTGGCAGTTTATCCACAGGGACTGTTGTCTTTTGTGTTCAGAGTATCACTCAAGTCTCATTCTCCTCACCTTGGTGTTTCACCTCCCCCCCTACTTCAGTTTTTCCTCTAATCCCAGATGGCCTAATATATGTTCTTCAAACTTCTCCTATTTTTAGATTCCCTCTACATAGTACTCAACTATCTCATTAAGAGCATTAATTATACATACATTCTGTTAAGCTCATGATCACTGGTGCATTACCAGCTATCTCTGGAGAAAGAGCTGGCTGCATTTGAGTGCATTATTAAAGCGGATGACAGGCTGAGTGACAAGGTTCATTATCTGGCTGCATTTCTGTACCTTCTTGTGCCCACTGCCAACCTCAGTGGTCATGATCCTCCCAAGTTGCCATCTGTTATCTCCAGAGTATTGAGCTCTGGAATTCTGGGCATAACTCATCTAACCCCAGATTGGATGCCAACAGTGAAATTGAATCCGGGATTGCATTTGCTAAATTTCTGCTGAATGCAGAGAACCCAGACAATGGAGTACTCAAGAAAAGAAAAAGTCACTGAAGTATCAGTTCTTTAAGCAACAGGTCTTTGCTGTGACAGTGACTGCCTAGGTGGGTGGGATGAGGTGGTATTTGGGAGAGCTATGAGAGCAGGGAGACAGAGCAGTAATTAATTCCTGTACTATCTTGGATGCTGCTGCTTCTTTCTGGGTTTTGTCGTCTCTTTTTTCTAAACCTAGGTAGCTCTGCTATTATCAGTGTTGCCTGGATACCACCAGTGTCTTTGCTCCAGCACAGTTGTCACTGAAACGTTGAATAAAGAAAACGGTGTCAAGCAGCTTACTTTCACTGAGGCATTTTCAAGTGAAGATTCTTTTATTGCACTTATTCATTTGCACAGACCTCCATCACTCTTGATGCAGTTTAACTTTATGACTACTGCTATATCTGACTTTCTACTGGCTGTATAACACAGATGTGATGCTGAATTCCAGTACTCTGTTTATGTCTTGGTATGTACCTCCCTAGATTTATCTAGAGTACATCTACTAGTTATCTACAAATTAAACTCTCTGTCAGAGCAACAGAGGTAATGATGCAAAGGTAGTTGCAAAAAGGTTGAACTGTTGTTTCAAGAATAAAACAATAATTTCATGTTGTAGGCAGGAACAGAGCCTTTATAACAGCATCCTATGACTTAGATTCAGTGTGTGCCTTCACCATCCTTCCTGGGCAAAGATTTTCCTTGAGGTTTCTAAATGAATCTAACATTACTAATGCACCTCTTCCAAAGGGCTCTCCTCATCTCTTTTACATGGGAGCTATCCAGCCTCTTTTGCTTCTTTTTAGAGGTAGATGCTCTAATGTTGTGGGTTAGAAGAGTTCCATCGCTCCCAGGTGGCGAACATTTTAAGTTCAAACCCCTTCTTTCTTCTCTAGCACATGTCCACACTGGGCTGCTTACCAGAAATTCTGGCCCAACCACTGTTGCTGTTCACCTGTCTACTGCTTCCCATCCTAAAGAGGCAGGGGTAGGAGCTCATGCAGGGCAGATGCAAGGGGTGAATTAGGGAGAGAGTTTTACAGGAAACAGGAGATAATTTCTGGGGCTCACATTCATTTTTCTCCTTCCTCAGTACAAGTCACTTTGGAAGACCATGGGCAGCACTCCCATATGGTACATATGTGGGGCTTTCTACCTGTTTGTTTGCAGAAATCATGGCCACTCTCTTAGTTCATATTAAATGCTATGCTTTTGCAGTAGCTTTCTTCCTCGCAATTGTACTACTGTTACTTTACTTACAAGCCTCTAAAGAAGCAGAATTTTATAGCTCTATGATGCAATTTGCCTTGAGCAAGTCCATATAGTGACTTGGTAGCAAAACGGAGTGAAAGAGTAAGGTTGATCGGTGCCCAGTTTTCCTGACATTGCCACATATGACTGAATCAGAGCAGTTTAAGCAGTGTCTGCTTGGGAGATGGGAAGGATTTTGCATCTTTTCAACCATGTAAGAACCTGCTGGATATGTTTGAAATCTTCCCAAAACTGAGCATTGGCTGGTTGTAGGAATGGACTTGTGGCTGTTTATATCATGGTATGGTGCAACAACAACAGTCATGAGATACATTTAAACTTGGCCCAGGGCAGCTTTTTGCTATAGCTTTTTGCTATAGGTCTTTATATTTCTATTCTAGGTAGTGCATTTATTTCTGTCTTTTTCCTAAAGAAGACCATGAGGACTGCTGATATATTGGGTAAGTAAGCATTTGCTAATATGGACATGTGTGCTGCCATATGCTTAGCAAGCTGTAACTCTCACACAGCCCCCCACCTTCACACTCCCACTTTCCCGAGCAAGTGTTTCAAGGCAGATACTTTCAAAATTGGGAAGAAGTAATAAAAAGAGAGAAAATCTTCAATGCATGAGGAAAAGACTGCATTCCCAAATCCTCTGCTCTTACACCATAACTCCTTCCTTATGTGTCCTTGCTGCTCAAATTTATTTTCATTTTCTATTTTTGCTTCTGATGTTGTCTTTAGTATTATCTTTATGAGTACAACACAGTTTTAATAAAAACAGGGAAGTTATTGAGTTAGTCATTCAAGATTTTTTTTTCTTACTACATCAACCTTGCACAAAAAACTCAAACTCAGTTAAAAGCGATAACTTCCATTTAGGTATTAAGTTTTTCACTTCAAAGAACAAATAACCATATTATTAAGTGTTCTGTTGGGAAATGCGGTCTTCACTATAAAAAAGCATGTCGACATTTTGTCTGTATCCAAGATGTTTTTTGCATATCAAAACTGCTCACCTTGAACACGGTGAGAGACAAGCACATTTCAGGGTCTGGGCTTTACAAGCCATCTCAAGTGGGACAAGGCACCTGATGCAGGGTACCTGATATTTCTGTGCACTCCCAGCATCTAGGCTTGATTGTCCAAACTATAGTGAGGACAGCTGTTGTCATGAATGTTTTGGAGAGATCTGCTCGATATCATTCCAGGAATACTATATACTATTTATTTAGGTTTGGAATCCAAGTTTGCCAGCTCAGCTGCTACATTCAAAACCCCTCCTACCTTCACTGATCATGTTTCCCTTATGGCCTTATACACTGTGTGGTGCTTTAACTAGTGTTCAGCACTGATTTATTTTATTTCTTTGAGTTTGACTTTGCAGAAGGATTTAACAATGTCACTGCATTCCATAGGAATGAGCTGTATGATGGGAAATATGGTGATGGTTTTGCAAGCACATAAATATAGAACAGTTCTGCTTTTCCAAAGGAACTGTGGGAGATAGCAGTGCCAGCAAAGCCCTCTGGATGTGCTTTGTTTTATATTCCTGAGCCTTGTACTGCACACCGATTTATAGGTTTGCCAAGAATGTTTAAGATTACTTGAAGAAAAATTGATTAGCTAATATCTTCCTTAATCCAATACAGTTTATGAGCTCAGGATCGGCTCACTTCTATCTTGATACTTCAATGAACATCTGTGTTTGTCAGCTGGATGTCCACAAGGCAGAACTTCCAGATTTTTATTAAAAGTACAATAATGCAAGTTCAACCTTGAAAGGGGGCCCTGGCAATCTAGTGGCTGAACAGTCTTTTGCAAATCAACCTTTTATAAAACAGTTCATAGGCCTGCAAATACAACAGGGAGCGGTCAAAATGTTGGCCTCATGATAGCTTCACATAAGCATTGGACTGGAACATATGTGTTGCATCATAGCTTCATATAAGCATTGGACTGGAACATATGTGTTGCATCTAATGCTTCCAGGGCAGGTTGATATCTGGTGCAGATCTCTGTGGCCACACTGACTTCGGGAGAGTTGTTTATTTACAGTGGCTAATGATCTAGCTGACTGCACCAGTAAGCAACTTGTCCTTTCAGTTTAGGCTAAATTTATGTGATGTGTTTTGTGACTGTGAGAAATACAGAGGATTGATTCTCTTTTGTCACACACTTGGTTTTAGAATTGAGAATATTTGAAAATGGTTTGTTGAGTTGGAACCCTAATTCGCAAGGCTCTACTGACAGTTTTTTTCACACTTCCAAAATTCTTTGAGTCTTTAATAAAAACTAGACTAGATAATGCAAGGCAATCCAACTACCTAAACACAGATCTGCTTACACAGGCTTAAATGTTCTTCTAGAAACTATTTCCAAATCAGCTGGAGAGCCAGGATGACTATTACCAAATACTGTATTACCAAAATAATGTGTCCTTTTCTTTAAAGGAGGAACACTGACAGTAACCGGGACATACTTGTTGGTGACCTTCGCTCCAAATGTACCTCAAGAGCTCACAGCAAGACAAATACAGAATTACTTAGTGAGCTGGCCTTTTTTGGTATATTCAGTGAGTATCTGGTTCATACTACTCCATAAATCAGAAAAACTGGATTTATTGGACCTTTTGCAGCATTATGAATTAGGGGTAGAAAAGCTGCCCTTGAAGATAAATTGTGAATTTTCATAGGAGAGAAGGTCATTATCCCTGCAGCACCAGAAGAAGTCTTTCAAGCTACATACCAGGAGATAGTCATAGTTCTGCAGGATTAACAAGAATGCAAAGATTTGGGGATCTTGAGGGAAAACCTAAATATTGGTACTGCTTATATTGCCTATATATTTGTTCATGCCACCCGGTCTGCATGTATGTCTAAGTTACAGGGCTTTTCTGGAATGTGTGGAATTGTGCTTTTGAAAAACAGCCTATGTAGGCTCTTGGTCCTGCTTTTTCCTTTCCTATCACTCTGTTTTATCCCCAGATTGTTAAGCCTGACTGAAAGGAGCCTTGTATGGCATTGAGATGTGAAGGGGTGGCCTGCTTTAACCTGAGTTAAAATTCAAATACAAAAGTACCATTTTGACTAAAGTATCTGTATACAAACTTCAAATACCATACATCATCTTTGATGTATTTAATTAGCATCAGGAACAAGGCCAGAGAGACTAGGAGGAATTTCTGTCTCTGTTCTCCTTTGGAAAACTGTAAATGTTTTCCTCCAGCTGAATGTAAAAGATGCAATATAGGAGCCTCAGAAGCCGTTGCTTTTTTCCCAGTAAAGTTACTCACTGGAATTAGATTCTTAGTGCCCTGGCTTTTCTCAGTAGGAAGCTCAGTTAGAAAGCCATTGAGTAGAGAGTTTATGGACCTTAATCTTTTAGCCAACCTGCAGACTTTACATACATCTAACTATCCATGAGACTACTGATAAAGAACAAATTGCATGCTACTATAAAAAAAGTTGATCCTCTCATTCAATCTGTTGTGCATTTTAAAGTGTCTTTCAATTTTATGTGCATTTTAAAAGATCCTGAAAGATCATGATACAGCTCAGTGGAAGAAATTAATATTTGTGCTGTATAAATCACAATGTGCACTTTCAATCAGGCGGTAGAGAGGCTTTTGAAGGCAGTGCCCAAGAGTTTTGGGGTACTCAGTAAAGGTGACTTCAGTCTCCACAAGAGTTTCAGCAAGTCCATGCAGTCAGCAGAGGGAGAGGGACTGCTTTAGGAGGAGGGTCAGAACAAGGGATTTTAGTGCTCACTGGAGGGCCCTCTCTCTCTTCTACAGAATATTCTCCTCTATCATGCACCTTTAGATAATAAAGTAGCCTGGCACTTTAGGCACTGATTTTAAACTGTTGATTCACACATTTTTGTAGAAATGGTGGAGAGAGAAACAGTGACACCAGAAATTTCTGTGTGACACACCATTCACACTTTCTTGAAACCAACAGGTTGCTGGAAAAGGGCTTTTCGCCATCTGAGGACTTTTTGACTTTGTTTCAGGAAAAATTTGTAAGAACACAATTGAATGCCTAGGAAGACTGTGCTGTATTCTTCTTAGGAGACATTATGAGCAGGTGGTAGGTAAACCCCTGGACTTCCTTTGCTCTCTTCTCTCTGTGTCCTGGCTCAGCCATCATCTAATTCTACACATACAGCACGGGTTGTAGGGAGGGATGAAGCAAGTACACAGCAAATCTTGTTGACTCAACAATATATCAAGCTTTATTTGTTCTGCTCTCTGGATTCATCTGTGTTGAGCTTCCTCAAAGAAAAGGGAGGGGGGGGTGAAAAGCTGCACAGGAGACTGTGAGATACCAGCCTGATTATCCTGGTATTCTGCTGGAAAATCAACCAAACCATGCTGTACACATTTTCTTTGGGTAGGGAGCTAGCTGTTCATAATTGCTTGTAGAATGCCTAGCACAGGTTGACTGTTCAGATACAAAAAAGTGCAGCAGAAGATGCAAAGTTTTCAGAATAAATATATAGTGAGGAGACAGTACAGAAGTATAATGCAGTCCAACAGTCTCTAAAAGTAGACCCCAAGTGTGGTCTGCTGAGAAACACAAAGCCCCAGTGGTACAAAATGTTCTCTGTGGGTGGTAAACCTTTCCCACGTGGCACTCCACTGGCATATTCTGCAGAAATAACCTCTAATTCCCTCAAGACAACTTTGAGTCACCTTCTGAGACTTTACAGTAGAAAGAATGACTATCCTAGCTTGTTTTTTTCTCTTTTGCTTATGTGCACTTTGAGTCACTACAGAAAACATAAATTATAGAGGAAGGTTTTAAGTTTTCCTAAAGACAAGTGTAGTAAGTAATGGGTTGTTACTATTTAATCTCTGCAAAATCAGGTTAAAAGCATTTCTGCTTTTCTTTTAGAATGTCTAGAAGACCCTCCTGGTTCATTGGTCCTTACATTGCTGTAGATGCCAGGAAAACACTTGAGGAAGACAGTGTGGTATTTTGTTCTGGTGCCTTCTGATAATGCTTAGAAACATGGACAACATCATGATGATAAAAAAATGTTGTTGAGATGTGGGCTTGAGGAGACTTCGGTAGAGATTAATTACAATAGCTAAGATGACTGTAAACAGGTCAAGTTCCTTTAATTCCTCTAAACAGAATATGTGAAGCTGATATAATCTACACAATTCCCATTCCTGGACTTCATATTTAACACTGCAACAGCTACAGCTATAAGAGCAAGCACTCTTTTGGGTAGTTCTCAGGATACAATCACAGGCAGCAGCTGAGGCACCGCAGGAGGGCTCCTGTCTGTGGTAGGTCCTGTTAGAAGCTGTGCACTCTGCTTTCAGTGTGACTTAATTGTCATAGATTCTCCCTTGTCTTGTGATGACCTGTTGGGTCACTGAGTGGCAGAGAACCATGGAAGATAGTTTGGCTGCTGGGCAGCACACCAGATGAGAACTAACTGTTTGAATGTCATGCTTAGTATGTGAGGCTTGGCAGAGCTGAGTAAACTTCAATAGTGGCCCTGAAAAGCAAACACCTTTTTTTTTCTCCCTAGGTCTGGCCACAGGACAGCCATCTCTGGCCCTACACCACTGCTGCTCCTGGGGCTTCCTCAGGAGGCAGAAGCAGCCATGCACACAGACCTGTGTGCCCCTTTGAGAGCTGCCATCAGGGACTCACGTCCTTTTGATCATTTTGCTTGGCTGTCTCCTTGTCTCCTTTCAGGAGTGAGTCTTCTTGGTGGGTTTGCTTGCTTTTAAAAAAGGAGATTACAGTGGAGTTTCAGGGTAGCTTTAGCAAGAGAAGAGCTGATGACAGGGTGAGGACCAACAGAAGGCTGATGGACAGAGAATGACCTGGTTCAGTGAAGGCTTTTGCTGCTTGGTCATATCTGCCACTCAGGGGGTTGATGTGAGGTGGAGGACAGAGTGGAATGCCAGAGCTACTGTAATGGAACAGTTTGAGCCAGTGACTGTCCCTTGGCTTGGTTTTGGATGATTGTTCTTGTATAGTTTGAAATCTAAGTGACAGGGCAGAGGATGGTGCTTCCCCTGCTAGGATTGTCTAGAGGAAATAAAATTAATCAATCTAGGTGTAACTGGCTGCTTGCAGGAGGGTTGTCTCATGGGTTTCTGCACACTCTGTGGCAACCAGAACAAGGCTCTGGGAGAGGTGACTGGTGCAGAGGTTTGCACTGGCGGAGGAAGCAGATGTCACAGTGCTGTGTCACGTGGTGCCATGGCCCAGTCCCATAAACACACACCATCCTATGTGCCAGTCCTGAAATTGTGTGTCATGGAAAAAATGCCTCTGGACGTCTCTGGAACTCTTTCTTAGCCTGGGTACCTTTCTGAGTGGGGAATATTTATTTATTAGCACATCTTTCTTCTGTTAGCAATTTTTCACTGTCAAAATAGCAACTGAAGCTATTTGGAGGCTGTTGTAGCTGAAGCCTGATAATGTGATATTCTGCTCTGGCCCTAAGATCTGTTTGCCAGTGGAATGAAGAGAAAGTCTGTTTACCTTTACTTCTCCCCTCAAGTTCCCTCAAAACCCTGTCATACTTTTCCACAGGGAGGCCAAGATGAACTCACCTGTCCGCAGATCTTAATATGTATTCTGCCTTGATTCCTGATTTAAATATACCCACTGCTGCACTGTTGACTAAAGCTGGGGAGGCTGGCTAAGTTACTTACTGTAAGACTGAGGCAAAAGCCTCTTTTCTACAGCTTTCACCTCTGGGTGCAAGCCTGGTGGGGAGGGACATCACTCTGGAGGGAGATAAGACCAACACTTTACAAGAGATTGCAAGGATTATGAAATTAGGTTTCATCAAGGAATTTTTAGGGGTTTTTTAACCAACAGCAAAATGCTTTATTTTATTCAACACATTTAAAAAAAAAAAAAAACACCCCAAAATAAAAAAAACACAAACCAAACAAAAACCCCTCAAAAAACCAATGACAAAACACCACCAACACTTTGTTGGGATTTTTTTTTTAATCTTGTGATACATATTTGACATTTTTTAAAGAAATGTGGTATAAAATCTAAATATATGTTCTTAAAGTTCTGGAACACAGTTGTCTTTTGGTTGTCTTTCTGAGCAAGGGATCAGCATGAAAGTAACATTAATTTAATTTAAGCATAATTTTATTCTGTTCATATTTTTAAACACTGCTGAGCTGGGGGAGCTGTAAGCGTGGTAGAGAATTTTCGTAACTGGACATAGCTGATGACTGATTTCCTGCTGCAGTTACTCTCCAAATGGGGAATGACTATTTACATTATATAACCCTCACTGGTAACTGTTCAATCCTTTGGAAATTTCGTCAGCACAACACCCAGGTATTTTTGAGTCTAGTGATGCCTTAAGACTGGAGCGGCATTATAAAACATAAAATAGTATGCTGGTGACAAAATCAAGGAGACAGACAGGTTTCTCTATGATTTGTTTTCAAAAAATAACAATGATCTGATTCAGTAATGATGACAATCTCGTTTTCTGTCTTATTTCCCCCATTTGATTGCTTTCCAACATGCACAAGTGAACTTCTCTTTCTTTCATGCTGTCTCTAAGGCTACCAGGCTTCTGAGCATCTCTCAGTGCAGAGGTCCATCACCCCTGTTTGCATAGAAGCTTTATGGCTCTTGCTCTTACTGCTTTCTTTAGGCATAGAGGGGTATTTGGGCAACCCCTTTGGGTAGGAGAGAGAATACCCACGCTTTTGAGATGACAAAAGGCAAGACTTACTGAGGGAATGAATCTGCAGAGACACATTAACAGCAAGTCAGTAAGTTTAACAGTCTGTCATTTAGCTGTCACCTGTTACTGAAGGAGCAAAACTGGACCATGCGTGGTGTAGGTAAAGCTGCTTCAGTGGGTGCAAATGTCCTGCACTGTGGTCTGTTAGTGTGTCATTGAGCTTTTCAAGGTAAGCTCCTGGCAGGTACCTGTGATTTGAGAACTACCATATGAAATAAATGCTTTCCTCCTTATGATGTATGGCAGAAAATATAAACAACATTTTGGGGAGAGTTTTTAGTAGGAATATTGAGAAGGGCAAAAAGGGTAGCAAAAATAAACTTGCACATGGCAAAGAATGACACCATAGCTAAAAGCAGATACTTTTTTATTTAGCTAAGTGCTTTACTCCGTAGGAATTATAAACAGAGTTTCTGTAAGAATTTTTAAAATAAATATGGGTACCTTTGCTGTCACATTAAAAAAGTCTCAACATTACCAGTGACAAAATACAGATAGAAGTGCAAAAAGAAAAACTAAAGAAATAAGAAATGCTCAAAGTTTAACTTTTGCTATACTAGGAAAGATAAATGACAACAATTGTTTGATGGCTCATTCAACTGGCAATAAAGTTATTTTTTAGCAGAAGGTGCTTTATAAAGCAATTCTCTTTTGAACAGTTAGAGCAGTGAAAATTGATGTGACATCTCAGACTGAATGAAGCATTTATTTCACAGTTCTAACTTTCTTCTCTTTTATTTTCAGATTTCAGAAATTATAATATTCTGCATTCTCCTCTATTTTTACAAAAGAAAGGCTGTGAAACACATCATCGTTTTGTTAATGATGGTAGCACTACTGGGTAAGAACATATTATTCACTTTAATGTTCCTGTCTATTACTTGATAATTCCTTGTCACTCAGTCTCTCAGCCAGTTTAGATTAGGGCCATTTCAAAGCAGTGTGCTGAACGAGAAACATTTGAAACATTTCACATGTGTTGTACTGGGGTCTCTTTTTGAAGACAAAAGCTGATTATGAAACTTAGTTTCTATGCTTATTGCTGGGAGTATTTCTTTTTGCAGATACCTTGAAATTAATATGTTGTGTGGAATGGTATTCTGAAGCTTTTTTTAAATAGCACTTTAGGTTTCGTTCCTGGGAAAGAGGACTGCTTGAAATTTTGTTTTGGAGATGTTGTGGGTTCGACCTTGGCAAAATGCCAAGCCCCCCTGAAACCCACAAGGTCCCAGCGAAAGGAGGGAAGGAAAAAAAAAACGGAAACAAAAAACCAACTTTTATATATATATATATGTATAGTTACACAAAAGTTACAACACATATATGTATAAATATAAAGAAAACCAACAATAACTTTATCCCAAACTGCCCCCCCAATAACACAGAGATTCCACCACCCAAAGACGCTTCCCGGGAAGAGCACCCAGCAAGGAGAGGGAAAGAGCAACCCCAAACAAAAAGAGTATTTACTTCCCAGAGACCAAAACTGCTGAGGATATCTCGGCAAGGAATGGTGGGGCCTATCGCTCCTGAAAGCAGCAACAGCATGTCCTCTCACACCACACACCAGGAGAGGAAAAAGGGGGAGAGAACAACTCCTCCTCTAGTTTTATCCTCGACGTCTGATGGTACGAAATACCTCTTTGGTTGCATAAGTCAGGTGATACCTGTCCCTCTAAATCTACGGATAGTCCCATGGTCCACAAAACTGAGGCCTGCTGAATTTGACTTTGGGCCTAACTAAACTAATGCCTTAATCTGAGTTTTTTTAGGATTTATCAAACCCATCACAGGAGAACAGGCTGTGAAAATCAGTTCTTTAAAACAGAGCAGCTTAAGACCTTGTAAGCACTCCATGAACAAATGCAGTGATATGATGTGACTGTACAACAACTTCTCTTTGAAATATCTAAGACTATTTGCATATGCAACATTTGATATTTTACCACCTTTCCAGAAGCATAACAAGAACTCGGTGGGCCACTGAGGTTTACCTTCTCATTACTGTTAACACGGTCAATAACCAGGGAAGTAGGGAGATCATTTTATCAGGTAGCTTTCAATAAACTTAAACTTGAATCAGTTTTGGTAAATGTCAGGAGGTTATCTCTGGAGCTCCACTGCTTCATGGCTTATATTAAGAATTTTCACCACCCTGTGTGACAAATTCTCCTGTCCTTGTCTTGTCACTTTCCATGAAACCCTCATGGGACACCACAAGTCTTTGGTTGAAGTGAAAGGTGACTGAACTGTGCCATTGAAGTAAAAGGTTATTCTCTCACTTAGTTCAGTGCATGCATGTATCAGTCTGCAAAGACTCATAAAGCACATTTCTAATGGAGATGATCATGAGGGTTTTGATAAAACAGAATTTCACTAAGGTTTGCCAGTTACAAAATTTGGATTTAACTGAATGAGAAAAACCATCACAGATTTATTAACCACCTTCCTTCAGATCCCTGAATGGTTTCTCAGAAGAAAAGCTCAAACTCTCAGAACAACTTTTTGAGACAGTCTTCTCATGTAGGTTTCCTAATGCTAGGAACTTTAGGATCTATAGCTTTGCAGAAGCACTGAACGATTTCCAAGCTCCCTGTATGAGGCAGAGGTGGAAGAGCTCCAAAAGTCTTAGGTCCAACTGTTTCACTGCTCTTGTTTTGGAGGAGGGAAGTGTGAGTCTCCACATACCCCAGCTCCTAGCACAGAGCCTGGGAGCTTTGGCAGAGCTCACCTGAGCTGTTCTGCAGCTTCCAGCACTGCCATGAGGAGTGTGAAGCACTGTGCACTCCTAAGCACTCCTAACGAGTAGATCCAGTCTCCTTGTTGCACAGCGGGAAGCCTGAAGATCTCCAGAGGGGCTCCTGCACCTCCTTGCCGTGGTTCTGGGCTGTCCCACCACCATGGCTGCCCCAGGCAAGGTCAACACGTGGCTCCAGGAGAGCTGGGCGGCTCGTCTGCATAGCCCTGCATGCTTATTTTGCCGTGGAGCCTGCCAGCCCTGATGCTGCCAGTGCGGAAGCGCCACGTGGAGCTGCTGAGCAGCAGCAGGACTGCAGACCTGTGCCCTGGCAGGCACTGACTGCAGTTTGGTGGCCAGGCTGAAAGCAACAAAAAATACAATTCAGCTGGTGGCTGCTGAGGTTTTGGTGAGCGTATGCAGCTTGAGGAAAAATGTGTCATTATTTCTGCTCTATTAAAAAAGACATAAACAAGCATATCCTGGTTTATGAGAATGTCTGAAATACTAGCATTTCCCTTGAGGATGAAACCCAGAGTTTCATCCGACTCTGGTTCCTGCAGCTGTCCTGGTGCCTGGCAGTCCCCACAAAGCTACACTTAGAGCTTTCTCCTGAGTCTCCAACCTTTCTGCTGAGCAAAGTGATGGAGGGCCTGAGAAATGCCACAGTAACTTTGCTCTCATCTCTCTGGCAGGTGCACTACCCTTGGAAGGCCCTGCCTCCAGAGGAGATGAGGCTTGGGGTCCTGTTGGCAGCTCAGGCAAGGGGATTTCACCTTTTTCTGTTCAGATGCATTCCTGGTGGAGTTTTCATACAGCTGCAAATTAAATGTAGAAAGGTTCCTTTAAAGAGAGGGCAGCCTTTGTGTTAGACTGGATATGTGAGCAACTTTCATCATGAAGAAAATACAGAGGTCATCATAAAATCTGCAAACGTTTTGCTTAGTACAACTGCAAATTCATTTGGTGAGAATAATCTTACCTCATGTATATACTGAGAGTTATCCTAAGTTTGAGGGGAAATATTTCAGATTAAAGTGTGATTTCAGAATTTTCTGCCCTGACAGCTGCAAAGTGACATCATTTGTCACACTAACCTTGAAGGGAGGTCCTTTTAACACAGAAAGCAAAACCATTTTGAAGGTTTTGAAACTTTTTCTAGAGTTACTTTAATGAAAAAGATCATTCCACTCTCCAAAGAAACTAAACCAACCAATAAAACAAACAAACAAACACAAACCCCTGGTGGTTTCTTTTCTCTCCTATTAAAATTATAAGACATGGAAATTGCCCTTTCATCAGAAAAAAACATTTCAGCAATCTTTACTCTTCACTGGACAATTCAAACTACTAATTTTTGCCTACAAGTTTTCTTTAAAAATAATAACTCCCCCGTGTTAGAATGCAAATCTAAATTTTTATGTGCTCTGCTTGCTGGGGCTTGAGTATATTTTTACCTTGTATCATACCATTTGTACCACTGCAGGTCAGCATTTGACCTCTCCTCAGTTTTCAGCTGTGGTTGTTAAGCCACTTCACCAGTTTCCATTACGGAGAAAGAAGTGAAGTACTTGGTGGAAAGGTTATTGTGAAAATAGTGAATTTCATGGTGGTGAACAGGATCATCACAAGATGTATGCAACTCTTGAACTCTCCCTGAACTTTTGGACTTGCTATAAGAAAAATGCTTACAATCAAAACCACAGACCTGAATTCATTCTTCTTCCCCCACCTTTTCTCCCACCCCTTGGCCTGAACGTTTTGCACAGTGCAGGTCTCCTTGCCAATCTGAATGTTGCAGTTACGGGAGGATGAATCAGACCACTGAAATCCAACACTTCTCAGCTCTGCACAAGGGTGGAACTGGATCCCAGCTGGGGGATAGTGCTCCTGACAGTTAATTACCTTTCTTCAAAGGTCATCTCTGCAGCCTGACTCTTCTTAAAATGTTTAGTGCCTTTTGAATTTGTTACATTTTATTCGAAGTAGTCACAGCCTACTTGGGTTAGCTTCAACAAACCGAGTGCACACTCCGAAAGGAAATCTAAAGTAACTCTTAGCTAAACTCTCAACTCCTTTTTAGAAAGACTTGTCTTGTAAAATTTCTCTGAATGGGTGACATGCATTAAAACCATTGCCTGCTGTCTGAGGTTTGTTTGTGGTGATGCAAGGATAGTGATTAAATGGATTGACAGACAACACGCTACTGAAACACTCCATTCTATGGGCTAAGTCTTCTGAAAGGTCTTCAGAGCCTCACCCCTGAAACGAAGTGCAGACCCCTGTGTTGGTTGTCTGCCCTCCATACATAACCCATGGGGAGAGTTAGGTGCTTTGGGATGTGATCCCAGAAGTGAGCTTTGGCCAGCTTTGGCCAGCTCCTGTCTCAGCAGAGAAATCCTGAGGGTGAAGAGTTATTTTAGGCTGCCAGTGTCACATGCAGGCTGCTATTAGGAGGTGTCCTAACTGCTTTGAACAGATAACCAGACCTCTCAGACCTCTCCTGAATAATGCAACGTGTGCTCCAAATTAGCAGCTGGAGCTAAACCATGTCTGGAAGTTGAGTGGGTTGTTGTACCACCTCCAACTGGTAATCCAGCGTGCTACAAGAACTTAAAAGCAAAACATGAAGCACACGCAGAGTTAAGGCCGCTCTGAGTTTAAGCAGTAGCTTAGCAAGCATTTATAAAATCATACACTTGGTTTTAGGTGCCCAAATCCTACCTCAGTCTTATTTTAGGTGTTCAGACCTCTGGCTCTGACCTGGAACCTTGTCCTCCTTCCCTGATGCTCTGAGGTTACTGCTGTGAATCCTGCCCTGCTAATCTGTCCCTTTCCCTTTCAGCATCCCTGACTGTCATTGCTGTAAAGGCTGTGTCCAGCATGATAACACTTTCTGTGAAGGGGAAAATGCAGTTAACATATTCCATTTTCTATATCATGGTTGTTTTATTGGCAAGTTCTTGTGCTTTCCAAGTCAAGTAAGTGACTTTCTACTTACCTCCTAACCTTCATACACATTTTATATGTCAGTTTTATTTGGTACTGATAATGATTCCAGATACAAATCACATTTTAAGGCAACAGATTCATGGCAGAGCCTTGACAGATGCATTTAATTGCCTCCAGCTGATTGTATGGTTTATTTAAGCTTTATTTCTTTCTTTATAATTGATAGTTATAGATACTACCTCCTCTCCTTATCACCTTCTACAAGGTCTTCCCAAATTTACGTGTCTAGTTTTGGCACAAGTCTTAACTTACTAAATGAAATTTATGCTTATGTAATCTTTTGGGGGTTACTTTTAGAACTCTTTATTGCTGAATAATCAAATGGCCATGTTCATGCTCATTATGCATCCCTTTCCCCCAGCTTCAGTCAGATTGAAGAAGAGAGTTTATCCCAGCTTTCTCCCTGCCTCTGTTCAATCTGCACGTTGCACTTTGCTATCCTGTATGTCTGCACATTTCTAGGAAATGGTTAACTTTTGGTGTGCAGGGGACATGCAAGTTCTCCCTTCAGCCCTCTGGTTTCTTAAGTGATTGGTTTGTGCTGCCTGTGCAGACTGCTGGGGATGGCAGCATGGTAAAATATGTTGTGCAGCTGAACAGAGAGTCTGTTCTCTTTATGCCTATCCCTCTGCTTCAGGTGCTGATAGCATCATTCAGTAATCTCAGCTAGATTGCTCCGGTGTGAGCCTGAGTATTTACTTGCATGATTATTTTCCTGTAGAAGAGCCAACCCAGCTTTTTTATGGCAGAACATACCATTCCCATGTGGAATCAGAAAGTCCATGCATTATTATGCAGTGACTCTCCATGGCTGACTCAGGAACTCCCCTGTAACAGATTATAGAGTGATTTACATCCAGCTTGTCTTCACTGGGAGAATAGCTCTGAGTGTTTAAAATAGGAAATAAGAGTTTGGTAAATAGGAAGCTGCTGAATTAACCTCTCCATCTTGCCAGTTTTTCTTTCTTTCTTTCTTTCTTTCTTTTGCTGGGCCAAAATTAAAACAGAAGCGAAATGTGCCTGTTTCTTTCCCAGGGCTCAGTGTCTCTTTTTTTCCTTTGCTCTTGGATGCATTTTCTAACAGGGGCAGCACTGTCAGTCTAAATTTTTCATTTTATTTGTTTCCTCTCTTGTTTTATTTGACTGTCATGTGTTAGATCAGAACAGCCTGTGCTGGAACAGTCTCCTGGATCCAGTGCTGGGCCTTGGTATCACTGTTTTAGTCCCTGTGACCAAGTTTGTTGCAAATGGGAGAAAATAATGAGGTGTTTTCAATGACTTCAAAATCCTGACTATCCTGTGGATATGTAGGATTTCTTTATTTTTAAAGCACCATGGAGACTGTTCAACAGTTGCTAAAATAACTGTGCAATTGCTTTAATGGCTAAAACAGATCCAAGCTTGGATTTTTCCTGTGCACATCGATTGTACCAGTGAAACATTTAAGTGTGGTTCTTTATATAGGTTTGAACATACTCTGCAGGCTCCTGATTTTTCTTTTTTGGTCTGAAATACACCTTTCACATAACAGAGTATCTGTTGGTGCATCCACAAATTCACAGTCGTGATTTATCACTCTGGGGGTAAATGTTGATAGCTGTGGTCTCTGTACAAGTGGGTTAATAGCTTTGCCCTTTTCATCTGCTGATGCAGATTGTGCAGGCTACTCTATGGCCAGTGTCTTGGTCCTACAGGTCTGTGTGCAGTGTATGCTCCTGTGGTCCTGCACACCCTTGCCCATGATTCCGGTGAGGATTCCTGTGGCCTTTCTGAAGTGCACAGCAGTTTCCAACCCAAGGAGCACAGGCTTGGAGTGATCTTCCTGAACGTTCCCAGCAAGACAGAAAATTTCTTGGGGTGTGATTGCGTGGATGAACATAGAGATAGGTGTTTCAGCCAAGCTGGACTGAGCAGTAGCAATGTGGACTTCAGCAAAGTGAAGCAGTTCCTGCAAGAACTCACGTGTTTGTGTCTGTGCTGTAAATATACCCTTACACAACCTGTTCAAATTAGAGCAACTTGTCCCTGGCTACTTGCAGGCAGCACTGCTTCCAAGAACTAAGGCAGACCATAAGCAATAATACCCTAGCATTCCTCCCTTATCTGTGGTAGACAAAATTTTTCCAAAAAATGCTTCAAAAAAATATTCATTGACAGCCTATGGCCAGAAGAATCCACGCCAACCATCTTGCTTTTGCCTGTTGGTTTGTACTCTGCACAGTCAAAATCAGAAAGTAAATTCAACACACATATGCTGTTCAGAGCTATGTACTGTTATGGTAAGAAATGGTCACACTTATTGCTAAACTGACATAAAGTGGCTTAACCTGACTAACAGTGCAAGGAATCTTCTGTAGTCAAGAGGTGTAATAATGCTTGTCTTGTAGGTTCTTGAATCAAGCAATGCATCTGTATGAAGCAACAGCAATTGTGCCCATTAATTTTGTGTTCTTCACCACCAGTGCCATCCTTTCAGGTTTGTTTCCAGCCTTCTCCCTCTACAGTATGATTTTCTAAACCCAAGCCAGTAATGGTTTTTATCTGCACAAAAAGAAGTTTTTCTTAAGTCACAGGTGTTTAAGTTCTGAAAAACAAGTAAGTTCACAGCTTCTGAAGCAAAATAAATGGCAGGGATGTTGGAACTAGATTATCTTTAAGGTCCTTTCCATCCCAAACCTTTTTTCTATGAAAAATTATCAAATTCTAGCTTTTCCAGAATAGATAAGTGTGATTTACTTGTCTTGCTGGCTTACTAGAAGTGCCTGCATTTATCCTAGCCTCATCCTGACATCGAGTAAATGCATTTAGCATGTGCACACCAGCCCCTCCATGTATGAACTGGTAGAGTAATTTCAATGGCCTGGCAAACTACTCAAATGACAACCAGCTGTGCTTCATAGTAGTTAGCATATATTCCATTTCAGAAGGTGGAATTCTGGGTTAAGTGAAGGAAATAAAATGACTCCAAAGACTTTTTAAGCATTTAACATTTTATTCTGGGTGAGAACTTTGAACTCAGCATTATTAAAGAGGGATTGCAAATCTTGGAAATGGAGTGCAGAGTCAGAACATGAGCAGGGAGGACAACTAAGATGCTGTATCAGCAATGAGCCAAAATGATCGTGTTGTTAGAACATTTATGACTCATTTTAACACACACTGGGGGCTTTCCTGTCATTGCTGTGCAGAGTTTCTCATGCAGAGTTGCCATTAATGAGAAGGGGAGTTAGCTTCACACACAGATTGCCTCAGCACCTGTGTTAGAAGAGACCTACACTTTGTGACTGAGAGGAGACTTGTGCCAAAAAGGGGTTGCATTCCTATGACCATATGGGGAGTTTGGCTTGGTGCCTTCTTAAGAGATCAAGTACCTATTCAGGAATGGCTTAATAGCTTTGAAACTGAATACACATGCATTTGCACCAGGTTAGTTAAACCAGTGTGGGGCTTAGAAGAACAACTTCTGCTGAATCTTGCTGGGATGCTCATAGAAGATAGCTTGTCTCATGGCTCCCCCATTCCCAGTTACAGCCTTTGAAGACACAGTCACACTTCAGCTGCACTGGTTCACACCCTGGTGTTTCTAAGCAGAACTATGCTCATCAGTGGTTTGAAGCTAAGATACTTGGCTGTTTATCGGGGCAGCTGAGATCCAGATACACATCTGGTTCTGTCACCTCCACTACAGAGGTTCTAATTCCTGGAAGACGGGTAACCAGAAAGAGCTAGTGATACCTTCAGCCAGAAGGATTTGGCAAACTTGGCTGCTGGAGCCCTTAACTTGGTATAAACATCAGGGACACAGTTAGTTATTGAAAATCTGTTCCCAATTGATGTCCACATCATCTGCTGGAGTAGCTTAACGAAATCCATGAAGAACCTCTTAGCTATATTGGTATGTCTCTGCTTGTGAATAAGACCTTGAGTTTGACCTGCATAAAAAATGTTGCTGACAATGCTAAAAATACATGCATCTGTGCAGTTACTAACTCAGCACATGTTCCAACCTGACTGACTAAGTCTTCACCAGTCCCATGCAGCATCTTGTGAAAGCCTAGATTATAGAATATAGGCACATAAAGTCAACACATCACAATGTGTATTAATACCTTATTTGGGATTTTTTTGCTCCATTTAAGCATGACACTGCTCCTGACCCTCCCAGCTGTAATTCATATCACTTGGAAGCCAGTCAAGTTCTGCAATTCTTGTTTCTGTCACATTCCAGGGGTCATATTTTATCGGGAATTCCAAAGTGCAGCTTTACTGAGCGTGTTCATGTTTCTGTTCGGGTAAGTGTATCAGCTCAAAATCTTCACGTATTGAAACAGCATTGCCTTGTGGCATCTCTTCTTTTCTCAGTAAGAAGAAACCTGCCTTGTTATTAAAGTATTATGGAATAGCCATTATAGTAGGATAAAAAAAAACACTAAAAAGAAGATTGATGTCCATGCTTTGGGAGTTTGGAGCCTGGTTTTGAATCCAAATATGTAAAAATGTGAGACACTTATGAACTACTAATCTCATGATGGAATGTAAAACCATGTGTTCCTTCAGCAGGAGGGAGAAATCACTGCTCTCCACCAAACACCAAGTTATAGGGAGTGCTGTTACAACTGTGAGACATCTCTTCCCATGTTACCTTCCATTTGTGTGTCTGGTTGGTCTTTTCTGCTGCTAGGCATGGGCAACTCTATGAGATGCTTGCCTGTGAGGGAGTACTATAATAACTCTCCATGATCTTCCTGTGTCAAGAAAGTCACAGTGTGCCTGCAGAAAAATTCAGAGCATGCTAAATAAATTTCTGAAGAATGGTCTAGGTGTTGTGAGAGAAGAAACTTTCTGCTGGTGAGCAGCACCATAGCAACTCTTGGGACAGGTGACAGTTAGTAAGGGGTGTGAGATGGTTAAAAGCATCCCACAGAACTGCTGGAGGTGTATTGCCACAGTGCTGTCTAGTAAATGGGGCTGATAGCTGCAGACATCTTCATCTTCTGCAGTTGGGCTGGAGTAGGTGCACACAACTGCTATCTTGTCTGACTGCTGGAGAAAAGACAAAAAACGGGGATGAGCAACCATGTATTTGGCAGATAGGAATTAGGGGTTGGGTGTCCAGCACAGAGCAGATAGAAGATTTGTCCAACCATAGCAGTTTTTCACTGCTTCTGGCTTGCAGCTTGCCCCTGAGACACACAGTCAAATGAGAAAAACAACAGAGATGTTGATTGTCTGCAGCTAGACTGAGTTGTTAATGAAATTGCACATGCTAGAATGCTAGCTTGGATGCTCTGTGAAGATTTGCTCAGGGATTCAAATGTTGTGGTCTCACACTCACAGGCATTTGATTAGGTATATATTGCTGAAAGTGTGATTTTGGCTGTGGAGCCTTTGGAACTGAAATTAAGCTTCAGGAGGCAAAAACTAGACTGAAAGAAAGCCCAAGATGAACTCATAGAGCTGCCAGGAAGAAGTGTTTCTTTATAAACTCAGCAACTTGGGTTTGGAAGTCCTTGAAAAAGAAACATGGAAAGAAGTTCTCATCTCGGATGCGGTGAACTGTTTCTAATGATACTATGCCACTGTTATTTTGCAGGTGTCTCCTGTCTTTCCTTGGTGTGTTTATAATTGCAAGAAATAAAAAAGAGGAGCATTTACAAATTCCTTTCATTGACTGTGGACGTATTCCTGGTAAGTAGAGCCTTTTTTCTGTCTCTGTTTAAATGAGGTATCAGATAATTGGATGACCTAGGAGAATTGAGTCACAATTGTGCTCTAGTCATATTTAATAAATATACTGTTCCTTTAATTTATGTTCCTGTTCCCAACAGATTTTTCAAATAATTTTTCAGAGGTTTTTCAAGCTATTGTTACAACCAGTCAAATGAAAACAATGATTACTGGAGCAAAGAATGTTTAAATGATGGATTGGTGGGGGATTTGTTTTATTAAAATTCTTTACAGAGTTCTTGTTTTTTCCTTCTCTCACCACATTTCCTTAGGACACAAACTGACAGGCAAAATACAACCAGATTCTCACAGTTCATGCTATGGCACACTGAATAAGGAAGATGACTTGGTGAAAAGTCAAAGCTGACAGAAGAAAGCACCTTACATGCCAATTAACAGGAGGAACACCACTGAAACAAGATGCAGCAGCACCTTTTTGTCAAACATATTCAAGTATGCATAGAACTCCTGTATGTTGATGAGTCATAGTATTATTTAATCCTAATGAATTTATCCCATGATTCTACCAAATGTGTTCTAAAGAAGGCCTTAAGAAAAACTAAATGATCATAATAACCATTAATGAAACAAAATATTCTCCTAGTATCAATGCCTCTTGGGGATATTTTTACAGTCTTAATTGCCTTGAAATGCAAATAGGCACAGAACAGGATTATAAAAATTCCCCTTTGAAACTCCTCAGATCTGTGTAGATGTTTAGAGGACAATGGTGGGAAGTGACTTCAAAGTATTCTGGTATATGTAAAATGCCTTTTAAATCTGTTCCTTCCTGTTCTGTTCCTGTAGTTAAAACTGTGGGCCTATATACCGTAGACACAAATAGGTACACACAAAGAATTTTGTATTATGTGTAGAGGGACAATCCTGATTACCTCCTACCATCAGATTCATTCTCTTATCTTCCAAGGAATGAACACTGGTGAGTAGGGGGAAGAGAGTATTTGCCACAAACACAGGCACATGGGCACACACACATTTGAGGCAGGTCTAGGGAACTGGGCTTGACACTCTACATCCTTCGAGAAGAGTCCTGTGCACTAGACTGGACTGGGCTGGGCTCTATGACCTGTCAGCATAGTCTGGCCTGAGTTTTAGCTTCCTTTTCAGCAAAATAAGGTTTTAGTAAAGAAAGTAGATAGTTCCTCAGAGGAAGTGAGGTGGCCAGGCTCCCTCTCTTGATGCATCTTGAAGAAACACTCCTAAAAAAGAAAAGTAGGGCGGCTCCTGGTTACCACTAGTAATCCTGCATGAGGAAAGGCTGTAAAAAACAGAATGACAAAGAGTCACAGAAACTGTACAATTTTTCCTTCATTAAGTGGTAGTGTCTCCACACTGATTTGAAGAATTAGAAGGGATGGGAAAGAGGCAACACAGGCTCTGTGTTCAGATTTGGGAGGTTTTGGTGTCTGTCAGGTCCAGCCTCCCAGCAAAAGAGGTGCTTCTGGGCATTCATGATGGGCCCACTCATCCCTGCCTGGTAGTACTGATCCTCCTCAGCCAGCACGGACACATCCTCTGCATTACAAATGAAAGTGCTCTTGAAAAGTGTTCATGTCTTGTTTTAAGTTTCAATTAATCTGCAGTAATGGCTAAGGGCCGTAGATTATGTGTATTTTGTTGCACTGGGATAAGAGGAAATGAGGTCTCTTTTATTCTCAAATTATTTTTTACCTAATTTTAAAATAGATACAGCTGAAGATCTCTAAGACAGTTTCATTTCAAATGCTACAAAGCACACACAGAGCTGCAGGTTTTCCTGTGCAGCAATGTCCCAGGAACCAGGGTGTGTGGGGACGTGTGAAGCTGGTTTTCAAAATGGACCTTTCCCAGCTGACACAGGACAAGGCTTTGTGTTTGCATCTTACTTATACCAGCTGCTGGCTTGGCCTTTCTTTCCCCTCTTACAGCTTGAACTGAAGTTTCTAGAGCTTAAAATAAAAAAACATAAATCCCCCCACATTATTTTCACATGCTTTCTCCAGGGACTAAGACATGCCTCTCTCTTTCTTTTGCAAGTCAAATTTAAGCTGCTTTCTTAGTCTCGAGTGAGAGTATGTTCTAAAGATGGAAATAGGAGGCCTACAGGTTTTCATTCTGTGACCTGGGAAACAAATGGTTGAAAGGATTTGGTTTTGTTGGTTTTTCAAATGATTCGTCTTGGGCATCTTTCCAAAATCTGTTTCCATGACTGACTCAGGAGGGCTGGAGGAGGTAATAAAGGTTACCAGGTATGGAATTTTCTCTTTAAATCACGAAATCAAATGTAAAAATCTGTGGTAAAAGTTATTATTTATTTTGTATTACTGTATTTCTTCTTTAACAATGCTTTTCTTCCTACGGATTTATAAAAAAATCATAAGGGTTAAAATATTTTCTTTAAACTCTAACATATTTGAAAGTAATTTATGGAGAAAAACACTGGTAGGAATTATGTGCTATTAAAAGTTGTGATTTGACATGATCTTTGAGACTCGAGTACGTTCCAACTAATTAATGTATTACAAGATCAGAAAATCTCAGTGATGAGAATTCATTACTGCTCTGCCAAGAAAGGGACATGACTTGTTTCAGAATCAGTTTCTAAAATGCTATTTTCAGATTCTGCTTGCCATACTTAGGTTGCAAATACCACAGACAAATGCCTGCTAAAAGAAAAGCCTTCTCACTGGAATACAAAAACATCTCTGGAGCCCTTCCTTCTTTTTGTTAAGGAGTTCTTTTCTTGCAATAATTTTCCTCACATCAAAAACGTGGGCCAGATAAGCTGAAAAACTTGCACCTGCAGACTTAATTTTCCTGAGCAGGTCCTCCATGGGATCTGCAGAAATGAAACTAGGGGAAGGTGTGGTGGGCAGGCAGCATCTCATGTGGTCCCTCAGGCTCCAGCTTGGGATTTTTGGCAGAGCAGAACCAGGAGGGCTCATTTAGTGCTTGTTCCACTGCTGGTCACGCTACAGCAAGAGATGAAGTATTAACTGGCCATGGGCCTGGAAATGGGAGCTCTGGAGTAGAGTGAGACTGTTTAGTTTTTGCTGTAAAATTTCAGGATGCATTTACCAAATGGTTTCAGCTGGCAAAAAATAAGCGATCTTTGGACTAGATTTATCTGCCCAAGGCAGGGCCCTGGTATTCACCTGGTAGGCTGACAGCCTGCTGCTCACTACAGCCCAAATTTTGGCAGCCTCATGTTTGGCATGTAAGGGCACTAGTCACCTAAAACCAAAGGAAGGAGGCTGGACATTATAAGGGCTTGAGTTTCTGTGGTTTGAAGCTGTGATTTCATGCACCTGGCAAGCTGCTTGAATGGTTCAGTGCTGCTAAAAGGCTCATCCTCTTTCTTCTGGCTGTGAGGTCCTGTGACCCCCTGTGAGCCAGTTCAGCTCACCCATCCTGCAGAAACAATTTGCATCCTTCTCCTTGCTGGGATAGCTCTCTGAGTTGAGCCAACCAGGCTGACTCAAGAGTATGGTGGGAAGAATGTGAAAAAGAGGAGTGAGACCTCTCTTCTTCAGGGGGAACTATTACATTATTTCTCTCCCTCTGAGGAGATTCTCTATACAACAAGCATTCTGCTAAGATCAGTCTTCATATATCATCATACCCCAAATGCAGTTATGATCTTCTTGAAGCACTTTTAAGTGTCTGACTCCTGAAGCAAAACTGTGAGCCAGACTCAGTGACTTCTGTATAGTGAGCGATGTCTGGCCCCAGATGGGGCTGAAATAGGCAGCTTGTGGCATCAGCAGCATCCCAAAGTCAACTAGAAGCCTAGACATATGTCTGACTATGAATGTTTCTAAGGATTAATTGTTTTATTTCCATTGACTGTTTGCTATAACGTGTATAAGCAGTGCTGAAAGGGTGGACTGAGAAGTCTTTGGAACTCAAAACAGTCTCACTCTTGTGATCTCTCCTTCCAACCCTCTTTATGCAGGATTGTTGGTTGCTTGCAGAGAAAAATATTGCCTCTGATAACACTGGGGTGCAGATGATTAGACTGAACTGTCTTTCAGTTTGCCCTTTTGTTATCATCCTCTGAGGCTTGGCATTTTCCTGGTTCAAATTTATCTGTTCATTCCTTCTGCAGAAATCAGCCAGACTATGTTACCAACTAGCCCAAAGGAGACAGAGGGAAACTACCATAATTATTATTGGAAACCCAAGCTGGAAGATTTACAAACCAAGGCCACTTCAGGAGTAAAAGACAAAGAAATGTTTAGCACTCTTGATTCTCAGGAGTTTGAGAAATCCTGTGTTTGCAATGTCTCTGGGTTCTGGGATAGAACCAGGGACATCAGTGGATAAACAGTGATTCCATAGATTTTTGTATGTGGTTTTACCTTGTCTTTTTTTTTTTCCCCCTACCGATTTGGGAGTGAAGAATGACTATTCACTGCCTAGGGAAGGAGAGAGGAAATACAATATTTCCTTGGCAGATGTTTCAACCTTTTGAAGAGATGCATAAAGGTACCTACCAAGCACCTTGCTGAAGTAACCATTGAGTTACGACCTACAAGGAGTCAGCATTGGCAAATGCATCAGTACATATTAAGCACTCATGACCATTTAGAAAGGATCCTGGTCCTCTTGCCGTGTGCTAAATCTGTTCAAAGCACATGTAGCTGATCTGGCCCCTTAGGCTGCACATGAACATATTTTTGATGCCTTGAGCATCATATTGATGCCTCTTGGGCATGTACTGTGTTCCATGCAGGACTCTCGCTGGGTCCTCCCTTTAGGGAGGTGGGTACACACCACAGGATTACTCTGGTAAGAAAATACAGTACTGCCAGGATATTCCCGTGACCTGGGAAGTGTTTATAAAGTACTGTCCTACAAGGAAGTTGTGTAAACCTACAGTCTTAGATTGCATCACCTTTACTTCCTCATTCCCAGCAGAGTAAGCAAGGACAGTTTCAGATACCCATAGAAGCAGTACTATTAGCACCTCAGGAACTTCCAGGCCTGAATAGTTAGGTGGCAGCTGAGTAGGTTTCTTATTTAATCTAAATCCCAGTATTGCAGTCAGGCCTTTAAAGCTTGTCCAGGCCTTTCAAAGTGCATTTCATAGTACAAATCTGCAGCAGCATTTTGTTTGCTAATGGATTCAGACGTCGGTGCGGGGGGAATTTGTGTCAGTTCAGTTCACAAGGTAACAGTGAAGGGGAAGGTGGTTGGCAACAGACTCAGAATGTTTTCATGGTGGCAGAAGAGTTTTGCATGAAGGCAGAGGGGTCCACACTACAGTGGTCTCCTGGACTCCTTGTTGACAGTGTCAGCAAAGAATTTGTTGACAGTTTTTAAAGTAGAGCTACTGTAAAGGAAAGACTGAACAGGTGGTTCTAACACTGTATCACTGTAGTCCATGGCACTAATACCTTAAACATGAAAAGTGGCCTGTGGCCATTGATGAAGGAGCTGGGTTTTGTACTTTGTTAAACCACATTAGGAAAAACAGAAATGATTGATTTAAGACTCCAGCACAAACATACATTTGCCAGCTCTCCAGTTGGAGATTTCCACTCTTGGAATAGGCATTGCCTTGCCTAGATGAAATCTTTGGAGTCTGCTGCCCGGTCTTTTGCCAGAATCATTAAACTGGTTGAAATAACAGCACTGTCATTTGTCTTCCATTTGATAGCTTGTGGGCATAAAACCACAGCAGCATGAACACAAGATCGGGAGTTTTCTGTCCATTTGACAAAAAAATTAAAAGTTTTTCTTGAGTTTCAATAGCATGTGTACCAGGCCCAGACCTTTATGCTGTCTAACACTCTCCAGTGCCCTCAGCCAAGAGTCAAAGTTTGCATGGCACAGAGCCTGCCAATTAGGTAGTTCTGTCACTGAAGATCACTGCTGGTGACACATTGTACAGTAATAATAATACAACAGCACACTACTTGAGCTTCTATTCAGTTTTCCAAGAACTGCTGTTCTGTGTTTTACAATGGAAAAGAGCTGAGGAATATGATTTACTTTTACTAAGCATCACAGTTACCCATGTATTTATTTTTTCCAGACAATATTTAGCAGTTAACTAACTGCATGTCCTGACAATACTGACTGGATTCTGGGTGCGTGGATGTGCTACAGGATTTGATTCAGCAATGTGAGTAACAGAGGTTGCTGATATAAGAAGGCAGCTTTATGTCGTCTGGCTTGGCCTCTTTTACAGTTCAAGTCAGGCAACCTCCTCTGAGCACTTCTGTGTGAACCCCTTGGCCCATTTATGGTAGAAGGCAACCCATCCTCTCCTAGTAGTCAAAGTAGAGGAACCACCAATGCCATTAGTAATTTTTACTACCAATGAGTCACTGTTTGCTTTTGAACTCTGCCTTATGTCTATTTTAACTTGTTTGGATTTAGCTTGCACTATTTGTCTTTTGCCAGTAATTTAAAGCACTCAGTCAGTCCCTCTAGTAAAATACAGTATGATGACTTGGACTTTTTGCTAAGCCAGAGAGAAGGACCTTTTAAGTCTCTCACCATCAGATCTTTCTGTACACCCTCAAATTGTTTTCTGTGGTTGTTTTCTGATTTCTCTTCATTTTTCAGTGTCTGCATTTGACCAAACACAAAGTAAAAATAAGATCCTAGCAGCCCTGAAGAAGTAGCACAGAACTGACCCAGACCCAACGCACCATTATCGAGTGCTTGGCTTCCCCACTTCCCCCAGCTGCAGCCCTGCCACCTCTCCCGGGAGGTGCCTATGCTTTGTTTTGACACTGTAATTTAACATCAGCTGTTTTGCACACCCAGAGATGCAACAGCATCGATTATTTTAAGCAATTTGATGTCTGATTCATTGCTGAGTTCAGTGGTGGTCCAAAGGGCAGGTACCCCTACTCAGAGGTCCCCAGGAGGCCCAGCACAGTAGGAGACCTTGAAACCCTCCTGCGCAGGGTCTGACACATATGTGGTGGCACCTGGCAGTTGTAGTAAGCAACACTACTGAGCTGCTCTTTCCTCAGCACCTGAGAGATTTGAGAGTTCAGCCCAGATTTGGGAGAAGGGTGACTAATTCAGTGACTCTTTAAAGTGTGGTAAGTAAATAGCCCTGTGAGAGGTGCCTGGATGTGAGGAGACTCTGCCCAGGTTGGTTGGTCTCTTCTCAAGGATGGCGATGGTGCACCAGAGAGAAAAGATGCTGATATTTGTCATATAGGCAGAAAGGCTTCTGCTCCCTCTGTCCCTCACTGCTCACAGCCTCACAGTGAGCACGTGTTCTGAAAGCAGCAGTTTGAACATCTGCCCTCCAAGAGGACACAAGCACCTGCCAATGCTGAATAGGACATCCAAACCCTAAAGACTGCGTGCCAGCCCTGGCCTCATTGGATCGTGCAGCTGATCAGCCATTTGCTCAGGGTGTGGATGTACCCACGCTGAGGTGCACAAGGCTCCCCACAAGGTCCTGCTTCCAGGTGGACCCTGTATATCTGGTCCCACTTCACTCTGCACAAGGGATGAGTGCTCCCCAGCCCTTTCGTGGATATTGAATTTGAAATTAATGTGTGTTGGAGGGAATTTTGTTGTGCTTTTACAGCCCAAGGTTCCTTGTTATACCACAGAGCTGGCACAGTTGTTTTGCCAGTAGCCTGCCTTGCACAGTGAATAGTTTGAATCTAGTGGTCTGAGGTGTTTGGGGTGGTTTTTCTTGGTAATTTCAACTGAACAGATCCCTAATGTCACCTCAATTACCCTGAGATTATTTGTGGTGGAGTTCTTCATTTGGAAAAAAAAAAAAAGCTGCTTTTAATACTGAAGTATTTGCAAATAAAAGGCTCTGTCAGAGGACTTTGAATGTGCTTACAGTGACTCACATTTTTAATGGCTTTTTTTTAATCTCAAAAATGGCTTTTTTCCAAATAAAATCCTACAAGGCCTCATATAACAAACAAGGGTTACTGCTCTTTTCCACACATAACATGAAAAATATCCTTGAGCAAAGCAAACTGCAGCCCATCTGCTGTAGCTTGGCTGGCGTGCAGCACAGCTCCCTGACCATTACGTGTGGCTCTTGGTAAAGCAAACCACCTGCTTCCTGCAAGAGGTCCCGCCTTGAGCCTCCCCAGTGCTTCTCCGAGGAGGAAACGCATCCAAACTGCTGATGGGGGATGACAACCTTGGCATTTCCTTTTGCTGCAATTGTTCTTATGCCATTTGTTGTTCACTCGAGTGCTCCATGGACTTTCGTCTTCTTTTCCATCCAGAGTAGGAAAAGGCAGGCTGTGCCAGAGATAAATAGACTCTTACCTTCCTGTCTATTGCGCTCCCTTAATCTCCAGCTGCAGACAGCAAAGTCTTCATTTGGGAACGCAAAAGGGCACCCTTGAAAGAGATGGGAAAGTTGAGAAGTCTTGGGGCAATTTTGCCAAGGAGTGACCTGAACACCAGCCCCCTCCTCCCTGATTCAGGGTCTAATGCTGCGGATTTCTAACTGAGCTGAGCCTTTCATGTATCCCACTTGTGTCAAACAAGTACTCACATGAATTCCAAAAGCTTCCCAGACACATACTTCCTAAACACACTTCCTAAACACTTACAGCACAGGCAAACTGTAATTTTGCAAAGACTGTGCTGAGTAAAAAATGGCATTTCCCCCAGCTGCTTGCCATCAAGCTGCATAGCTCTGGCAGCTGAACAGACCAAAGGCAATGCCATTACACAGCACATGCTGAGCATCCTCCCATTGTCTTCACTGTTGGTGAAGGAAGACCTCCGTTAATCTTGTTCACTGTTTAAAGCAGATTAGGGACCATTTGCATAGCCCCATCCACCAGCCTCACCAGTGGGGTGCCTTGAAGCCCTGGGCCCTGACCATGGCTTCAAAGCATGCAGCACTTTATAAAACAAATGGCTTTCCATGGCCTATCTGAGGTCAGGGAACACACTGCTCTGGGTACCTCTTAGTGGTCAAGACATTAATGTGAAGTTTAAAAGTACAAGTTGAAATCTTTTCCCAGTCTGAACTGAGGACCATTAGCTATGTCTTCAGGAAGTGGAAGAACTGGGCTATCGGGGAGAGAGGACTTCTGCTTAGTCATGACCCTGCTGCTGCAGTCCAGAGGGTGCTATGGTGGCACTTCATCTGGCTGTCAGGACAAGATGCTTCTTTCCTCCCACATTAAAAAAAATTATATTCAATGCTGGCTTTTTCCGAAGAAATGAACAGCTTTCCCTATCTTTTTCTCTGAAGTTAAACAGTATTATTAAATTCTCTGACTATAAATAACCATCAGCAGCACTCTGAGCTAAACACCTCATATGAAAAATTCCTGCTCAGATGGTAGAAATTTGGCAGAGTTGTATGATCATCTCCAAATGGGATCTTATAGCAGAGAATGAAGCCTTCTTGAAATAGTGTTATTTGGAGGAAAAAGTGCTTGTGGGTACTCATGGGTAACTGTGTACTTATATGGCAGAGAACAATATCTCAGTGGTACCAGCCCCATCATGTCTTTGCTAGCATGCAACATACTGTGCCACTTGGTGCTCAGAGTGCACCTTTTTATTTCCTTTTTAGAAATGAAGTTGTGCAACATGCAGTAAATATCATTAAGACTGAGAAAAAATAGTTATTTACTGTGCATGAATAAGTTTTCTAATGCAAAATAATATCACACCTTTACACATGTAATTAGCCATTGTCCAAAACAAAATCATAGCTTAAAAATGTGTCATGTTCGTCTGGTCAAAACTCAAGCTTATGTTAATTTGTTTGGTTATGCTAAATGGCGACTTTAAACACACCAAGCCACTGGCAGAGTGAGGCTGCAGCTGGGACTGCATGAAACGGGGTAAAATGTGCAAGATGCACTTCAGTAAAGCACTAGTTAAGGTTGTTTCAATATCAGCCTACAAGAATAGAGTGCTAAAATAATTATAGGAATGGTCCTAACTCTGTTTCAACAAATGTTGGTGCTCATAGACTGAAGAAGCCACAGCAAATGACAGGCCCTGTGCTTTCCATCAGCTGCTTCATAACTAACAAGTAAATTGCTGGGGTTAGCTGGAGGCTTACTAGGAGTCATTCAGACTCTTGCCTTGAGCCGGCATTTCCAACAGACTGTGTCCCAGCACAGGTACAAGACAGGAATCCTGAATTCCTGGGTGCTTATGTGTGGGACAATGTTTTGGTTCCTTTTTCTAAAGAATCAAAATTGGGAGAAGTAGGTACAGCTCTAAAACCTGGCTCCCTCCTTTCTGGAGCAACCACTCCTGTTGACTCCTTTCCATTCCCTCCATTTGCCTTTCACAGCAGGACTTGGGGGCATTTCTGTGTTCCCCTCTGATGGCACCAGAGCTGTCAGCAGTCAGGACACCAGGTTGACTCCTCTGCAAACATTTTGTGTTTCTCATATTCTCCTTCGAGTCTCATCCTGAATCCTTTTGGGTCTGCTCCATATACAGTATTTTTGAGTTCTCAGCAGCATCTGGGTAAGGCCCATGGGTGTGTGTGCAGCACAAATAATTCACTGAGATAAAAGGCAGCTGTAGAAGCCCAGAAGATAAGTGGCTCATGTGTATGGCTCAACATTCTGATAGCCAGATAGCTGTGGAGCCAGCCAAGGATTGTTGGTAGTAACCATGCCTGTGAGAAAGCACAGGTTGTGGCTGGAGAAGGGAGCCATATGGAGGTAGGGCAGCACTTTTCAGGGACAAACGTCCTTGTTCTGGCTCCTGGAAATAAGCGCAACACAGTACAGCGTGAGCACAACAATGAGGTCAAGAAGCAAGCACTGACTGTTGACCAAAGGTTGACCCAGTAGAAGAGGATCAAGAGCACCCAAGATCCCTAAAGTGCTCTGACTCATTTCCAGAAAGGTCTGAAAGAACAGACTGCGCATGGTAACTGATTTGCATAAAAAGTGATAAACTTAGCTCCAAGGCAATTTCTTTTCAACCACAGGCATCTATGAATTTTCCCCTTAAGGTGGAACACCACAGCAGCATAAACACAAGAATAAATAAGCTTACGTGTACCAGAAAAATGTATCTGGAGTTACAAAGTTTCCAGCAAGCTCTGGTAGAAGTAAGCAACAGAACAAGCTTCCAAAAAGCTTTACAGTAGAAAGAGCAGGAGCAGGAAATCTAACTAGTTTTAGGATGGAGCCTGCAAAACGTGTGATGTGTTTGTCTGCAACAGTGCAGGAGTCCCTGATGTGGAGGTCACTCCCTGTCCTATGCTCCACAAGCTGATGTAGCTGTCAGACTGTCTCAGCTTCCTGCAGCAATAAAGCTGCAATGTGAACTTCTGTTTACAGCAGGAAGCACCTCCTCTCTGTACAGCAGAGCTGTGAGGAAGGGAAAAGACTTGCCTTTGAATGAGGGCTATGCAGTCGCTGAGATATTCCTGGAGTGATATTTATACTGGAAAGGCCAACCTGGCCGACTGAAACAGTGGCAGTAAGGGCTTCGACAACATCTGTGGTGGTGTCCAGTAGACAAAAGGAGTGCAATAAAATCATATTAACCTGATGGGTTTATTATTAACACTGCTGCATGTAGTATGCTTCATTCATGAGTATTGAGCACTTGGTGGAAGATGGAAGCCTGGTGCAGCAATCTATCATTGACTCTAAAGAGTACAGACAAAGCATGAGGCAGATATTTTGTGTCTTTGCAAATAAATGAAATAGTGGGCACACTTCTCCAAAGCAGTATTTCTTACGCTCCTTAATCCAAAGTTCCACAAACTCTTTGAAGGATTAAGCTGCAGACTGCTTGGGCAGTCCTCTTGCAGCAGTCTTCATGAAAAAGCAACTGAAAATTAGGCTGCCCTTTGAAAGCTGTGACAGCATATATGTGAGGCTTTGGGCAGTTTTGGGATGGGGGAGATAGTGGGGAGGGTTATTTTGTTTTAGAGTGATCTCAGAAACCATGCTCTGAAGTCTTGCAGACAAGGAGCAGTCCCCTGAGCACAGGTTGAGAAATACTCTCCCACAGACACAGTATCATCTGAAAGCAGAACTGCATTGTTCCCTAAAGCTGCCAAGTTTATTGGGGATGGCTTGGAGAGCAGTGTAGGGGTCAGACCTCTCCACTCTTTTTCACAGCTTTAACTTAGAGCAGAATAGCAAATAGCACTCTAATTGTTGTTACAGTGAAGGAAATGTTTAAACCCAACACAAATGTAACCCATGCTGTTCTGCTGCAAGTATGTGTGGCAAGTCAGAGATGGAAAATCTGGGTATTCCCATGAAGGGGAGTATAAAATCAGAGTTGATACATTCAGCACCTTGTACTTTCTGACTGATATCTGTGACTATCAAAACACACAAGAACTGAGAGGGAGTATAGATTTTAAAGAAAGTAGCACCAACAGTCACAAATATAACAGCATCACAAGGAGAACAGGTGGGTGGGCTCTAGAAGATATGGACAGTAAATGTGCGGACCCCTGAAAAGATCCAGGTTCCAATAGGTTTCTTTAACTTTCTGGATTGAGTAGTAACCTTTTCAGAGTCTGGAAACATTTTCTCAGTGCATAAGAGGTGTCTCATAAAAGGATAGTCTGACTAAAAGCAGAACTCCCTCCTCCATCAAATTTTCTTTCAAATACTATTAAAATGTAAATATTCAAGTCTCCTCTACTTACAATGGTCTTGACTGTCTGTTCTTTTTGAGGAGCATTTAAGAAAGATATCTCTTTTCCCTTACTCTGTAGGACAGCAATAAAATTACAGTCATCTGAAAAATACTGGCATTAGCTCTGAAAGAGGAGAATGAATTATGTCAAAGAAAAAACAATTAAATTTTTGTTACAATCTAAGATATCTGAATTCCTCCTATTTATTATGAATGTCAAAATTTCCAATGGTAACCTTCATTAAGTCTCTTAAAAACACCCATGTGGTTCAGAGTCTGCAGAGCAAGACCAATGATAAAACCAGGAGGCTGCTCTTTTCTCTCCCCCTTACTTTCTTTCTTTAAACAAGAGTACCTGCACATGTGTTTGTGTCTGTGTGTGCATGAAACAACATAAATCTAGCAAAGAGCAGGACTTGCTTCTCTCTGCATTTATCATGCATTGCTGACTCAAAAATATATGATTCTGAAAAGTGAAGAAGTCTTGCTTTTTCCGTATCTTCCCCCTACAGGAAGAACTTTCCCTTTCCTGCCTAAATCATCATTTAAAACCTTTTAGGAATAAAACATGACTAAACCTAAATCTTTTCATTTGAACAAGATTTTCCAGCAGGTCTGGGTGGTCAACTGTGATCATTTGGCTTCTATGGAGTTATTTACAAAGGAAAAAGAAAAGGTTGTTAAAAGCGATTTCAGTTTTTTTCAAAGATTACTTTCTTGATAATGTTATACAATTAACTCCTAAAAGCTGGTTTATAGGCCAGCTCCACAAGACAGTGAACAAATTGGCCTGGGCAAGGAAAGCTTTCCTAAGATAATTGAAAACAACTTGTGCCGGCACTGTGAGAAAGAAGACAGCTTTCAAAATGTTTATCTTCAAGCTAAAATACAAGTCCCCAGACTGAGCTTGAAAGGCAATTGAAAAATCATTGGCCCTGGCAAGGAGCTGATGTGCAGTGGGAGGTACGTGGGCCACGCTGTGAGCACCACGCAGGTGGGACTGGGGCCAGTGGGACAGCTGGGATGATCCTGGGAGGAGGTGGGCAGGCACCTCCTTCCTTTGGCACATTCCCCTGGTCTCAGAGGTGCATCCTCTGCCAGCTATCTCACAGTCCCTCCTCACATGAGGCTTCCTATTAACCCGCCACAGCACCTTTAGCTTAGTTTGTATCTCCTTTTTGGTTTCTCCATCCTTTAGCACTCATGGATGATCATGGTGCACAGTCCTCTGCCTCTCCTGCATCTTATGTGGACCCCCCAACTGTTGGTATACCTGAAAGACTCCTCTTTTTTTTTGGCCAACATATGCTTCTCCTGTTGCTTCTCCTCAGGTTGGCTTCACGTAAGTTATTTAGGCAATGATTTATATTAAAATCCAGGGTGAGAACAGAGGCTGACATAGTGAAAAGGCTTTGTTGTAACCTCACATTCAGTCCCTAACTTTAAGAACTGCTGCCTTCTGGTTCCAGATTTCCTGGTGTTGCAGCTGCTGGCAACTCAGTGGTTTTTTTTATTCTGGAACATTTCCATCATAAGAAGAAAGCAAAGTTCAGCCATTACTGCATGAGTGGGAAGTAAAGAAATAAAACCCTCTCCTCATTAAAAAATTATACTCAGCCCTTTCCCCTGCCTTCCTCCACTGTCCAAGCAGATCTTCAAACAGAGGACTGTATCAGGCAATGACTACTTGCTATGGAAGTATGTTCATGGAGTGCAATACAAAACCAGATCCCAGAGAACATTTTTGTTGTTCATTGGATAGTTACAAGGATTTGGAAATCACCTAAGGAGCAAGGGAGGTAGGGTGTTACTATCTCAGTCACTCATTAAACCTGCACCTGGTGCATCCTGGTGCATTTCTGTGCAGCAAACCACCACATGCAGGACTGTCACCTCCAGAAATAAACAGTTTAAGGAAGCCAAAGGCCTGGAGAGAAGGACAAACCCCGTGCCCAGGGAGCTCTTGTAATCACAAAATTGTACAGTAGTGGTCTCCCCTGTGAGCTTCAGCCTGGCACACTGGGCTGTCTGTTTGTTGCACATGAGAGCCTCACCAAAGCTTGTGGGCTGTATCCTGCTCACTGCGTAAGTTCTTCTGCCTGTGTCACCTGCAGAGGCTGTTGGGCTACAAAAAATGCAGTGTGCTCCAAAAATTAAAAACAAGTTGGACATCTGACTAGAAAACATGGTCACAGTGGACTTGGCTTTGAAGATCCATTTTTCTGAGAATTAGGGAACAGTACAGCCCAATAAGCAACATAAGGCCACAGTAAATACTGGCCACCTCTTCAGAGAAACCTGCACAGAAAACTGACATCTTTGGACAGGGATCATCTCTTATTTGTGTCTCTTACTTTCCTTTGGCTAAGGATGACATCTCTACTTAGTATGTACCTGATCTGTCTTCAGTGCATTTTATGCTACTAAATGACATTATTGTGACAGACGATGGCACAGAAGCGAGAACCTCGTTAGGGCCTCTGAGACATCACATCAGCTGTTATCAGGAATAGCACATAACATCCAAAGGGAAAAGACTAAAACATCATACTTGTTAAAAACATTGTTAAGAAAAGGTTTCAGACCCAGTGGGAAGAGTCTCTGAGGCTGATATCTGGATGTCGTCCAACACTGAAGGACTACCAAACTTATAAAAGACATGCAACATCAGATAACACCAGTGATGCATCCAGACTATTATCCTGTCTCTGGCCACAACCAGGTGTTGCTATAGCAGAGTGTAGGGCATGTGTATCCAGTAACTGTAATGTGTTGATGGTCTCCTTTCCAGGAGACAAGGCTTGCAGAATCACGTTCTTCTAAGATGAATACAGCATTGCCGCATCAAAACACAAAATGGCAGGAGGATGTTCCACCAAATTGTAAGGCTAAACACAAGGGAAATGTCTCCACGGTTGTTACGGCTGACAAGTTAACATTCCATTAAAACCAGATTTAAGCCTCAAACACCCTGGGACACACAAGTAACCCGGACACTTGCGAAGTTAAGAGGCTACCTTGTTTATTGCATAGTTAACAGCTAAGACTTAGGCAGAGTCTTGTTATATCTATAGCTGCTCTTCAGCCCTTCCCTGCAGGCAGAGCAAAACACAAAGTATGCTAGAGGTCTGGAGCAATATGGGAAAGGGCCCAAATGGATGGTGGCAAATAGTGGGGGAAAGGTCATGAGAAAAAAAATGAGGGAAGTAAATTGCATTAGCAGAAAAACAGGCCATGACCCTACCATTTGGCAAAGTTACAGAAATGTTAACCTTTGGAAATGCTATTAGTTCATTGCTGTTGGAAAGTTGGCTAGAAAGGCAACACTCAGGACTGACTCAGTTCTAGGGTTTCTGCTGCGCTAAGCACAGTAACACATGAACACACCTCCCTCCCCTCTCGGAGGCACGCTTATAAGGAACAGTCACTAAATTGTGTGTTATTCCCAATATTTTGCTGCCCTAGGCAACCAACCATCAACTCCAGTCGGCATGACACAGCCTGCAAGGACTAGATAGTCTAGAATCAATTTGCTACTCCAGTTGAGTTTGATTTTATGATCTTAACACTTGTCATTTTGGGAAGGAACAAAACATTCACTGTTCCCAGGGTATGTAATGCTACTGGGAAGCCATAAATTTTAATTTAGTGCTTTATTTCCCTCGTGAAGAGATGTTGTTCATATGTGCTGTCACAGCTGGGGCTTCCTCTTTTTTTTTCCTTGTCCCTTCATTAAGCTGGAACACGCTCGGAAACACGACAGCTTTTGTTTCCATCAATGATGGATGTTATAGTGAGAGTTTTGGTCTGGTTTCCTTGGACCAGGAATTGTTTCACATGAAATGTTCTGTTGGATGAGATGGCACTCCTGGCTCCCTCTCCAAGCTCTGCCAATCGCTATTTTTTCCTTTCAGCATTTGGCTCAAAGTGGCAGGATATAGAGATTGATGGTTTTATTCTTTAAAGGAAAGGAATCAATTCAGAGTGCATGCTGGTGCCCAAAAGAGGCTTAGGGAAGAGAAATGCACTGTCAGTTTTTTCAAGTGTACTTCAGGGCTTGAAAGTGAAAGCAGAAAACTTATTAAAAATATCTGTATTTTCTATTTAAATTAATATTTTAATTGGAAAACCCATACTTTATAGAGTTTCCTATATATATTGCTTCATATTTGGGTAAAAAATACCCAGATGTCTAAAAGCTCAAAAAAAGATCTGCTTTTCACTCCTTCCACTTGAAAAAATTTTATCATGGCAAAAAATGAATGTACATACAGAAGAAGGGCCAGTTAATAGAAGGTTGCCTACTGCAGTCTGTGAAACAAGATAGGTGTTATACTAAAGGAAAGAAATTTTAATGATACAATCAAAATTCAAAGGGGAATCTTTTAAGGGTTTTCTACAATTTTATGTTATGGTATAAAAGGATGTCCTGTCTGTGAGGTCAGAAACACTATTCAGCTCCTGTTTGAGAAGGAGACTCAAACTTCAGTCAGGAAAGTGGCTGAAGCTTTTAGTATTTTTCAGTACTCAGTGGTCTTAGCATTTTGAGGACTGAAAAGGAGGAAACAGATACTACAACATGTATTTTTTTCTGTAAGCCAGGTCCCCACAGAGTAATTTACGTCCTTGAAAATATGCAAATTAATTTTGCAAATGGATCTGGATAATAATCAATTTTTAATGGTCATCAGTTTCATGACCTCGCAGATAGAAGACGTGACCTCTCTTACTCCTTAATAGACTTTGAAACTGTTTCAATGATGAAAGGGAAGTTACTGCTTTTGGTGGGATTTCTGTTCCCATCCCTGAAGACCACATGAAACCTGGCTAGTGTCCTGGGACTTGTAGTTCAAGTTATTGTCTTTATAGTCCCTGGAGTTAACCTAATAGCCTGGGATCTTGACTGTAGAAAACATTTGGAGAAAAATGAGTTTATGTTTTATTTCCTGCATATTTTTGATAGCTGCTTGGCGAGACTAACAGCATCCCTCCTTGTACTGTGGGACAGTAATCTTTCAGCTTTTGATGGCCTTTTACAGAAGGAAATCTGGATTAAAAAAAGCAGAGTTTCAAAATGAAGGCCAAGATTTACACAGAATAGGATCAAAGTGGCATTTAAAACCCACACAGCATAGATGTAGCCTTTCCCTCTTCTGTGGTCTTTACCACACTTCTACAGAAAAGTTGTCAAAAAATAAACTGTTCCACACCAAATGGAGAGGATACTGAGAATGAACTTGTGGGGGGAGCCAGGTGTTCCAATCCACTTAAACGTGGGGAGGCGAAGTTTGCCTTGATCTGCAGATGCAGAAAGGAATTAGGTTCTAATACATTTGAAAGTGAGATTAGGGCACAAAGAAGGCCAGATGTTGCATTCCAAAATGATAATTCAACTTTCTTTTCTAAAACAAAAAGAGAGGGGGGCAAGAAGGAAAACAAAAAAGTAAGAAAAGCCAAGAGAAATCACTAGAATCACAAAGTGGTTACCACCGCCACGGACTCAGTGCTGGCTTGTAGATTTGGTCCTCCGTGGTGGGGGAGATCTCCATCTGGCTCTCGTCTGCTCTTCTGTCTTCTATCCCCGATCTCCTCTTGGTCTCCTGCTATCTCTCACCCCTGTTGATCTTCTTCTCTGGTCTTCTCTCGTGTTGTGATCTCTCTCTAAAACGTGTTGGGCACTTTTATGCCTTGTAGCAACCGCAGGTTTCACAAGAAGTTAATTTCATAAGAAACATGCTTACCACAGTAGGCTCTGGATGCCCATTGGCTGGTCCACTGGTATCCAAGCGAAATTCGCCTGGTCCAGCTTATTTGGGAGGGTGTGGTTCGCTAAAGCCCTTACCATGTAAGAGTTTTTTAACTAAAGATACTATTTTTTGATTAAAGCAACTTGTCTTTAACACCTTTGCAATTAAAGCAACTTGCCTTTTACAGTTTTTCAATTAAAACTTCTTGCTTCATGTCTGAGGCAATGGCAAAGCATGTATTTTTCACCTGTTCTTCACAGCAGACTGGATGGGCCTTTGAAGAACCTGGTCTAGTGGAAGGTGTACTTGCCCATGGAAGAGGGGTTGGAACTAGATGATGTTTAAGGTTCCTTCCAACTCCAATCATTTTATGTTTCTATGATTTTAAAGCTGTGTCAAGCCTCTTCTGCTCCTCAGGCAATCAAAGAAAATTATTTGCTCCAAGGGAAGCAGAGATTTAAATGTATGTTCTTTAGGAAACCTCTTACCCTGTGTGTCACCTTTGCCTAAGGGCAAGCACTGGCACAGCCACATCTTGTAACACTGGTGAGCTCTACCTTTGCATCAGCGTATTGTACAACAAAAAAAGATGTTCATTGCACACAGTGTGAGAAACAAGCCTTCAGGCAGGGAATTGCGATTTTGTGATATTTCTGGGTTTGGTGGATAATCCAAAAAGGAGTAAAACTAGTGCTCTGCATGTCTACTAACCTAAAAAAAGAAAGGTTTTTTACCAAAGGACTCCAAAGTTTCAGCACCAGCACAGGAAGGACTGGCTTCCACAGTTTTTGACAGAGGGTGCTGTCACATTGCTGCAGGAGCAAGTTCTACTGAAGTTGTTTTCTGTCCCATCTGGCTGCTGCTGGACATGCACAACACCCTGGAAACCTCCTCTGTCCCGGCATCGGGTTTGGGAAACTTCAGGGGCCCCAGAAGTCTGTAGTTTTGGAGTCGCCACTTTAGAAGTTGTGCCACTGTGTGCTCCCTATAGGCATAAAAGTAAGTTCCTAAAGACACTAACAGAAACACCACTTAATTTTAAAAAAAAAATTATTCTAATGAATACAAGTAATTAATGCCTCAAAATACAGTAGCTCAGTGAAAGTCTTGAAAAGACTAATGGAAAATACAATTAATTCTCTTTTAAGACTTTCCTTGGACTACTATGCACTAATGTTTATTTTCATGTGCTTCTCCTTGAAAAACCAGAAACAACTGGTTATAGTTCTCAGCCAATTTCATACATTTTTGTGCCTTCATTTGAAACCCACTTCATATATCTGCCAACTAATTTAAAAGAATTATTGCATTGCAAAAATATTCAGAAAACCTGTATGCAATTGATTCCTGTAAGACATTTTGTTCTACAGGAAAATAAATTATCTATTGTTAACCCTTTAATCCCTGCTGGTTTGTATGACAACTACTTCCACATGCATCTGTAAAAAATAAATTAAAAATCACTGCGTTAATCAGCTGCCCATCTGAAAAGTGTATTTTTTAATTGGAGATTTACAATTTGTTATTCTGTGCACGTACTCTGGATTTTTTTGAGTGCTAAGGAACAGTAACAGACTTTGATGTATGTGATTCCTCTTTCTCACCCAACTCAACTCAGAATTTCTGAGTAACTGTCTTTGCCCGTGGGTGAAGTTGCCTTGGACAACAGCTGGTACAACCTGGGAAAGATTTTTCAGAAGCACATGTAGGGTATTTATAAATAATTACAACTGTAGGCACATAGGATTCATCACTAGAGCCACAGTTAAAACAACTGGGGTACCTCAAACGGGGAGGAGGAGGGTGCTTATTCCTGAGGTGACATTTAAACTCATTTCTGAGTGATAAATCTCTAAATAACTCAGGGTTTGTCAGTCCAAGTTTGCTTTCCTTTCATCCTTTTGTTAAAGGACCAAAAAAAAAAAAAAAAAAAAAGCCTTTAATGTTACCCAATATGAAAAAAAACCCCAAACCCAGAAATTAAGAGAAGTGATGTGTGAGAGTGAGCCCTGATGGGCACACCAATTTCTGGATGCTTGAGTTCTCCCATCCATCACAACCATTTTATTCTTTTAAAAAAAACACTCAAAGCATTTTCTGGGCTAAGAAACAGGATGCTCAGAGAACTGAGCTGAAACAGCTTTCTCATCCTGGTTATTTATTTGATCTTGAAATGAAATGAAATATTGAATTGCACCATCCTTTCTAGAAATTAGACAAATCCTCACATATTTGGAACAAGAAATTTGAGTTGCTCTCTTCCTTCAGACTGCTTTTTCATTTTTTGCTTTACTCTTGCTGTGTCCTCGATATCTTTTTGATTCAGTTTCTTAAAAACTAGGCTTAGCTGTGCAAGGCTGTCAGAATAGCAGCATTGCTGTAAGCCCATGATGAAAAGATTGCTAAAATGTGTCAAGCAAGCTGATGCTGGCAGATGTTAGGCACATCTTGGAGTGTCTAAAAAATAAATTTTTTAAAAAAAATCATTCTGTGCAGGCATTTTTCCTACCATAGAAGAAACTGTATTTCTTTAAGAAGAGACCTAATGCAATAAATGAAAGCTGTGTTTTGTCTTTTGTCACTCCACCTACTTTGCAAACTACCTTGAACTCGTTAATTTTATTTTGTCCAGCATCGAGCTGGCTCTGACTTTTAAAGCTGCTGCACAATGGTTTCAACCTATATCCCCTGTCCTTTCTGAGTTCTCATTATTCAGTACAAGTTCACTTGCTCTTGCAGAGGTTTGATGAGACCCTTGTTTGCAAAGAACTCTAGTACAGCTGAGTTGAATTTACAAGAGCAAAACAACCAGCCTGTGGGTGCTGTTTACATTGCTGACCTCTGGGAAGAGCATTTAGAAGCATGGGATTTTGAGTGGGGCTTTTCTGCATGTTATATTGTTGGACAACAGAACAATGCGATTGCTTTTCTGCTTTTCTCAGTCTTAGTGCTTCAGAAACCTGCCTTTGGTAGTTTACTCCTGCAAGCTCCGTTCCTACCACCTACCTCACATGGACATGTGAATGGATTAGGTTTGACACATCTGGCTCTTACTGTCATGCTGCATTAGACAACTCTTTGGCTGCATATGCCATGATCCCCCGAGGCTTCTACCTCCATTGAGCAGTCTGTCACCCTGTCAATTATTTTCCCAGGTTTGTTTCAACAACCCCCCTGCCTTTCTGCCAGGTAACTTCTTTCATTACTTACAGGCTGCTAAACAGAGTGGCCTGAACATCTTTAACAAACACACAGTCTGGACTTAGTCACACCTCACCTCGTCCCACAGAGTAATCACCACCCTCCTCTGCAACCTCATTTTCTGGGTTTGCAACGGTAAGGAATGTGTATCATGGAGACCCTCAGCTTGGTAGGTCCATCAGTCACTGTGCTGCCAACATTGAAGGCAACTACCATCTAAGTCATGATTCAGATCAGGAAAAGACCCTTCACCAGGTGAGTCAAATGCAGCATCTATACAGCTGTTCTGAGGGAGCTGTAGAAAGAGCTACAGGAGCAGTACGTTACCATTCAAGCTCTTCACAGTGCTACAGAGAATGCCAAAATTACCTTCTGTGCTTCACTTTAGCTTTCAAAAGCTCTTGCCAAGCACGGAATTAGAGCTAAGGATTTGTGCTGGCATCCATTTTGAGAAAGTTATCTGGAGGACAGCATGGGAGCCAGAGAGCTTGTGAGAGCTGCTTTCACTAGGCAAGACCTTCCTAGGTTCCCAAAAATGCTGATATATAACAGCCCACAGGAGCTGATCCAGATGCTCTGGGGTAGTTAACCAACGTGTAGCAACTGCAGTAAGAGCAGATGTGTGCTGTAAACTACACCTGATTCAACATGATGAGCACAGACATACTGTACAGCTGATGCACAGATAACGCAGGTTTAATTATCCACAATTTGATTATCCAGTGTTGACATGGTTTTTATGACTAAGTTCCCCTTGAGACACTTAGAATCTGGAAATTGCAACCACAGATAAAAATTTCCTTGCAGCTACATAAAGTCACAGTACTTTTCTGACAAATTTTGGCTGGGAGTTTTGAGCATTTTTAACTTATCGGGTTTGCAGTGCGTTTTACAAGGAGTGAAGTCTTAAGGCATAAATCATTGACTTAAAGAAAAACAACTGTGTAACAATATTACAAGATATACAGAACAGGATGCACTTGGATTCCAGTTTCTGTTCACTGGCTCACCAGAGACAAGGATCATAAATCAAAAATAAAGAATGGAAATCAAAGAAAAGTAACAGGAAGTGTCAAAATGAAAACCTGGCAGAAATTGCCAATAGGAGGAAAAGAAAAAAGACTCCAGATGTTTTTTTAAAAAAATAAAAACCTGGGAAAGATTCAGTGAACAAAAGATCTATAGGCAGAAAAGAAAAAATGATAGCTTGGATGGGGGGCTTCTCCTCTTTCTTTCTCACATACAAGCTGAGTCTAAAGAGGCAAGAAAATATGTATCTACTAAGCTTATGAGGGAGGTGACAAGGGAAAAAAACCATATAAACAACACCTCCCCTCCTTTCTTCCCATGAAGCACAGCTTTGGAAACTGTGATCCTAGAAATATTTCAATTGAACTTACAATTCAAAATGTTCATTAAATCCACGATTATTACCACAAGAGACCTTGATCAGAGCAGCCAGGCTGTAATGTTTAAGGGGCTCCTTATTCACACATACCTACAGACTGCAGCACTCATAGGGCCAGGAGCGTGTGAATCCCAGCCCTGCCCAGCACCAAGCTTTTTCCTCTGGGGCCATCTGCTGGCTTTCCTGCAGATGCTTCTCAGGACCTTTCTGGGACGCTGATTGCTTTATCAGGTGCATCAAAGGTCGGCGGTGCTGGAGCCATCGGCAGGATTTCTCACTGAGCTGTGGTGCAAGCTGTGCTGGAGGCTGCATTTTTCTGTCCCACATGCCCCCCCAACTCCCACCAGTGGAGCACATTCTACAATCTATCTTCTGAAGACTTCAATAAAAAATTAAAAAAAAAATCCAGCCCCACTTCCAATACTTCCCTTGTGATCAGAGATGTTCTCCCCCCTTCCCTATGTGTGTGCTATATTTAATCACAAAATGGTCCTAAATTTTAATGATTTTGGGGGTAAGGCTCACTAAATCCTGCCTCCAACAGCTCCAGCTAACATTAATCTGTTTGCCTAAGACTTTCAAACAAAACTGTGAGAGAGGAAATTAATTTGCAGACTAATACTTAGACAAAGTCATTACTGATCCATGTTTAATTTCTCTAAGAATCAAGCTTAGTCAATAGACTCCTGACTCAAGAATAGATTACATTTTTATTTGCACATGATAATTTCAGGGTAATGTTACCAACTGGCATATATTTGTATCATGCTGTTACTAAACTACAGTGTATTACTGTAAATTCCTTTTCAAGCTGCTTAAGTCAAGAATGGCTAGACATTTAAGGCTATCATCAAAAAACCCCAACAAAGCACCAAACTCAAACAACCTACCCACACTGCCCCAGTCAAATCAAACACCTTTCTCCCTTCATCCCCCAGCATACTTTACAAGTTTTATGACTGTTTGAACATTCATGCACTGTACTGTAACATGAAGAAACCTTCAATCCTAGCACATTCCATACAAAAATAATCTCATGTTTTAAGGAACAAAAATATCCCCTATTATTAACAGTAAATGTATGCTGACCCAGCACGAGCAATTTGCATCTGAAAGGCTTATTACCTTTCAGACTAGAGAGACAGACCTATATGCTTTCCAATTTAAAAGCTCCAGTTACTGTAATTCAAAATTATATAGCTGGGCTATATTTAATTTGCATTTCCTTTAAGTATTCAGCTTTCTGTGCTGTTTCTCTGCTTAGCTCCTTTGCACTGCAGCCACATGTACTCAGGTATGAGGAATCAGGAAAGTCACTTGCTATATATACTGGATCAGGTTGCATGCAGTTACATGTGAAAGTGCACTGAAAAGTTACAGTTCACCTGACCAAAGATTTCTAAAATGAAAATGATGGTTTTCTGTATATTGTTATAGCATCCACTGCTTTGACGAGAAGAATGAAGAATATGCTTTTTTAGAGATACAGAAGATCATGATAATGATCTGTTAGAAATCCTTAGCAGTGCTGACATCAAAAGTAATACTAGGTCTGTTTATGCATTAGTTATTTTCTTGAATACTAAAAAGCCTTTTACTTATTTCATAATCTTAAGAGATGTTTGGGCTCAGAATAACCTCAAAACTGAGACAAATTAGAAAGGCCAGAGAGTATAAAACAGACATTCTTTGGTATTTTTGGCATTCTACTGCATTGCAATGATACTTAAACCTCAATATTAAGTCTTGCAAATCTGTACTGTAAAGATGCTGGAGTCCTTAGCAAAACAAGCCCTTTTTTATCTGCTGGCTGGTTGTATAACATATAAATTAACCCTGTCAAGCTAACAAAACCCAGAGCTTCTCCACACCCTGCAGCCAATGAAAAATCCCCTCGAGTGACATAGCCCAAGACAGTCCTGGAGCAGTGGGAAGTAACATCTGGGAGAGCATCTGACCAAAGACCAAGAATGAGGTCATCATGGTCCTCAGTTGTTTCTTTATCTGGAATGCTCAGAGGGTCACCTTCTAGAGCCTTCATGCTATCCTTTTTCTTCTTCTTCTCTGCTTTTTGTTTCTTTACCTTGACCTTGAATATGTCACGATGTTTGGGTTCTTGAGGACCACAGAAGAGCTTGTCTTTGCTTAGATGCAGCAAGTCATCTTCTGTTGGGATGCAAATCATGGCATGTAATTCTGGGTTCCCCTTTCTCAAGAGCGACAAGTTGACCCAGATGAGAGCCCTTGGGTAGCTCATCAGGATTGGCAAAAAAACATCTTCAGTCATTTCCTTCTGCCCCAGTCGAGAAATAAGGCGGATTCGCCGATCTTTTCCAGCAGTGGGATAGCACCAGGCTGATAACTGCATTAGTAGTTTCTCACTCCTATTAGAAATTTTCAAAAATAAACATCATGGATAGTTATTAACAAGAAGGATAACAGAAATCCAGCACCCCACATATTTGCAAGAGCAAGATTAAGAAAAGCCCTGGGGTTTTCGTATCAGTCTTAGCACAAAAAGAACATGAGTGAATGGAATTCATGTGTCTTCTTCAGAAGGAAGATGACATTACTTGTTAAAATCCCCAAAACTTGTTAAACCACAAATACTCTAAAACCTTCAGTGACATTAATGCGGTCCAGAACTTCCAATGTTTTCTCCCCCAGTAACTGCATAAAAATGAAAGACTTGCATTCAGGCACTTTTGAAACACTGTTGCTGCCCTCATGTGTTCGATCAGAATGCAGGGGTTTCTCTATTTTCTTTAGAGTGCAAAAACCACCTGTGATGATGTATTAGAGAAGAGAATGCAAGATGATTTTCACAGCAACATGAGCCTCTAAAAGCTCCATCCATCTGGAAGCAGCCAGAATACGCCAGCTCTAAGAATAAAGTAAACTCCAGAGTGTTAAATTTCAGATAATTTCAGGAATTTACTTCCTCTAGTCACCAAGTTTGCTGGGAAAAAACAAAAGTATTTCCACTCAACAGTAAATTCTGATCCACACAATTCCTCACTGTATTTGGATCAAATAATTCCCTCATCTTAATAATCAAGGCTGGGCTCTTCCTTTCCTCAATTCAACAATTCCCAGTAAAAAAATAACATGTGTGTACTGTTTTTACATACCTGAGAACAATAAAGTCACTTGTCTTAGTTTCATCTCTTTCACCAAAATCTTGGGTGCTTGTAACATCCTCTGTCTTTAAGGCACCTTCAGAACTTGTTATTTCCATGGTCTCCTCTACCTCGTCAGTCTCAGGGGAAGCTTCTCTGACCACTTCTGCTTTGGAGTCACAAAAACTATGCCCTTCAGTTGTGCAGCACTCAGGGTGCGGAGAAGAAGGATGTACAAATCCTCCTGAAGCTTTCATTCTTCCTTCCCAGTTCTTTGTCAGCTGCCCCCAAGGACAGATGAAAGGAGACAGAGTGCCCAGCTTGACATAATTTGCCCTTTTTGCAGGTGGACGTCTAAATGATAAATCAAGTAAGTAGGTAAGAATATTTGTTTCCTGGGTCTTTATTCAGTACTTAGCACTTCAAAAGGCTGTCTGCTTTTTCCTGCTAGTCTAAAATGTTTTCTGCTTAAGGTAAGAGCAAAAAGTTACCTGTGCATTCCCTTTGTAATCTCACTGAACAAGAATTTTAAAGTTACAATCTAGAAAACACTGCTGTATTTTTGATGATCATATCCTTTCAGCCATGCTGGAAATGTCTATGTGCTGTGACTGACACCACAAAACTTCAACTTTTCTCTCCTAGCTGGAAGGGGAACCAACACCAGCTGGTGAAAAGGCCACTTCCAGCTACTCCATACTCATGGTTAAGAGCTCTGTGTTTGTTTGCTGCAGTGAAAATGAAGGAAAACTTCAGAATACCTTATATTTTAAAAGTAGGCACTGAGATGTGCCTCTTAGTTCATTCTTAATTTATTCTTTAACATTCAGCACATACTTTGGTGTTCTGCCTTTGCATTCTCCTACCTCCTCCCTCACTTGCTGCCTCGGGAACTTGAAATAGCTTTGTTTATGTTATGGTTTTGCAGCCCTGTTACAGCCCTAGAACTGAGCATGTCTCTGGGAACAGAAGGTTTTAATTCATATGCCCTGTTTAGCAGAGTTAAATATATCTAGGATTCTTTTCTTTTCTATAATAAAAGATATAAAACATTAGTGAAAGATCTCAATGTTAAGTCCAAGTTTAAATGAATGTGACAGATAATTAATAGAATATTTTAAGCAGGATTCATTTTTGTCACTCTTGCAATCAATTTTTAAGTTAATATTACCGTTTGAATTTTTCAAGAAGACTGGTTTCCAGTTCTTTGGCAAACTGCATCCCTGCCTGGCAGTCTGGGAAATCATTTGGAGTATGAGGTGTTCTTTGATATTCAGAATGCTTTAAAGCTTCTTGCAAGCCACCGACTCGTACACCTCGATATATCTGTTATAGAAAGCAAACACCCAAAAAGTAATGTTTGTACTGATTCTGGGTTCCTTACTGAAACAAAACATAAATGCTCCAGAAAGTACTACTTTAGAAGATTGAAAGTCTAACACTTTAGCTTTCAAAAAATAAATGTCAGTATGGTTTCTACAGTTCTACATGCTCATTTCAACAAAAATGTTAGTCATGCTCTTTAATTCTGAAAAACTATCAACAAAACTGAAGAGAATTTCACAAATTCTCATCTTGTATGTTGCCAGGAATGTTGTATACTTTGACCATCACTGCCCAATCTATTTTAACCATACAACAAGTATCACTGCAATTAATGTCCCTGTACATTCAAAAGCATATATTTAACTGCAGAAAGATATTAAACCCACCACCTAAACGCTAACAGCAGGATGCTCCAAACAGCATCAGAAGAGTATTCAAGCTCAATTCAAACTGTGTTTCAAGCCCTCTCCCAAATGAGAGGCAACCAGCTTGTTGACAGAGGTGGAGATAGCCAAGCTGGAAATAGACTAGCAGCAGGCACCACATGATTTCTCTTTAGAGGTACATGTCTCTAGAAACACAAAACCAGAGAGCTATAGCTTCAGCTTTCTCTCCTGACTCCCCACTGACTTGCTGCCTTTAGACTGCCATGTGGGCAGTTATACCCAACAGAAGATATGGAAAGCTATTGTTTATTTTTAAGGTTTCAAGACCAAGCTTCAGTCATCAGTCAGTTCATATGCTCTCTTTTAAAGGGGGATTTTGATCCTGTAACTGTGAATTGGTTATACAATGCTCTAAAATCGATTAGTTTAAACTAAATTATAGGAATTGTCACATTTACTTGCAATTTGGCATCAAAGTCACTTACAAAAGGAATCCAGAAAGCCATGCCCCAGCCCTTTGGGAGATAGATATCCCAGCCACTCCCCCATCCTGGGCGATCTTCTCCAGCCATTTTCCCTGGCTGCTGCACCAACAGTATGGGAATCTTAGATTCACAAGGACCCAAATCCAGGTGTGATCCAGGTACCAGTAACTGAGCTCTCAAATGGTTTAAATCCTGAGGAGGAGGAAACATTTCCCATAAGTTAGTAACCATTCTTCTTCCCTCTTCTAGATACCCTTCTGAGATGTACAGAGAAATTGAGCGTACAGCTAGGAAAAATATACTAGTAATACATTATATATTTGAACAGAATTTCATAAGATATGAAAAATTATTTTGAAAAATTGTACTAAGCACCATTTCCCCCCATCTTCTTACTTCCCCAGTCCTTCATGGAGAGCACGTACTGAAAAACTCAGGGCTAAAAAACCCATACAACACAGATTAAGCAAGAAAAACACATTTTGCAACTCCACATTATAGATTTGTGCACAGGACTAGATTGAACAGGTGCTTTCAGACAGTTTGTCAATACACAGAGCAAATCTGAACTACATCCAAGGAGATAGGAAGAACATTTGGTAACAAAACACTTTCACATAAAGCATGCTGGCACCAAGGCTTTGTCAATCACCAGTTGTTGTGTTCTATTGTACAACATTAGGAGTACATTTATAAAAAAATAGACCCTCAGGCTCTGTTCTGTAAGGTAAATGTTACATTTCATGATAGCATGAAGAATTTCAATTTGCACTGATATCTGTCATGTGCTAGTGTAATATTTTCGAAGTATTCTGCCTTTTTTACACTATGTCAGCCAATTTGAAAGAGCACAAAACTAATTTTCATAAAGAGAATATTTATAAAGGTGTTTCTGCCATACGAGTGTTTACTCTTTCTGATTACAATGGTGCCAAAAGTTTCTCAACTCCTGTGACTAAACCACCACATAAACTGCAATGTACCCATGCACTTTATGGGCTGCTCCTTCATTGTCAATGACAATGCCAAGATAGATGTCAAACCTGCCCCAGCAAATTTAAAGTACTCTATAAACAATGGGTTATTGCCCAGAATGCCCACAGCATAGTGTGCTGCAGATCAGAACCAGAGGATCTATTTCCTTCCAATTTCCAGAGTCCTTTTGTCAGGAGAATCATCCTGGCTACAAATGAAATGCCAGAACCTCTCTGCCACTCATCCCCTCTTATCTGCTGCACATGAGTCAAGGTGATGTTGAAAAATCCATTTCCAAACCCTTCTGATGAATAAACCTACAACTATTTAGTCCTGTAGACAATCCAATAAATCTTTCTTTTAATTGAGTCATGAACAATGGTTGTGCAAGAACATTATGCAATGGCTACAACAAACCACTTCAAGTCAGCAACTGGATACTATGACATTAGAAAACTACTGATCAACCTTGGATTTATATAAGTTTCAAGAGCCTCTTTCTATGGACTCTACAGACCGTTAGCCATTTCCTCCATGGCAATTCACCTACTTAGTTACCTGCTCTGAGATTTTATTTTCAGTGACGTTCTTACAGATGTCCTGGTCCCAAATAAAGCTGCGAGCACAGTCTACAGGTACACCCTCCAGGTACAGCTGCCTAACTTTACCATTATCTAGAAAAGAAGAGAACCTTTAAACAAAATTCAAACAGTTTTTGTGGTTTAAATATCAAATTTCCAAAACCACTCCACTATCGTAAGTACAAATGAGCAGACAGCAAAGAAAAGACTATTAAAAGCTTAACAAGCATCACTGCTTCTGGACTATGTTACTATCACGTGTTTTTTCAAATACCAAATATGAAATAAACTGTTAGTATTAGAAGCACTAACCTGGCATTTTCTTACCAGCATTTCTTATTACAAATGACATCACCTTTGGCAATCTAAATTAGATCTTTACATGCCAACTTTAATGTTCTGGAATTTGACCTTTCAGGCAGAGTATGAAACTCAACAGATTTGGCAAAAATCAGAAAGGGCAACATTATAAAGCCTGAAATAAGTCTGTCTAAGTAAGCTTGTAAGAGAAGAGAGGATTACCTTTAGGAAGTGTACATAGATGAAATATTTGCATACAACTACTTATCTAGCACTAGCTTCCCACTCTAGATCTTTTCAGACTCTGCACATCAAGGAAGAGACTGTTCCTGCTTATGTCTGCACAAATCAACAGTTGTGTACATTACTGAAGATAAATCACACTTCCAGCTTTAAAACTGATTATTGAAGTATTAAATAACCTATCTTTTCTTCAGTTTTGCAATCTAAGCAAAGCAAAGCAAATGTATACCTACCTTTAGTGATCTATGGATTAAAAGCCTTCAGTGTACAGTATGTAATGCATGCTGATCCATATTTAAGTAAAATAATTCTTATCAATAAATAATATAATGAACCTATTAATAGTTCCTTGATTAAAACTCAAGAGTGACTGCTCCTCATTTTGTCATCTACAAGGTCTTACATATTAAAGGAACATAACATATCAGGGTTTGTTTTGCTTTTTAAAATTACTTAAGTCTTTAAAAAAAAGTTCCACTAATTTTTCGAGGTAACGTTGACAAAGACTTGAAGCACAGAAGATACAGACTATTCAGTTGTACTAACAACACAATAGGTACTGCCAAACATAACTGCAATAACTATTTATTTAAGATCCATACTCTTTAAGATGTTCCCATTACTAAAAGTTGCAAAATCCTTTGCAAGAAACATTAACTACAACAGCACTTGTGACAGTTTTACAGATTTACATGAGAATAAATGATAGAGAAATTACCAGATTAGGATGGCATTCCTTCAAATAAAGAAAAATCCAACTAAAAGGAAATCCTTGCCAAATAAGCCAGAATTCCTTCTCAGACCAAAAATTAAAGACAGGAACTTGAGCAGGTACTTAAGAGAGCTCAACACTCCCAGAGGCAAAGCCCATTTTGTCTGGAGAAACAACAAATATCAATGTCTCAAAGGAAGGAGAAAAGAGAGCAACAAAACTGTGTGTGGTGGTAGTGGGGAATTCCTTCCTGACTCTTACAGATGACCAAGGGGAAGGGCACATAATTACAAGCAAACATAAGGTAAGGAAAGAACCTTTTCCGTCTTCTGTAGAGAAAGCATTTCTGAACAGCAGAATCTCTTTATGTTAAATTATTTAAACATGTTCTAGTTCCTTCAACTGTAAGTTATTCACTGTAACTTGCTCTGTTTTTTTTAACATTTCGTTTTATTACCACAGTTCAGGCAGTCTATCCTTGTCATATTCTTGGAGTCCTTTAAAATTCCTATATACTATAATGGCATGAGTATTTTTTTCCCACTATAGAAAGCCCTTTTAAGTCAGTTTCTTTCCATCACCGCCCCACATCCAATGTTCTCCTTATTAGCCTAAAATACTGTTCTCTACCTTGGTACATTCTTTCTCTTTGATCCCCACTGACCTTGGAGAATTTACCCTTTCTACTAAGCATACTGTAATTCAAATCATAATCCCCAATCTTCACACCAGTTCTTATTTCTTACCTCTCTCCTGTTTTCTTCAGTCCACATTTTAAGATTGCTGGGGAAATAACCCCAGTGATGAACAAGTTACTGATGATAGTGAAAGATGTTAGGGCTAGTATAGGAAACAGGAAGTTGCATTACTAAGCACAGAAAGCGCAGTGACAAACTACTTCTGCTAGTGTCAATGGTTGGTGCTTAGACAATACAGACAAACAGAGGGAAGTTATGTTCCATTTCAAGCTGTTGATCGGATTTGCACAGCTAATAATCTGAACAGTCTCAGAAGACAGGCCTAAGAGTTGAAAATATTTCTTCCTCCCTTTTGCAAAAAAAAAAAGAAGGCAAAAAATATAAGCACTACTAGGAAGCAGTTTCAGAGTCCTATGTACGTAAGGGTGCATGTATCAGCATAGCTGAGAACAGATACCTAAACCTCTGCAAGAGGTGCATTTACAGGAAAGCACCCAGGCTCTGTGTCTGCAGGAGGAACTTCAGCTCATGTATCTTTCATGGTGTATTTTCCTTCTATGCATGTCATTCGTGCATCTCTATGCATCATTTAAAAGTTTCACCATACTGCGTGCTGACTGGTTTTTAAGGCAGTGGAATTTGCTTTCTCCCATAGAAGAAAGCACATATCAAAATGTCAGAAATGTACTTTAAGCTGGAGAAAAGAAGAGCACTAATTGGCAGTCACGTGAGCACTGACTGCTTACTGGGACCCCTGACTTCCAGAAGGCATAAAGCTGCTGAGAAGGCAGTGAAAAATGATTTATCCTCCAGCCTGAAGGAACAAGGACAGTTCTTTGATTAAATCCCATCAGCACACGTCCATAACACACAGCTTGCACACATGCATATGCATTCAAGAGCAAGAGTAACTGGGAAAGACTGAAATTACGTTTGATTTGCTGGCATGTCACTCACAGGGACAAACTACTCAGGCATACCTTAGAAGAGCATTTTGGGAAAAAAAAGCAATATGGACAGATGTGTATGAATTTCAGACTGCAAGTATGACAATCCACAAGCAAAGATGATGGCTGTAACTTACATAAGCTATTCACTCATTTGACAAGCAAACGCTAGTAAAAGATTGTCTAAGAAAATCAGTTGGCTTTTATACACACTGAAGAACAAGAGAGGCTAAAGTACATACAGAATCTGCTAACATATGCAGTGACATTTCAATCTTACTAATACTAATCCTAACAGCATTTGAATGCCCAGGAAGCAAAAAAGGGGAAAAAAGTGTGGAATACAGAAATGGTTCCTTTTTATTGCTCAACCAATATGACACGTCATTAAGGCAAATGAATGACTACTAACATATTTTAAATTGAGATTATCTCAAAATATTACCACATCTGAGTAAGGCTACAACACAGCCAAGGCTTGAAAAGTTTATGTAGTTCTAAGGCTTATATTTTTTTTTTCCTTACAGAGGGGAAAATTAATACCACTGAAATGGAATTATAGATCTTAGAGAAGTCTAACTTTTTTTTGGGTGGGTGTTACTGGGGAAATGTTGATAATACTATTGTTGTAGTGATGTATGCTATGTGCCATGATTAAATTAAATTGCCCTTCAAAAAACTGAAGAGAACAGTCTCCATTCCCAGGTTACTCTTGGCAAAAGAACCAGCAGAATGAGGGCACAGAACTGATTAGAAAAATGCTGGTGAAAATGCTAAGTCAAACTAGAATAAATCTTTAGGAATATGTGGCTTTTGATGAAATTCTTGCTGGGTATTTCACTAATCTGATTCCAAGTGTGGCCAAAACCCAGGTCCTGGGGAAGAGTATAACACTGGAAGCAGTACATTGTGTTGCATTTCTTCACTCTGCCAGTTCCTTGCCACTTGTGGATTATAAACTTCTTCAGTTAGAGGTGACTCTTTTGCACTGAGTGGCCTTCAATAGGTTCACCTTCATATATTTTACTGATTTTAACTTCTGCAAACCTGCCAGGCAACCAAGGAGGCTTATAGGAAAAAAGAATAAATCAAAGTGATGGACTTGGCAGTGCTGGGCTAATAGTTGGACTCAATCATAGATGTCTTTTCCATCCTAAATGATTCTATGACTCTAACTGGTGTATAAAGGCAGTGAAATACGCAACAGAATCCCATGCTCCAAGGAGATTACAAACTAGCCTGAATTTGGTAAATTCTTTTAACGGGTCCTGAAACAGTGAATTGTGGCAAGAATCATAATGATTGCATAGTAAAGAGATTAGACAAAAAAATGGATTCTGCATAGTAACTGATTATGTCTAGGCTTCCTTTTATTAATACATATGCAATTTTACTTTTTCCTTTCAAAAACGAGAACCAAATGCACTTGAATGCTTTCTCCTGATTAGAAAATTATGTAAGTATCTGAATTTAATATTCAAACATTGATTAACTTTCTAGAAGTATTTTAAAATAACGTAGTTCTCTACTTTTAACTACTTCAACAAGAAGGCCCATTAAGACAGAAATAAATCACAGGTATTAGCTGACACAAAGTCAACTACAAAATTAGGTTAGGAACAACAGTCTTTGGAGAGTAACAATAGCCTCTCTTTCCAACTAATATGGAGAGAAACAGGAGAGTGGCAGCTAGACCCCAGTCCTGAGATGCGACCTACCATGCCACAGGATTATCCCGCTGCATGTGTAATAAGTACGCAAAGATTGTGAATGATTCTGTAACTCTTCCCACACAGCATTAGGTGAGAAATGTAGAAAACAGCAGCCACTTTTCCTGATGAACCTTCAGTCCCTCCTATTCTCCCCCTAACTACAAAAATGTAGGAGGGCAGTCATCTCCTTTTCTACTCCCTTATCATGATGTCCTTTTGATTTGCTACTGGAAGACAGCTGTATTGTCTGTCTTCTTTCATTCTTCTGCCTACGCAACTTTTTTTAGTTGTGTGTAACACCAAGTCTTTTAGCAGAACCTAAATTGGAAGGCATTAGGCAGTTTACCTTCCCTTGCTAGCTGAACAAGGACCTTCTCCCTCTCCTGAATAAAAGTTAGAGAGGACAGAAGCAGTTTTAATTTCAGGATGGAAAAAAACCACCCAGTCAAACAAACAAAACAACCAAACAAAAAACCCCACCAAAATCCAAACAAAAACAACAACAAAAACCCCACAACAAACAAACAAACAAAAAACCAAAAAAACAAAAACCCAAACCAAAACAAAAAACACTTGGAAAGAAACTAGAAAGCAATACCAGGTTTTCTGAGTACTTGTGGTTTGGAAGATTTTTAGCAAGTGAAGGATAACCACAGGTAGAAAGATCTTGAAGACGGACATTTCTAGTCAACCATAGGAAAAAACACATAGGTCCTCTTGACTTCCTATTTTACATCATTACCTCTTACCATGGCCATCCTTCCTGAGGGAAAACCAGCTCTGGTACTGGGAGAAAAACTACTATTAGACATTTCCAATACCTAGATGCCTTCTCTTGATCTTGCCTCCTTGAACACATCTTCAGAAATGGCAAGCTGAATGAAGGGAGCCAAATTACTTTTTGCAGTTGCTAACTCCTCTATCAAGTCAAACCAGTACCTGTAAACAAGTGCTACACAGCTCACCTTACTTCTCAGCAGGAAGGAACCAAAGTAGAGGTCATGTATGCTGCAGCATTTCCAACAGGAACACTAACGATGAGAAAGTTAGCTGAGCAGAACTAATTAACAAAAAGGCTGTTCTAGATAGAGAGTGCAGAAAATGAAAATAACAGAGTTTTGCAGAGAGCTGAAAGACAGTAATTGAAGTAGGTGTTCAAGCTGATTTAAGTGAAAGGTAAGACTAGACTATTCTAGTGTCTTGCACTAGACATATCACCAAGGAAATTAAGTATTTTTAAGTCTCTAGAACTTTCAACTTATCCTATGTGCTACGGCTTGCTAGCTGGCTAGTACGTTTCTTGTATTAGGTGAGGTAACCTATGTCCAGTCAAGCTAATTGGGAATGCCTACACAACACTGTGCACAAAACCCACTTATACACTCTTGCACATTTCTCGAGAACGTTCACATCCAGCTGAATTTGAATTTTGCACTGAAATGTTGTATAAGTCAGCACTGAAATGAAAATTTCAGAAGTCATGCTCGCATCTTTCACTTTTTAGCATAACTGGCCATCTGAAATATCAATTCTGCAATGGTAATGTTTTTTTCCCAGTGGAATTGGAACTTTCATCATTGTAGGACTATAAATCAGAAATAGCAGCTATCTTCTTGAAGAGATAAACAGCATTAGGAAAACTAAGCACCAAACAAAAACTTCCTAAGCAGCTTTTAGCACCTGGTTGGCCTTGCCAGGATTCGAACCTGGATCATCTGTATGGTCAGACAGAGGCTTCCACTGAGCACAAGACCAGCTTTGGTGCATGTCCCTCCCTCACAACTGCTGTTCTAAAACCTATGCAACTTTCAAGCTGTTTCTGTTCTGCCAGGGGCCATGAAAAGGGAAAGGAAACATTCTGAAATCAAAAGCTAGAGGAAAACATGAAGAGACAATCCATAGAAGATGACAGTAAATGAAAACCAAAGTGTAGAGAGAAACTGAATCTCTTGCCTTTCTCAGTTTCACAAGAACCTAACAAGGCATTTTACCTTGGTATTTTTCAAAGTCTGGCATGGCTTTTGTCTTCTTTTTGGGCAAATTGACTCGAGGATCTCCAACAGTGAGGCCAAGTATTGTACCTGGTGGCATTTCTGATGGTGAACTCATCCCTTTGAAAACACACAGATGAACAAATGCCATGAAACCACCAATTAAGTTGTCACTAGTATTTTGTACGTTTTTGCCTGCAGGGATGTGACACCACTGTAAGCCAGCAAAGCAATCCAGAGTACTCTATTTAATGCTTTGAAAACTCACCAATGCTCATTAAATGTCCAAGACCAAGAAAGTCAACAACAGCAATTCAAGACTTGGGGTTTGCAATTAATTTTATGCTTAGCATAGAAGTGAGGTCATGCTCACAGACTCAACTCATCCTTTGCATTTGACACATATCAAAGAACCAACAACCTTTATTTTATCCTTGTGTTTCAGGGAAAGGAAATTTTAAAATATTTTGTAAAAGTTTTACCTCATCTCTGCTTAACTGCCTCGCAATTAATAGATAGCTTCAGTATAGTGTGAGATCTACCAAAGCCAGTTCCTTACCTGCTTCAGTGCTAGAAAGTGAGATGTTGTTAACTTTATGATACTTACAATTCAGCCAAATATACAACTGTTAATTAGAAACAAACATTCATAAAGCAAGGTATAATACTTTTACTTTGGGTAGAAGACTACCATTTTGTCTGGGGAGGTATTGTACAACTTACTGTCTTAATTTGGAGTTTATGGGGCGAGAGAGTGAGAGCATACATTAGACTGTATATCCCAACAGCAATCTCAAATCTAAGTTTATGAAGATGACAAACAAGATTTAGTTCATCTATTAAGAGTTTGGACTACACAGAGGATTTAAATTCCCTCAAAAAACCTCAATGTAACATTTCTCAATTCTTTGCCATGCCATGGTAATTATCTAAGCACATTCTCACTCTCTTTTATCATGTCAAAAATAAGCATGTCCACACTGAAGTCAACTCATTAACATGCCAGTTTTGACCACTAGATTTTAAGAATTTCCCCTTCCTCCCATAGCACCCACATGCCCAAATACCTTCTAATAGCTCAAAGATAGCACTTTGACTTTGATGAAGAGATACTTTTTCAGAGTCCTTGCAGTTTTCTACCCACCAGTTATTCAGTTCTGTCTCTGAATCTGCCATCTCCTGGAAAACAACACATGTAGTTAAACTCAAATGGTTATTCACAAAAACCTTAAATCTGGGAGGAACTGCATATTTCATTGAAAATACGAAAGTTTTCTATACCTTACATGTCTTGCCCTTTAGTTCTAGGTGCTCTAGCTCATTGCTTGAGAAACATGATCTAGGGTTTGTCAAAGAGAACATGAATCATTCTGGACCTCTCAGCAGAATACATCACTACAGCAGAAACTATGCAGGCTGCTCAACAGCACCATTGTTGTTATTTTTTTCAACTCCCACTTAAAATTCAGATAGGAGTTCTTCCTGAGATAAGCACAAGTCAAGAGGCCCAATATACAGAAGCTAACAGAGAAATATATAGGTTAGCCTCTATAACAAGTAAGGCTAGATAATTTGTTGTTCCTTCTAGCAAAAATAAGCCTGCACATTCTAAGAACATTACCAAAATTACACTAATATCCAAACTGCCAACTTCCTTACTGTTTGGACAGAAGCAGCTTTCAGGGTCTCTGTAAGGACGGAGTGTGATAAAGGGCCAATCAGCCGATATCTGAGAATCTCCATGCTTCTGTCACTGAAAGAGAAAAATTTCAGATGAACGTACAAGCGTACAACACACATTTCTTTCCCCCAGTATACTGTTAAGCCAGAATTCAGCTATGTTACATGGTAACAGGCCACAGTTTCTGAGTCTACTATGAACAAACCTGATTGCAATGCCAGTAGTCTGAGAGATCCAAGAGTAGGATTGGGATGGATCTCTAGTGCCATCACCAATTATTTTTTTCACTGGCACAGCTTTTTCTCCTTCTTTATCCTCCTTCTTTCTTTTCTTGCCAGGGCTCATAACAACCTCCATTTGTTTTTCCTCTCCAATTGATGTTGTAACAGGCTCAGTAATACAGATTTCTTCAGGCTCCGAACACTGAAAAATTGCTTTTAACTCCTTCAGTATGTCCTTAAGAAAAATAAAATTTGGATTAGAATAATATATAGTTTGCTGCAAAGCTTAAGTACACTTATAAAAATTATACTCTATTATTTGATTTTCCTACTTGGATTTAAAGGAAAAAATTTACTTCTGCTGAAGTTAAAGGCTTGCTAACAAACTGAAAATAATATTGAATGTTACTAAGAATTTGTTCTCACACAAATTGACATAAGAAAAATTGCTCACACACAGCATTTTACTTTTTTTTTTTTTTAAAGCTGAAAGCTAAGTATAAAATTATGATTATCTGTGATGATACTAAACTTAGCCTATTATGGGTGTCAATGGAAAGGACATGAATCACAAACATCATACTGCACATGTATCCTGAAGCAAGTGACACTACTAAACTCTTAGCAAGCTCAAGCACTAAACACCTCAGCAGCATCTACCTTCTGTACCAGTTTTATAAAAACAAGCTGCAGAACATGAATATTGTTACAGTGGAAACAGTTTTCTAACTTTTAATTCCTAAAGCCATGTATTATATCCAGCTCTTCCATATTTTTCAAATGATATTTTCAGCATTAATACTGTACTATGCATAAATAAATAAAGAGTTCAATTATATAGAAAAAACACCTGCTTAAGAGCTGGATGCACCCATATCCACAATTGTCTGTGTTCAGAGCCATCTCTGGGTTTCCAAATAAATGTAACAGGACCAAGCATATCCTCAGGATAGCGATCTGCTCGGTAAAGATTCAGGGAACCCTCAAATCTTCCAGACAGACAACAAGCCTCTTGAAATGTTAATCCTAAAAGAGAAGATCCTTACTGAAAACCAGAATAATCTCTTGTTTAATAAGTAAAATAAAATTGATATTCAGTCTGACTGCTGGGTTGCTAATGTTGTACCATAATTAGCTTATTAATAAGCAACTTAATAAGAAAATAAGAATGCCTAGTCCTACTATGGCACATTTTAATTACATTTTCCACCCAAAATCACAACTCTGTATCAACTCTGTTACTGAGACTGGTACATTATTCAAAAAGGAAAATGATGGGTCATCCTTCAGTCTACTCAGAACCTTTCTTTTGAACTACATAAATTTTACCTGTGTCAATGCTACATATTCGTTTAAGTTGCTTCAGAAGCTCATTCTCTTTACCAGTCAATTCCAGGCAACAATAATACGATAAGTCCTGAAACAACAGGATAGTGGTAAAGTGAGAATAACTCTTGAAAGTGAGCCTGTTAAGATAGGACCAGACAGGACTTCACAATTTACACTGAAGTAGTAATTTTTTATTCTCTAAAATTTGTCAAAGAGAAATGACAAATGGCTCTTTTTTTTAACTTAAAATTATTAGTTATAGGAGAGCTGTCAGGTATTTCTCATTTGAGAGCCAGCCTGCCTCTCAAACCAACAAGGATTTCAGGGAATAAACTTAATTCTGCTGAAGTTAAGAGCTTGCTAACAAAAGCTGAAAATAATATTGAATGTTACTAAGAATTTGTTCTCACACAAATTAACATAAGAAAAATTGCTCACACACAACATTTTCTTTTTTCTTTTTTTAAAGCTGATAGCTAAGAATAAAATTATGATTATCTGTGATGATACTAAACATGACCAAAAAGGACAGGGAACAAAGTGTCTCTCTTCAATAGCATCCTGCTCAAGAAGATGATATAGGGTTTCACTTAATCTCTTAGCTCTTGAGAATACTGAAAATGTAGTATTTCAGTCACAGTTACTATAAGAGTCTTTTAAAGGTTCATCTTGTTCTCTCTGATACTCACCACCCCTAATTATGACTAAAAAGTCTTTCATTTCATACTTGGCAGTTTTATTAACAGTTGACACAACAGTAGTTCAAAGAGATAGAAATACTCATTATAATTGAACAGTTGATTGCTTCACCTTGGCAAAATAACAAAGAAAACAGACGTAAACGTGGTACCTGAAGAAGGCAGTGTTTTGTCATGGCTCGGTAACAAGCCCTGTAGCTCTTCTCTGTAGGGCTGTTTCCTAAACAGTATCCCCATTTCTTCACCATATGAAATCTCTTTGCATGCCAAATGTGCGTCTCCAGCCAAATACTCTTTCTTTGCCTGCGATTAAACTCTGCTACCAGATTTATGTGGCGCCTTCTAGCTTTGCGGCATTTAGTCTTTGACTGTTCTTTTTTCTGATGTACAGATTTCTCTGCCTGTTTTTTAAAAGAGAGGAAATCGAGGTAAATCTCAAGAACAAAATTCTGGAAAGAAAAAGGCTGAAATATAATGATATAGGAAGTACTAACATTAAGTTATACTTTATTCTCATGTTGGATAATTCTTGAGGGTAACTAACACTTAGAAACTTTCTACACAAGCCACATCCACAGAAGTGTGTCAAGGTTTGACTGAAAACCATACATAAAACAAAATCCCCACAGGTTCAGAAAGTTAACAGTGAACACTAAGATCTGCTACTTCCTGTGTGAAGTTTTTCCCGCACATCAGTATATTCACAAGAACAAATCCATGACATGAAAAACACCTGGAGATTTGAACTCATACAGAAGCAGTATAGACTCTCAGACTGTCAGGTGGAACCCTAAGGGTTCTACAATATATAGAAGCAGACAAGAGAGGACTGTGGTGGTACCTTGAGCAAGGTCAAGGTCTGAATTATTATGGGTGAATGCATGGCTGGTGAGGGAGGCTTGACTCAATCAGTCAATGTTTGATTTGTCTTTTTGTGAACAGAAGTGACAGAAATTAAAAGGAACTATGAGGCATACAAAATGATGCTTAGGATATCCTTTGTAAGCTCACTAAGAAATATCTGACAACAGACCACTGGTTATAAGAATAGCAAAGGAAAGAGAATGCTAGAAGATTGGTGCCAAGAACACTTAAAACACTGAAGCAACCCATGAAATCAAAATAGAACTGAAAAAAAAAGAAAATATCTTCCATCAGACCCATTATTCCACCATAGAGGTGGCAATACAAGCCACTGGATCAATGGTGGGTGACTGGTTCAGAAAGGCAATTAGAGAAAAAGGGATGGGGTATTGTAGGTGAAAAATACGCATCTTTAAGCTTATCAAAGAGACAAGAGATGGTCTGGGTAAATGTTTAGGTGAAAATGGTCACAATGAAGGATCTAAAACAAATGACAAAAATGCAGCAGAATTGAAACAGATAACTTTGAAGATGCAGACTTCAAACACTGAAAAATTATTGACAGAACCTTTACAAAAGCAAGTAACAGAGATATGAGAAGCTGCAGGAAAGCATGAAACAAAACAACCTGTGCAAACACACAAACTACACCAAAAGACCTGAAGATAGAAAACACAGCAGAAGAAATAAAGCTGCACCAGGGCCAATTAAATAACGTCAAAAAGCCAAGAGTCATATGTGGGGTAGAAAAAAGGATGGGACAGTGTGAGCATGTATAGATAAGTTAGACAAGCTATCACGTGAAATGAGTTAAAAAAGCATGACACAAAAGAACATAAACATTAAAGAAAGCTAGATTTAACAAGGATAGAGCATATGACTAACTATGCAAAATAGCCCTCACCTTCTTCCTTCAGTTCTCAGAAAACAGGCCGAACTGCATCTCTTGTCATGACTGACAAAGCAAAAAGAATGCTAACCAAGACAGGACAATATATAAAGATCCAATAAAACACACCCTAAGAAACATGCAGTTGGTGTGTGGCAGGGAAGTACCAGAAGCAATTTCTGAACCATGAACAATTATCTTCAGGAACTCAGGGTAGAGGGGGTAAGGTCTCAAAGAACTTAAGAAAGACAATGCAAGGAAAAAAAAGAATGTGATAAATACGTTTATCAGTCAACATTAACACAGAAAATTTACCAAGCAAACTCAAATTATCACTTTAAGAAATTTCTAAAGATGATAAAGTGATTAATGCCAAACATCAGAAAGATCATTTCCCAATAAAATGCTGCTGAAGCAATTTTTTAATTTTTCTTTTATGCACACAGGAATGCCACAGTGGGTAAGGAGTAAGTAACCCCATAGGCATATTCTGAAAATGCTGAGAAATGCTGAAATACTGCCACAAAATGAGTTTCATGAGCTACCAGGAATGGTCAATAAGCAAGTCTTAAGCTGCACACAGCCTGCCAATAACCCCAGTGAATCGCCCACGTTTGAGCTATAACACACGAACCACTGTGTTGGTGTGCTAGCTTGAGCCAGCATGGGCACACCCTAAGGCTGTAGTGGTGCAAGGCAAACAGGTCTTACTGAAGACTCCTGCACCACCTGAGAACAACGCACTACCTGAACAAGCCCTCCTGCAGTGGACCCTTTTAGCACTACTCTAATAACTTTTCAAGATGTCCAGCAATCGCAAAGCCAACTGGTTAGTGAGACCTACTTGAGCTACCACCTGGAACTGAGGTGTTCCTGCATTTTGTATCCAAATGTCAGTTGAAGTTTAGGGTACCCAGGGAAGTTTTGCAGATAATTTCAGGCCTTAACATTAATAAATGTACAGCTGAACACTGCACATTAGCTATGCCCACTATTGTAAAGTGCACTTGTACCTCTTTCCTGGCCATATCTTGGAGCCGCCTGGGTAGGCGTTTAATATTGTGACTCATTGCTCGCCTTCGCATGTGCCTAGGGAGAGTCTGGAAAACTAGAGAGTTTGAAGACTTCTGTGAAACTGCTTTCAACATGGCATTGATCTCAGCAGCACGAGCTTGAGCAAAGGTAGACACTGGAATGAAAAGAATTGCATCAGAGCATGACAAATGGCAAAAAAGAGGAGGACAGTGTATGTAAATTATGCAATTACTCCTAGTACATCAGTCTTGAACATAAAAGTACTGTACACTACCGCTGAAGAAATTTCAATTCTTTAGATATCCTGAAGCTTACAGATATGGTCAAGTGAATATTTATACATGTATGAATCTGAAAGCTGTGGTATAATCAACAAGTCCTATTTGCATTGAACAGTTCTTTGTTAAATTAGAATAGCAATCTTTTCAGATGGTATTCAGATAGGTAAAAAGAACTTCAGCATGGAAAAAAAAAAGGAAGCAGCGATCATATTACAGACTGTTTTAAAATGATCAAATTAAAATCCAGAGCTTGGTCTTGTTTTATGTTTAAGGAGGTGTATCTACTAGCAGAGCACTGCCACATTTTGCAATGCTAATCTGCTCTCCTAAATAAATGTTCTGTTTAACAAAAAGCTGTCTTTAACTTACATCATGGGTAAAATCAGTTTCATTGGCTACATTAAAAGTAGATGACTGTTGGAACTCATTTTGCTGGCAAACAGAAACCAAAATGCATATCCCTCACAACAAGCAGATGCAAATTATCAACTCAGAGAAGTCTGAAAGGACCCATTGAACAAAAGCTGGTCAGTCATTCCAGTTCACAACTAATTCTGTGCTTTGGAGAAAATCAGGAGAAACAGAAGAATGTAGCATCAGTTCTAATTTTTGCTCTTGCACAAAACAGACAGCAAACTTAATCACCAGCAAATTGCCCTGGACATATAAATTATGACCTTTTCATATATACAAACCCGTTAAGTATTTTGGCATTTCCTCAGAAACACTCGGGCGTCCTCCTTGCCATCCTCCTCTTCCTCTGCCTCTCTCTCCTCTACTTTGCCCTTTTGAAAAATATTGGTCTTTCCTGTAAGAAGGCCCAGAGGACTGATTTGAAAATTTCTGTTGCTGATGCTGCTGCTCAGAACGAACATCTGGAAGGTTTAAAGATGAAAAGAGGTTAGAGAAATACAAAGCAGTCTGAGTAACTGATAACTCTACAGTCTTTCCTCACAAAACTGCATTGCAGATTCCTCCTATTATATTTAATATATGTAACTGAAAAAGCCATCAGAAATCAAAAGAATTAAGTTCTTTCTTATAGGAATAAATAAGACTTTTACACTGTCCTGCAGCATGCCTGCAGTAGATTAAGTAACTTTTGTACATTCTGAAAATGGTACCCAATTCAGACTTTGCCTCCGAAAGCCTGACTGAAATTGATCCATGCAACATCAGTAGTGATTTTTATTATTTCTAGTCAGGGATTTAGTACCAAACCAACAGGTTTTTCTTTCCTGTTACCCTTGATTTTTTTTTCTGTTAAGCAAATGTATTCTTGTCTGGCACCATATATCAAGAATGCCTAGCAGTACTTAAAGTTCAAGAGGACCTTGAAGTCCATATTAAATCTCTAGTGTATATTCAGCCTAACTAACATCATGTATTAGTTTAGATTACTTTATATTCAGTTAAGTTTCAGTTAGGATTTCTAGTACAACTTGAGATATGGTTCTCTGGCAGTTCAAGCTGGACAGCCTGGCTAAAAAGGACCCAGACAGCCATTCCCACCACCCCACCCACTGCATCAAGAAAAGTGCTTGAGTAACATGGGGCCATACAGTTCAGTGAGCTTCTCTAGTGAAAATCAGCTTGTGTGTCCAGAGAAATGGGGTGAGATTAAAAAAATAAGTTTTCAGATTGATCACCTTGTTAAACAAGCCTGTCCCTTTGTCCCAAAAATGCTACCACTGGCACGAAGAACAGCCAGCAGCAGATTCACCTCCAGCATCAATTTATGTGAACTAAAAATGGCAAAGAACCTCCTTTTTCCATTTCAAAGAAGCAAAAAGCTTTATGTTCAGCAGCAATTCTGTTGCAACCTGCTGCAACCACACATCATGCAGAACTGCAGTAATACAGCTGAAAAAGTAATTTGGTGTGGAAAAAGAAATTGGATTTTATTTAGAACAACTCCTTGACCTGAGTTTTCCATGTGGCTGAGAGCAGCACTGTCTAGGCACTGAGGTGAAAGTGAGAAGTAAATAGCTGGGAAAGAGGGATGGAAGCTGCCTCAGTCAGCAAATCCCATATCACAAACACACCCTCTCAATGGAGGAACTACAAATTTCAATCAGAAGATGGAAGACTGTTTTGAAAAACAGTAACTGACTTAATATCTAAATAAAATTTAAATTTTTTTCAGCTATCATGGAGATCCATAGTTTTATAACTTTCACTGAGAATTTTTCTTTCCTGTTTCTACAAAATAGCCCTGTAAAACTGAGATACTAGCACTACAGAAGAATGTTACATGGATGAAAATCCATGCTATTTAACAGAACAGAAGAGCATAATCACATAAACTTAGAAGTTCCCTGATACAAATAAAGTTAGAAAAATTTATTTAACCTGGTGGTACTCCCGTAATGATATTCCAAAATCTTCAGGCATGGCTGAGCATAATTTCCTATGTCATTCTGCCTGCTTAGAAACTCTTGTTACCTAAATACACAGCGACACTGAAGTATTTTTGTTCAACCACAAAGATGCAATTTGTCAACTTTTAAAGGTGTTACAGTTACAAACTCTGTTATGTGTGGGCTTTATAGGTAACAAAATATCTAAATGGCAGGGTGTGGGGTGGAAAGCGAGGTCCGATTGAAGCATAGAGGACGCAGGACAAACTACACAGACGAAAATGCGTCTGGCATGCAAGCTGACAGGATCCTTCAGTCTCCGGCTGCAAAGATTACCTGTGTATAACATGCTCCGGCAATGACCCAGCGACACTGCCATTTTAGGGACAGGCCCTGCTGCCTCCTGCCAACACCCTTCCATAGGTACAGGAGCCACAAGCCCCGGGAGGCAAACTGGCTGGGCATGCTGATCTGGGGGAAAACCAGTGCACTTATCACAGCGTCAGAAGGCTAAACCAGCCCCTCCTGCAGCTCTGAGGTCTGACAGGAAAAGAAGGGGGGCCACAACATCCAAATTCAGTTCAAGACTAGGAACCGCAGGGATTTGTTGTGTAATCGAACGGATGACAGCGAAGCGCATATTCCTAGAATCACAGAATCGTTAGGACTGGAAAGGACCTCTGGAGATCATCAGTCCAATCCCCCCGTCAAGGTAGGGTCACCTAGAGCAGGACACACAGGAACGTGCCCAGGTGGATTTGGGGGGACCCCAGAGACGGAGACTACGCGAATCTCCCACATTAACGGGGCTGATGGCAGCACCAGGACTACGGGAGTCTGCGAAGCCCTGGGTACCCCCACGGCGGGCACACCGGGGGCTGAAGGGACGGGGACACCCGGCTGAGGGGGGTCGCGGTGCCGGCCGTACCTGGGGGCGGGCAGGCCCTGCTCCCGCCGCCGGCGAAGGGCCCCGGCTCTGCGCAGAGCGTGACGCTGGCCGGCTGGTTCCTCATCTTCTTGGCCCGCTTCTTCTCCCGCGCCCCAGACATCTCCGACGGGGGCTGCCGAGCCCGTCGGTGGCGGGGGGAAGCGGGAAGGGGCTGGCGAGCAGTGCAGCTCCTCAGGCACCGGCACCGACCCGGCGCTCACTCACGGCGCGGCCTCCACCGCCACACGCGGCCGCCCGCGCCCCTCACGGCGCATGCGCAGCCTGAGGCGCACTGCCCTGAGGGACTACATTTCCCAGAGGCCCCTGCGGGAGGTGTTGGGACTCTGAGGGGCGGGAGAGCGGGAGGGACGGACCCCGACTCCAACTCGCTCCAACACCGACTCCAACACCGGCACCAGCACCAGCGATGGCCTCCCTCGTGAAGAAAATTATCAGCACCACTAAGGCCCCTGCGCTGGGTCCCTACAGGTAATGCCTTAGCTGAGAAGGACATGGGAGTCTGGGTGGATGACGAGCTGACCGTGAGCCTTCAGCGCCCTGGCAGTCGGGGAGGCCCGTGGTATCCTGGGGGGCGTCGGGAAGAGTGTGGCCAGCAGGCTGAGGGAGGTGATCCTGTCCCTCACCCTGGTGGGACCACATCGGGAGTGCTGTGTCCAGGTCTGGGTTCCTCAGTATAAGGACAAGGAGCTACTGGAGAGGGTCCAGCAGAGGGCCACAGAGATGCTAAGGGGCCTGAAGCATCTCTCTTATGAGGAGAGACTGCGGGAGCTGGACCTGTTTAGTTCGGAGAAAAGAAGACTGAGAGGGGATCTCATCAGCAGATATAAGTATCTCAAAGGCAGATGCCAAGAGGATGGTGCCAGACTCTTTTTGGTCGTGCCCAGTGACAGAAAAAGGAGCAATGGCCATGAACCAGAACATAAGAAGTTTCACTTCAACATGCAAAAAGTCTTCTTTACATAGAGGATGGCAGGGCACTGGAACAGGCTGCTCAAGGAGGTCGTGAAATCTCCCACTCCGGAGAGTTTCAAAAGCCACCTGGATGTGTTCCTGTGTATCCTGCTCTAGGTGACCCTGCCTTGGCAGAGGGGTTGGACTGGATGACCTCCAGAGGTCCCTTCCAAGCTTAACAATTCTGTGATTTTGTGAGAGAGAGGTCTCTCCAGAAAAGCAGGAGCAGGTTTTGCTGGTGGGGGTTTGGCATGACCCGGTGGGATCTGTCAGGCACTCCTGGGGCTGAGGTGAGGGCAGGAACCTCAAGCAGGGGCTGGTCGCCATCCTGGTAACTACCAGGGACACCTAGAGTCCTGCAGCATAAGCAGGGCCACAGTGCCACCAAAGGGGGTGTCCCCTAATAGTTTTTAAATGTCCCTCAAAAAGTCAGTCTGGAAAAATTCTGAAATTAGTGGCAAGAAGTGAAGGGGGGGAAAAAGGCAAGAGGAGGAATGATTCCAGGAAAAAGTGCTTGCCTAGAGACAAGCGTGTTGGACAGGGAAGTTACAGAGAGTGCTGACTATGGAGGCGATGGAGAGAGAAGGCTGAGCCCAAGCCAGGGCGAGCTTGGGCAGATGGAGAGTTCAGTGCCTGGGAATGGCAAATATTTTCTTATTTTGAATGCTTGTAAGTGCTTTTCAATCTGAAAACTAACTGCTGTAAAAATATGCAACATGTTGTTGAACATTTTTACAACAACAAGTATGTTGTTGCAGCAGATCTGCACGTAATTAAAAATAAAAAAGAAAAATCCCAGTTTTAATTGGAGAAAGGCTTCTCTTTACTATTTGGATATAAAAAAAATGTTCAATCAGTATAGTAGACTCTTACAGCTAAGGTACTGAGGGTTTTTTACCAGGGAATTTTCTAAGAATTTTTAATTCTGCATTCAAGCTTTGTGTTCCTATAGCACCTTAGTGCCTTCTAGGTGGTTTTTGTCTCCATTACTTTGTGTCCTGAGTTTTCTGAGCTTCAAACTGTGTGTTCCTGACAGGCATTACAATGATGGAAAAACACAAAGTGCAGAAGCCGAGAGGCATGACATGAAGGTTAACTTCTGTAGACAATAAACTGTTGTTGGATTGCAGCCAGGGCCCTGAGATTGCCTGGCATTAGGAGAACATCTAAGACACAGGAAGGCAACATTGCTTTGGCCCAGCCTTCAACACAGCTCTCCAGTTGTGGATTAACTGCACTCCAACATTTTGTGCTTATTGGTAGTTCTTGATGAAATACTACTTATTATGCTGCCTGTTAATTGTATGACAGGTCTAACATCAGTAAGTTTATCACTAACTTAGTTTATCCTATTTCAGTAAACTTGTCAAAGTCCAGTGAGCAGAAGTTGCACAAGAAATAACTGCCACATCTCTGCTGTGAATTTTGAGCATGGTCACACAGGAATGTGAGCTTAATATGTAATGAAGAATTGGGATGTGCGAGATGCGTTCCTGGTTCTGCTACAGCCCTTCAGTATGCTTTTTGGTGACCTGTTTTTACTGTATTTTTATATTTCCTTTATTGCATCCATTTGCCAATACCTTGAGATAGGTTGGCAGATTAAAAGACACATATCTGTGTATGTGTATATATATGTCATTATTGTTGTACATATATCTCATTGATGTTATTAACCTTTTAAAAGACACTGCAGAGATACTGTTCTTGTATTAATCCACAATCATTTGTGTAAAGAAGATCTGTTTAACTTTGCAGTCCTTGTCTTAAACACCATCTCTCTGATTGCCAGTGTTCTGTCAAGGTCACGTTGTCTGTCCAGTTTGCATTTAGTTACACTAAAACCTGAATGACTTTAGACACACACTCAGATCTCTGCTGATTGAGATTAATGAGTACCTTTGACTGACCCTGATTACAGGGTAGATCTGCAGTAAAGAGTGCTTGGGGTTTGTGTGTTTGAAGTTTCTCTGAGCTTCACTCATACATTTGACTGCAATAGAACTGTACCCCTTGGCTGGTAAATTGTTACTAGTCTCAGTGAAAGGAGAATTCCATCCGTAAGCATACTAAGAGAAAGAAACTGAGAAGCAGAGAAGGACACCCAATAAGGCTGTTGCACATGTTGGTCTGGCAGTGGTATCAGAAGGCTTCAGCTTGTTTTTTCCCTAGTTATTTGTGATTTAGGACTGTCCAAAGGCCTCTGTTGAGATAAACATCTTGTCATGTCATTTGTGTTATAATAAGCAGGATAAGACAATCTCTCTTTTTTTCAGACAGCTCATATCTACTTGTTGCATGTTTCGCTGTGCTTCAAACAGAACAAAAGTTTGTGCTCTGAGGGTCTGTGCCTCAAACAAAGCAGGATATGGTAGGAAAGAAAATTAAAGAAGCATGTGTGTACATGCACATATTTTCTATCAACAAGACTCTGTATGCTAGAAAACAAGTTTAGTCACTAGTTTCTCATTGTTAAATGGTGTAGTTTTGTGATTTACGATTGTTTTGTTAGTTGATGATAGAAAAAACAATTGCCATGTAAGATATTTTACTATATCCCATAAGTTGCTGTCTATTTTTTCCCCTTATGAAATTACTGGAGAATGTAGGACAGGCATAAAAGGAAAGATAAGAATGATGGCTCTGTATGAACTGCCTAACACTAATCATTTTACTGAGTCCCTAAATCAGGTTGGTCCCCCGTGAGATGAATGGATTGACACAATCCAACTGAGCCAATCTCAAAAGAGAGAAGAAATGTAATAAAGATGTTCTCTGAAAGCGTCCCTTTCTTTTTCCATTGACATTAAAGGGACGCTAACCTAATTCAGATACTTCAGGGAGGTACCTCACTCTAGTTTGTGAAGCTTGAGAAACTTGTTTAATGGTCAAAACAATACATTTTCTTGTGGAATGGGAAGAGATAAACAGTGTTGACAATCACAGACACTTTAAAAAAAAATCTTTCTCTAATTCCTTTGCAAAATATTTTTAATTACTGGCTGAACAGAATTAATTTATGTCTCTTGCATAATGTTTACTAGGTAGTTTAAGTCTTTGTTTTAATCTTTTAATCTCTTTGTGCAACTGGAGACTTTAATAATTGCCAATTCTACTTCAGCAAAAACACACCTGACATTTATATAAAAATGTTTTGTATATAGCTTGAATTCTTCATTCTTCTGAATTAACCTAGCCAACAAATCTCTCAGGTCATTTGGTGAGAGGAGAGTGATTGTTCTGGGGATGGAGTGATCACGGTGTTTTGCTGACTGGCTAAGTTCATGACTCTGACTAGTTCTCTACCAGAGAACTAGTGTGCAGGGTGTCACCTCACAGCTGTAACTTGGTGTCTGTTGAGAAGAAAAGTATTAAGTTCACTAAGCAGCTCTCTTTTGAATTTTTTTTCTGCTTCTCAAACTAGGATGGAATATTTATTTGGGCAGCTGCAAAAAAATAAACATTTATTTACTCTGCCTTGCTTCTGTGCTATCTGCAGTGAGGAATCTATAGGTCAGTTTAGTATTGTGTTGCTGCATTCATACTTTAAGCCTTTGCAAGAAATGGGGTTTATTTCCTCAAAAACAGGTCTATGCACTTCCATAAATGGTCTAATCCCAGCTCTTCTGAAAGCATACACCAAATAGGGTGTATGACTGTGTGTATAGACTTGTGTTTGCATAACCTCAGTCCTCTTTCTGAGATACTATAAACTACTGTAGAAAATTTGAAATGTGGTTTCAGATATTTAAATGTTTTCATGGGGAAACATTAAACCTAAAATTTGACTTGTGTTTTCAGCCAAGCTGTGCTGGTGGACCGGACAATGTACATTGCAGGACAGATAGGCTTGGAACCTTCCACTGGGCAGCTCATCTCTGGAGGGGCAAAGGAGGAAGCTAAGCAGGTAAGAAGTCCTCTAGCAATGAACTTGTACTAGGGTTGGCATGTATTTAGTTAAATGTGGACTTGTGAGAAATTGAGAAGACAAGAAAGCACATTTCACATCCTTCAGATGAAGGAAAAGAAAGAAAGAGTCATTCCATTCTAACCCTGTCTTTTTTCCACTTGAACAACTTGGAGGTCAGAGGAGGAATCTTAGTTTCATACAGGACAGTAAGAAAGAATCAGTGTTTGTAACAAAGGTTCACACCCCAGTAAAAACCCTGGCTTGAGTCTGGGGAAAGATTTATTCCCCCAGAAGCAAAGAAGCAGGGTGAGGAAATAGGATGAAATGGATCTGCATCATCCATTTGCATCTATTGAATGGATAGTTTGATATTTATGGTTTATTAAAAGCTCCCTTTTACTAATTTTTCTTTTGATCAGTTTTGACAGTTGAGGTTTTGCTGGGTGAACTAACAGTATAACAGGGGTGCAGCCAAAAGCCGTATTTACATACTTACATAACTACAACCCAGTTGATAGTTAAAAGATTTTTGTTTCATTTTTCATTAGGCTCTAAAAAACATGGGAGAAATCCTGAAAGCTGCAGGCTGTGACTATGGCAATGGTAAGTGGTGCTGTGATGGTGGCAAACAAGTGGTTGTTTTTACCTGAATTAAAATACAAAAAAAATCAAGTGACCTTTAAAAAAAAAGTTGTTTGCTAAACATTCCATTGTTATCAATAGCTGAAAGAAACAAAAGAAATTGTGAGTTTGGGTTAAAAAATAAAATAAATAAATCTACATACAAGTCTTTGCAAGGGGTATCAATGCAACACTAATTTCACCAAAAGTTTCTGCCAGTGGTACTAATATTTTCACTCCAACTGGGAAAGCTAAGGTATAGACACAGCTACGTCTGACTACAGGCATTTTAAGGATCTTAGGCTTTACTCTAGGTAAAAGCGGGTGTGTATCTATAGCGTTAATATTCTAGACACTTTCAGTGCTTTTTGGGGGAGGATTCTAGTAGTGCAGCCAAACCAAGATTAATGCTGGCTTAGACAGTCATGGGCAAAAAACTTCCACCATACTCTATATTTTCAGGGGGTTTTATGAACTTCTTTGGCAACAGATACTGTATATGACACAAGTTATTGCCAACAATTGGTTCACAATAGCTTTTTTAATTGACTTGCTTGTCAGATCTGTGCCTTTTGGAAGAATTTGACTTTTTCAGAGCTGATCAAGAATGTCTCAAGCCCTTAAAGTTTTATTACATACTGGGTACTCAGATTTTTTAGGTGGTTCTCTAAGTTGTAGCTCTAATGATCAATATGTGTTTGCAAAACTTTTCAAATTGTTTAGAATACTGGAGAGAATTTTATGAAATAAAAGCAAGAAATGCGCTAAGTTTTTCAACTTTAGTATACAAATTGGAGGTCTAAAATAACTGCAATTATATAATTTCTAGTTGTGAAGACTACAGTTTTGATGGCAGATATGAAGGACTACAATGATATTAATGAAGTTTATAAACAATGTAAGTAGGTATTTTGTTTCTGTTTTACCAGTATGGCTTGTGTAACAAATTATTATGCATGGTATTCAAAGTGTTTTAATGACTCAGATGACATGGTTCAATATTGTTTGAAATTCCAGTACAAATTTTTAAAAAAATTTCATTTGCAAGTATCAGATGAAGCATAGCCTAATTTCTTGTAGATTTCTGTCCTACCATCCTACTAACTCATTGTCATGTGAAGATCAGCTCCTGCTATCCCTCCAGGTTGATCTTCCATGACTCTTTATCTTGATAGCTACTCTGTTGTCCCTAATATATTTCTGCTGTAGGAAGCCTTCAAATGCTTAATTTCAGATTTTGTATCTCCACTGCTTTAAAGGCTGTTTATATCTTTGCACAATTTGTGGGTTATTGTTTTGGGACAGGGCTCATTTCTTGTACAAAGGCGAGCCACACTGTAGACTGAAATACAGCCATATTGTGCAAAAGAATTTGAGAGAATATGTACATAAGTTCCTTATGTTCCGTTGGTTTTAAATAGGTAGGAACAGCTGATCTTCAATGAAGTCTTTTATCGATGAGTTATCAACACAGTCTTCTGCATGTCAAAATGGAGTGGTGTGTGTGTTTAAGCAGGGTAAAAACAAACCAGCTGGATGCTTAGTTACCTGTTGCCTCCTATGTGTAGTTCAAGAAAGCAGTTGTTGCTGTTCTTTGGTTGCGAGTTATTAATCTCAGTGCAGGACCCTGAAATTACCATTATTCATAGTTTTGTGATAAGTCTCACTAGTAAAACTTATATTTAATTATGCAAATTCCTTGGAGGTGTTCAAATTCAGGTTGGATGGGCCTTTGAGCAACCTGATCTAGTGAAAGATGTTCTTGGCCATGGCAGGGGGATGGATTGGACTATGTGATCTTTAAAGATTTCTTCCAACCCTAGCCTGAACTATTCTATGATTGTATAAATTCAGCTCTTATATCTTTACTAGTACTCTTCCCCCTGCCTTACCCCATTCTTCTACCTGTGAGTGCCAGGTCTAAGATGGCATGGAGGAATAGGTCAAGGGCCTATTTTTATTTTGTCTGCCTTTGAGGTGAGTAAGGTTGGACTCCTGTTGACTTTACATAAATCTGGGGTCTTTGCTCATGGCTCTTTTGGCAGGGGCCTGTTTCTCTTACTCTTTCAATGAAAGAGCCATCTCCCACTCCCTAGTGTTTGCAATTGTATGATCACCATTCTGATTTAATCTTTCACTTTCAGCCTAGGTGGTTGTTATGGGTTTAAGGTTTCAGAATTTTTCCCTTTCCCTCACCTGCCTGGACTGGGAGTGAAGCCTGGAGCAGAGGGGGGCGGGGGGGGGAGCTTCCGGGGGAGGGAGGAAGGAGGGGAACGTTTTTTTCTTCTTCGGGTTTTTTTTTTTTTTGGATCGGTTCCTCTCACGCACGCGGTTTTCGTCGGAGCTGGGGCTCGGAGCGGAGAGCTGAGATTTTCTGAAGGTGCCTTGCCTCGTCGGGGCGGTTTTCTGCAGTTTTTCCAGTGAATCCGGGGACCATCGAGACAAGC
>JAWWEU010000081.1:130984481-131030612 GCA_035583155.1 Acropternis orthonyx | reverse complement strand
GGTGTGATTAATCGTGTGGAGTCCTCTGTTCTATTAGCCCCCAGATATCTTAGTTTTCTTTTTCAAACTAAGACAGTGGTGTTAAAGCAGTGTCAGCAGAGTGCAAATACCACTAGATCACAACTGCAGCTGGCTTCTTGGTGATGAATCGTGGCTTGCTGAGATGTGAGACCAGTCAGTGACCAAAACAAACCAAGAGGGAAACAATAGCTGGCACAGAAGACTATTTATCTCGTAGCCTTGAACTGCTCAAATTGACTGCATTTTATACAGATCACTTTGAACTGTGTTTTATCAAACAAAGTTCAGTGATTGGTGGATGTTTCTGTTTAAATTACAGTTTTCACGGCAAACTTCCCAGCCAGAGCAGCCTACCAAGTTGCTGCTTTGCCCAGGGTAAGTGTCACTTTTCTGCCTACAAAAACCCCCAGAATTTTCTGAAATACCTTACCTCTGAAGCATTCTGACAGCTTTTCTTAGTCTGAGATAGTTTCAATTGCAATTATTTTAATGAGGACTCCTAATTAGTTTTTTTCTGAGTATCCAGATCTTATTCGCACACTTTATCAGAGATCTGAATATGATATACATTTCTTTATGGTGAAAGATGGCTAAAATACTAGAAAAAAGGGGTTATGATACCTGAGTGAGTGTAAAGTGAATTTTCAATATTACTTAACATTACTAAATCAGTAATACAACTGTCAGAAATATAATCCCTCTCAAACGTCACTGTTCTTACAAGGTTGTGTTGTACATCCAATTGCTTCACAAAATAGGTATATTAAATTCCTAATGTGTTTCTTTATTGTTTGTCACAGGGTGCCCGAGTTGAGATTGAAGCTATTGCCATTAAGGGACCCCTTCAAGATGCTTCAGCCTGACTATAAATAGAGACTGGATATCCTACAACGGCAGTTTTAGATTTAATTAATACTTCTCCCTTACATCCAATTCCTACAGTTGACTAACAGCAGTTACATACAGTTGATTAGTAAATTTGCTGAGGAAAGGTGCTTTCTTCTGGACTGGGGCCTTGGATTCTCTAAAATACGAGCTTATAGTGAGTTCTCTGCTGGCAGACCCTGAAACCTGTGGGAGTCCTGCTAAAATCAGCTGAGCTTGATTGCAGGACAGGACCCACCCTTTGTAATGGTGGCTGGATATTCAGGTATTAAGGTACACGTTTGGGTAAACATGTGACAGTTATGCTGTGGGTGATCTGGACATAGAAAACTATGATTTGTAAGTAACAAGTTTAAAGAAGAAAAATTGCAGAAATGGGAAAACAGAACACTTGAATTGCGTAGCATATATCTTCACTTTTGGGGAATTCTACTCAGTTTTTGAACTGTCTTAACCTATTTCTTTGCTTAATGGTTTACTGTGGGACTCACCTTTTTTTCATATGCAAGCAATTGTTTAAGAATGTTAATTTCAGAAAGAAGAAAATTATGCTCTTCTGAAATAAAGTGCTAACTTTATAAATCAGCTGTAAATTAATATTTGCCTGCAACCTTTTTCATAGCAATACAACTTTGACTATGTTTTGATTTTAAAAAACCCAAAATTAACCAAAAAAAATGTTAATGAGAATAAAATGTAATTGCAACTGCAAAAATAGACTGGTCTATTCTGGAAACAAACTTCTTTTCCTGATTGTGCTTTGATATTCCATTACAAAAAATGTCTCCATCTTGCTTATTCAATAAGAAGGAATTTGAACCAGAAGAATAGGCTTATTATCTCTCTCCTAATAGGTAAGGATGAAATTCTCCAAGACAGGAAGCTTTCAGCTACTGTGGCATTACAGTTCTTGTCATTTTTTTCTCTGCCATTAAGGTCAGAAGCATGAGTTTGATGAGGTGATTAAGCCATGTTGAGAAGTCCAACTGGTCCTGCTAGTAAGCTATCCCATCCATGCTGACCTTCTAGCCAAATGGACATGGATGTCTTGTTTTTTAAGTATCTGTTGGAAAGTCAACAGCCTTGTGGCAGAGTTGATTCCTTGTCTTTGCCACAGCCATATGACTAAACACAGTTGGTTTATTTGTGGGTAATTGAGTAGAAATTCTTTCCTGTTATGGTCTGAGTCCACCTCAACATCTTTGGTTTGCTCTCCTCTGAAGATGGCCATCAGATTGCGTACAGATGCTACTGTCACTGTGTCTTCACTGCCTTTGTGTAGAAAGTAAGAATAGGTATAAAGAACAGTTTGGAGAATGTAGTGTTTCAGTGGTAGAGGTGTACCTGCTTTATCCAATGTACTGCAAGAGGGAATCCCGTAGGCTGCTCCTTCCAGAGGCAGCTGTTTGTATGCCAGAGTGCTGTGACTGAGTGTGTCTGAAGCTACTTCTAGTCCCATCCTGTGTGATCACCCTCACTTATTTCTTCTGTGTGTGCATTTCTGTGCATAAAGTCTGCTGATGCTACTCTTGTATACTTGTCCTGGGCTAATGATTTTCATATGGTCAGCATACAAGAAGAATCCAATCTGGCAGCACCACGTTGCTGTCAATCTTGCCATGGCACATGCAGACGTTGCCTTGTCTGAAAATCCCCCTGCATTCAATAACACAACCACACCATGTGAATCATCTTCTGTCCTTGGATAAACTGCAAGTGTCCCACTTGTGGTTTCTTATCTTCCTGCTCACCAGCTGTGCTTTACAGAGCTTGTTACTTCAGCTGCACTATTGCAGTAAGAATATTTGGCATTTTTCATGCATTCCTGGTGTCACTTTAGCATACACCAGAAGGGCCATTGGAAAGTTGTGAGAACAGTCAGCCCTCTTTACCCCTTCTGGGCGTGATGTGAAGCAGCCATTTCTGCTCTTCACTGAGCTTATAAATTGTATCTTTATAGAAAAAAGATTCATAATGAGTTTGTCACGGTAAGTATATACAGATGAATTTGTTTGTACAGTATTATCTTGCTTTACCTTGATAAAATGGGAGATACGTATTTTATTAGAAGTAAAATAATGCTTTCAGTATTTCAAATAGTGAACTTCCAAACGATCTTTGAAAAATACCTGACTTTTCTGCAAATAAGCTTCTTACACATAACCTTTATTAGTTTGGGCTTCTGCTCTTGTTCTATCTCCTTGGCTATACTATTAATGTCTTTTATGCTTTACAGCTCTGACTCAATAAGCAATCCCACCTAAGAAAAAAATGGTCAGACACATTAGGAAGGAGTTAGTACTAATATGGATATGACTTTCTAGGAAACACAGAGCAGATGTTGCTTTACCCTGTCAAATAATATAATTGAATGAAGTTATATTTGAACTCCATTTAAATGGAATTTAATTCTTAATTTACTTTTGGGGTTACAGCTGTTAACAGCTTTATTCACATATAATTACCTTGTTGGAATTTGTTTCACTTATTTGTAGTAGTTCAAGTAGTTCAAGTTCACCGTAAATCAGCCGATTTCAATAGTCTTGAACATCAGCTAAATTCAGCCATGTATAATCTCTGTGGTTGTCCCTTCTTATCTCTCACATTATTCCCCACTGCCTTACCAGTGCCTTGCTGCCTCTTTGCCAACGTCGAACCTAACACTAGATGGCAGTTTCGCTGTTCTTTTGGCGTGCTGACTTGTGCATTGGCCGGTGGAAATCCTTTATAGAGCTCCTCTGAGAGACTTCAGGGGTAGGAGCAGTGCGAATACATCACTGCTTTCCACAGTAAGGGGCAGTCTGAGACTGAAATGTAACTGAAACACCTGGGAAAAAATGCATTCTGGACGCAGCTAACAAGGCAGAGCACAGTGATTCCATTAAAAATGTTTTTATCAGTAGATAGGTGCCATTCTGCAAAAGGTCAGGGACTAAAGCTCACTTTTAACTTCATGATTCTTCAGGTGGATAGCTGTTGTAGGTTTTAGACTACTTATTTAGATCAGGGCCTTTTGTTGAATGGCTCAGATTTTAATACATATTTTCTGGTACAGGAAGTCTAGAATAACTGGAAAACCCTCTCATTTATAATGTAGTTCTCAACATAAACAATCAGCCTTTCACAGAGGTATTTAAAGCATTTATTTTTTAAAGCAGACTTATTTTATTCTATTCTTTAAAACAAAAGGGCTAAGCCCTGTGATTCTCTAATATGAAGAGAAAGTATCATGGTGATCTCTTAGGTCTTAGTGTTCAAACTACTTAGTGTATGGATATTTAATGAAACCTGTTTTAAGTAGAGGCAATTTAAACATAGGTTTTTTTGTTTACTAGACTGAGCCACTAGCATGCAAAAATACAAAGTTGCAATTCAGTTGTGGCATCCTAATTCCACCATTTAAGATTTATTTCCATCACATGTAACTAAAAATCCACAACAAAACATATCCTCTCTTTTTATGAAAGTAAAGAAATACTGAAAAGTGCATGTTCTACCAGGCATTTCTTTTAGTAGAACTTTTTCTTCTTCAAATTATTATATTAAACAATGCAAAAAATAAATTTCAGTACCAAGTTTTAACTTTGTTCTCTTAAGCACTTAACCAGTCTAATCTTTTTCTACAAGCATTTCGCCTTGCTGCAGTTCCTTATTGAGTGAAAGAGCCAACCCCAGCCAGCCAGATGGCCAAGTACCTCCTGAGATCTTACAGCATGCGTATGTGCCTGCATAGAGCTGACAGGGTACAAATTTAACCTCTTTTAGGGTTGTGTTTATTGGTAATTAGAAAAACATGTCTACCAGAACGTCCTTGTTGGTCTGGAAATCAAGTTTGTTCCATCAAATGTCCTGTCCAGCTTTTGATAAAACAAAAAATAATTTTCAAATATGCTTGACTGTGCTAAAATACAGACATTGGAGCATATCCTTTTCCCAGCCTTTAACATGAGAAAACTCTTTGATACACAGGGAACCCCTGTGATGTCCCAGGTTTGTAAAGGCAAATAACTGCACATATTTAGGCCCTTTATCCATAGTACTTGCTTTGGTAGCTTACAGACCATGAATACTAGACCCCACTGAAATGTTCAAGGTAGGGATGTCATTTCTCAAGGCAGAGATGTTCAGCATGTATTTGGCAGCTACCTTGTAATAATTCAGGTGACTTAACTTTTCATCTTTAACAAAGTATCCAGAATATTTTATCTTTTAGAAAGGAAAAATAGCTTTGCTCCGTTGTAATTACCAAATATGTAAGAATGAAAATTACTGAGAAAGGCTGATACTGACTTGTTTACATTCATCTTTTTTCTATTTGCATTGCTTAATGATCTGAAAAAGTTGAACAGTCAGGTAAGAACACATATTGTCACCCATCTTCCTTGTAACAACAGTGGTAGAAAGAGTGAATTTGAGGAGAGCAGGTTATTTTGACCCCCTTGTAGTTTCAGAGTGGCTCCTCCACCAAATTAATCTCCTGTGTTTGGGAGTGGAGCTGTGCTGGAACACGTGCTGGTGGCTGACCTGAATTCCCAGCTTGCAGGAGAAAATCAGCCATGAGATGCAGCTGAAGGTGGAAATTCTAGGGGCATCCTGGACCCTGGCTGAACACCCAGCCGAGTCCTGTATCATCCCAGGATGTGCACATCATGCTCAGTACCTGCTCCCCCACTCCTCAGCTCTACAAAATGCACGATACGTTTCTCATGGATTTTTGTCATGGAATGATTTTGGGAACGTGGACAAAAAGTTTGACTACCTCTGCATTTTTAACTTTTGGGGTTTTTAATAGATCTTGCATATTTTTAATAGAATTAGCTGCTTGTTTTAGCTTCTCTACTACAGAAGGCTAGTAGATAAAAGTAAAATAAAAGGAACATTCACCTGGCAAAAGATCCCTAAAAAAATTAATAGGTATGCATTTGGGTTCTAAAAGTTTATGGTGTTGCCTATAGGAAGCTGACATTAAATGGAACTGACAAGTTCGAAAGAGTGCTGCAAAGCAGAAAACCTTGTAATTAGAGATACAGCCAAATTATATCACCTTACACAAAAGGATATTGATTAGATTATTTAATACAAACCAGAGTCAGCTGGAGTCAGATGTGTGCAGGCAGCACAAAATTTCACCCTTAGAGGGGATTTGTATAATTTGCTGGTGACAGTGAAAATTTTTGTGAAGTCCTTTTGTACAATAAATCTCGTAAAACAGCAACATGCACTTGCCCTGTTTAGGTAACTGACCTTTTCTCCATGTTCTACTTCCTTATGCTAATCCTGTTAATACAGTCCCCAGTAATATACAATATATAGTCCCTTTGCAACATTCACCATCAGAACAAACTTCTACTCACTATCTGATCCATAGCATGAATCATATTCAGGACCTGTTTTCACAGGAAATTTGTTTGAAAGCTTTGCCATTCAGCTTCAATTCCAAAATGATTATTTAGCATTTTGGAAAATAACCCAGACAGTCCCTGATAGCATACTTCTTTGGGAGAACAGCACTAGAGGGAAATATAATAGATGACCTCTCCTTAGGGAGCAGGTTTATAGTTGTCTCTGATTAGATATTTATTTTGGAAGACACAAAAGTATAAGAAGAGAGCTAAAGCCAGGTTGTTAATCACCATGAATACTAACAGCTGTGACGTTATCTTCTAGGATTTATATGACGAAAACATCCTACTCAATTAAAAATGTCTTCTTCACCCAGTTTTTGCGGAAGTCATCACATATATTGTACTCCTCTCCTTTCAATAAACTTAAGTTTAAAAAAGGAGAGTGAGCAGCAGACAGCCACTTGGGTCCTGGATACTGCACCCTTTATCTACTATTTTCTGGAAATCTAATCTCTGCATTTAGTTACAGCTTTGTAAATGGGCACTTTCATCTCCCAGTCCTCTGTGTGCTATACATTTCAGCAGCTCCATACACTGGTAGTCCAGGCATCAGGGAAATTGCCTGCGTACAATCATTTAAAAAAAAAAAAAGCTACACTGTATTCTTTATCCTATATAAGGCTGATTGAAGGTATCAAAGGTTTGAAGTAACAAAATGGTTATACTGCTGTTGGAAAATTATCCTGCTGTGTACAGAAGGCACTCTGCGGCAAGGAGGTGAAAGTCCAGGTATTTCACTTGAAGTCTTGGCAGCTTGACTTCAAAAATACATATCTTATATAAAACTTTTTCTGATGCCTCTTATTCAGGTGTCTGTAGCTTGTGCCTCAATCCATTAAAGCTTTTCTATCTTTCCAAACCAATAAAATTTTAAAATGTTCATGTGGACAGAAGAGCAGGCCCAAGAAGAGGATATTCATAAGAAACATCACTTCTACTCCTTGTTATTAGCTGTCTCTGAAACACATGGAAAAATTAATTTAGCAATTAATTGAAGGTACACCTTGATATTCACTAAATCTTACAGAAATTCAAAGTGAAAGTTCCCAAGAAGCATCACAGGATGAAGAGGGTATCTGCTCTTCTCTTAGATCCGTAAGTATTCTGTGTGGACTGGAAAGACTACAAGCAGCCACTGACTCCGATTCCTCTTCCCCCATCCTGTTCATACAGTTTTCCTCTCACAGACATTAATGTCACCTTTGTGTTATGTTGCAACAGTCTGGTGCTCCTCCCCAGTCTGGTGCCTTTTCTCTTAACAACTTTTGAAATCCCTAGATCCTTTCAGTTATATTTGACATAGAAGCAGGCATCTCTTGGTCATTAAATCTTAAATAAGGACAAGTGACAAAGGGCATAAATTCAAGTACAGGGTATTCTATTTAAATATAAGAAAATATTTTTTTTAAATTTTTTTTCTTTTACTCTAAGGACAATGGACTGATGGGAATAGGCTGCCCGCAGTTTGTGGAGTCTCCATCCTTAGGGATTCAAAACCCAACAGGACAACCTGTTTCTGCTGACCCTGCTTTGAGCAGGACTGGACAAGCTTCAGAGGCACCTTTCTACCTCAGCCACTCCGTGATATAGGATAGTTGAGGAACCAGCCACTGTAACCGGCCTCTGAAACTATCCGTGCTCACCATCAGCAGCTGAGAAGCTCTGAGGCTCACTGGCTTTCTTCATAGCTAAGAAAAAGTGTCCAAGGGGATGATTGGCTGAAATCATAGTGTCAGACCACCCCAGGTCAAAGAACTTCTTTCTGACCCAGAAGACCCTGCAAGGATAGACTGGGAACATGACGACATGGGACTTCCTCATAGTGAATAGTGGTGTTCCACAAGGGTAGGTAGGGAACACAGGGGAGATGGGAAATTTGCATGGGAATGAAAGTGACCACTGAGAGACATTCAACTGCAGTGACTGTGACAGTTAATTTGCATGAAGACTGCTAATATAGCATGAAAAATAACCAACTACCTTTAATGGTTCTGAATTCAACACAGTTAGCGTGTCACTGAGCATTCCCATTTTTAGAGATGGATCTCAGTTACCTCTAGAGCAGTATTTTTTTTTGTATTAGGATCAGCTCATATCCTCTCAGTTGTACCCTCTCAAAGGCAAGGCTCTGAACGTTTTTGATGTCTCTCAAAGAATTTTTTTGTTCCCTTAAGCCATCTTGTTTCCCTGCCCAGAATCTTGGTTTAGTTCTTCAATATCCTTTCAGGATGGAAGAATTGCTCCCTTACACAACAGCATCTCAGGTTTAAATGGTCACTATTCCATTCTTAGCATTGTATGCTCTTCTTGCCCACAGCTGTTCTCTGAGCTGTCTGCTGCCAGCACACTCATATCATCTGAAATGCATTATAGACACAGAAGCAGGGCTGCTCTTTCTGCTTCCTTACAAAACTGTTGGGGAGAACATTGTGAAAGCAGGCAAATGCAGAAAGTATTTCAATAAAGCTGTAATCATCACATGATTAAATTTTTGGATTCTGGAAGTGTTCAAGGCCAGGTTGGACGGGGCCCTGAGCAACCTGATCTAATGGGTGGCACCCCTGCCCATGGCAATTGGGTTGGAACTAGCTGATCTTCCAATCCAAGCCTTTCTAGCATTCTCTTACTCCACAGGAGCAGAAAGGTGTGCTTTGAGGTTTCCCAAAATCAAGTGCTTTGTTGAACTCAGCACAGACAGATAATTCTTTGCAAAAGCATTTGGGCAAGACATTAAAAACAAGTTGATTAAATAAACTTGTTTTGACTTCATAGGCAAAGCTATATTGCATAAATTTAAAAATTCTGCAAAAGTACAGTTGTCAGTGGCCAACAACAGCTTGTTCTCAAGGCTAGCTTAAAAAGTAGCTGTATAAAGGGGAGCAACTCTCAAACATGAAAATTAAAGGGAAGTAATTTTTTTTAATCACTGTTGATCTAATTTTACTTGAGTAATCATACGGTCATAAAGGTACTTATGCCTTGACCATCACACTACTGGTCTTCCTGGCTGCAGTGCTCGTGCTGAAAAACATTTTCCTTAATCCTGTAGCACAAGTGGAACATTCTGGCTTGCTGCTGGGAGCTCAAAGCTGACATATGCTAACATGTACTGGCATATACTAGCATTGGGAAGGAACCAAAGACTTCTCCTCCCAGGTGCAAGAGGTTCATTTGGAAATCATGAAAGGCATTGGTGTAAGGTATCTACCACCCTTTCTGCTAGAGCTGTCCTCTTCTGAATTACAGAAATACTCACTATCCCAGAGAAATTTCAAGCACGGCTGTATACATCAGTAATTAGGAGGGAGGGGAGAGGCGAAAGGTGGTTTCAGTCATGCAGTTACATTCAGTGGGGGAAGGGAGGAGGCATTTGTGTTGCCTGCTCATCCTTTTCCACATACCAGAAATATCACAGGATAATCTGTGGTAGTGGAATGACCATCCCTGAAAGTGTTAAAAAAAACATGGATGTGGAATTTAAGGACATGGTTTAATGGTGGACCTGGCAGTGCTGGGTTAACAGTTGAATTCAATGATCTTAGAAGTCTTTTCCAACTTAAATAATTCTATGACTCCAGTTCTGTCTTCTGGGGCATGTGAATACCTTATGTGATAGACTCAAGTGTGGATTCTTAGTGGATGTGAAGGAAGAAGAAAAAATAATTTTTGCAGAAGACTGAGATGACAGAATTGTGACCATAATATCAAAATCTGTCAGAGGGATAATCCCATCCACTCGAATTTTTCGCTTCACTGGTGTGACAATTTTTCAAAGGCACTTTATTTGGCCACCATGCCACTGCATTTGCTGTGCAATGTGCTTTCACCACAGCACCACACTGCTGATTCCAGCTGATGTGGAGAATGAGGGGATCTAAAATGACTGGCATAGAGTGGAAATCACAAAGCAGCTTTAAGGCTTAGCTTACAAAAAGAAGCCTGCAAATAATGAGCAGAGTCATGATTTGAACACAGGTTTTTATTTTTCAAGACTGCATGTTACAGTCTAGCATTCTCTTTAAGAGGGATAATTTATCTCTGGTAAGGCTCATGTATTATATAAAGACAACCCATGTAAAAAGCATGACTTCAATTGATTGCTTCCAAAAATGTCTCTCAATGTAAACAAAAGTATTTGTGATGTTCTCTTGTGTTAAAATGCAGAAAGCAGCTGCATGCCAGTAGGGAAATGACAAGAAGTGCTCATTAAGGACTGCAGTCTTTTCTGTCTCCTACACAATAACCCAGGTGGTCCTTCCCTCCTCTGTCAACATACCTATCTCTGTCGTTGCTGCACTAGCCACAGCTTCTCCTGTTTCTTCTTTTGTTTCAGGCCCTCCACTTAGAGTCTCACTGAGCAGCTCAGTTTCCACCTGTTCTCCCGTCTCACCTGGGAATGGTAACCATGGAGATCAAATTAGCATCCACTGAGGAAAGCACCAAGTGCCCCAGCTCCCTTCTGTAAACTTAATTTTGCTTTGTCAGCTCTCCAATGCCCCTTAAGAAGGTAACCCCTGAATGAATCCATAGGGAACAAACAGGATGATCCCAATCACTTTTCATCATCCAGCTACATGCATGCCTCATGCCCATGAAGTTCTCCTTACACTTTCACAAAATCCCCTTGATGCTATATCCAAAAGACATCATGAGTACTATTTCTGTTCAAATTATTTTTCCTCGAGTTTATTTTTCATATGTGCAGTTTTATTTGCAACTGGAACAAAACAGAAATAGAAAACTCAGTAACATGCCAGTCTGACTGAAACTGTGCTTTCCCTGGGAAGCTGCTGCCTCATTCATTTCTTCAAACAACTACAGAGGCATAAAGGAAATTAAAACAAATGCTAAGTATCCTATGCATTTTAATATAGAAAATATAAAGACCTCTTTTCATCATATGCTTCATGGAAAGAGAACGCACACAAACTAAGATAATTACTTCTAGCTTGGAAATAATAGGAGCAAAACTTTTCTCAAAAGCCTTGTTCACTGGCCCTGCACACATCATTTGGTGCTCAAAGCTCCACAGCTCATGTTCAGCCAGTCAACTCTAAACATATTTCCACAGACATGAAGTGGCAGCACAACATTCAGGGCATGCTGCTCTACCTCCAACACTCTGTCCTGAGGCTTAGAAAAGGTGAATAAATGAGTTTGCAGCTGGAAAAGATGGTGTGTTTGGCAGATGAGCATCCTGTCTTTTACTGCTTACATAAAATGAGGCTTTGTGTCATAGGATAGATGGCCATTTTATGTAGAGGAAACTTCAAAATTCTTTTCTGAAGTGATACAGGAGAGGACAAAGTAAGCCAACCACTCTGCTCAGCTACTGGGATGCAAAGAGTGAGATCGATATAGTCAGTTCAGATGTGCAGAACAAAGCCACAGGATTAGAGGAAGTGTATGTAACTGGCTCTGGACTTCACACAGACCAGTCGATCTCCTGCATCTTGCACTTCTTCAGGGCAAATGTGGAGTGAGGAAGGATGCTGATACCATGTTTCCCTGCAGATAAATACTCCTCCTGTGCTTGTCCTGCTTATTCCGTGAGGAAAAGCTCCCCTAGAATGTATCTCATTCCCTACTGAGCTACTTTGTACAATTCAAGAGAAATTCAATTCCTTCTGTGAAGTGTTCACCTTTTGCATGTGCTGTCCATGTCCTCTGGGCACTAACCCAAAGACGAGCATAGCCTGCAATTTCCAGGAACAAGCACACCTCTCACTAAAGGTCCCTCTCACTGCACACGGAAATATCTGCCATCTCAGAAACCACTGCCTCCTCATGCAGCCTTTCTCCACAGCTAGTCATCTCCAAACATTTTTGGAAAGCTCAGCCTGATATCCCTCTGCTACTCCTTCTGTTTTGCTTGTCTGGTAGCAAAGGTTCTAGGACAGACTGGATATGCCAGGGATACATCAAAGAGATGCTTTTTCTGCTACATCCAGGCATGCACCCTCCAACTTCATGTGCCCAGGGACAGTTGCTTTATAATTAATGCATGTGACTAAGAAATAGCGCCTTTGGGCTCTGTAAATGTCAAGGACTGTGTCTGAGCTACACAGACGCACAATGTTTTAAATGAGGGTTATGGTGGAGCTCTTTACCTGCTAAGAACAAAAAGGACATGAAGTAACAGAGATAATGACTGGAAATGCTGATTAAATTTATTACAACTTGGACTTGTAAATCTGAGGCTTCACCAGCCACATTCTTCTATGCCCCACATAGTACAGACTCCTGGGACCAAATTCTGACTCCAGAAGCTCTTGCGAGGCTCTTAGTAAAGTCAAAAGGACTGACACAGAAGTCCCTGGAGGCAAAACTTGGTCCCCTGAATTTATGAAAGCACAAACATTACCCTCAGTGAGGTGGTCCTCTTCAGTAATACGCATTTTATCGACGACTTCCACTACAGAGCTGTCACTGCTCTCTACCAGTCCACTGTCCTCTGCTGGTCCTGGTGACAGTGCCCCAGCATCTTCTCCTGGTGCTGCAGGTGAAGGCCCATTGCTCTCTTCTTGCCACACAGATGGCAGATCAGAGCTCTCCTCTACTCCTGCAGGCAGGGGCTCGGTGCCCTCTGGCTCTTCCCTTTTACTGATGGAATCACTCTTCTCCTCAACGTCCAGAATCATGGCTGCAGCCTCCTCTCCTGGCAGATGCTCACTCGGGTTTGTCTCCTCAGAGCCAAAGCTCACATGCTCTGCTGAGTCCAACTGTGTTTGGTCAGCTACAGTTTCATGATCATCTGCAGTCGGGGTGTTTGTACTTGATGATGCTTTTAGTTACAGAAGGGCAAAGAAAGAAAAGAAGAGACGTGGTGAGTGGGCACATAAGCTCAATGAAAACTACACCCACAGTAAACCACACAAGCACTGCTTGTCAAAAGGCTACCTCCTGGCTACAGCCTCTCACAGATCTCTTACAGATCTTGTACATATCAAAAAATATCCAGTAGAGGATGGTGCTACTCTTACATTAAAAAGAAGTTTTCATTTGAAGCATATCATAGATTTTTATATGAAGAGAGCTGACCTGTTTACAGGTCAATGTCCTATTACACTTTGCCTTATCAATTTGAAGTGTGCAGGTAGTTTGCTGGTGACAGAACACTGAGGAAACACCTTATCCTGCCCCACAGGATCAATATGCTGAGTGTGAGGGAGCTGCTGGTCTGTGCTGCATGTGAGAAAATCTTGGTGGTACCTCCAGGTGGGCTCAATGAAAAACCCTGAGAACATTCCCATCCCAGATGATGAGCAGTGCCCACTTCTTAAAACAAAAACCAGTTTTTCTGACTTTTTCAATACCAAACTACCATTCATAGTATGCTTTGTCTAACAAAAAATTCAACAACAGGAAGCCTAAACAAATTAAAACTTCCACTTCTTTCATCTTTCATCAACTTATTGGCTAGTAAAGCAATGGATTTTGGCAGAAAAAAATTTATGAATAAAGAACTGACAAAATTACTCTGACAAGTATTTAAGTATGAAAGTTGAAGACTCAAAATGAGCTATACCTACCTATCAGACTGACTCAATAATGTTCTAATCAAATTCAATTTGACAAGAGCTTGTACTTAACCTTTTCCAAAGGAATGTCAGGATGAAAACCCAGGTAATTCATGTATGAAATCTGTTTATATAATAATTATGCAACTGGAAAAATGTTATTTTCTGAGAAAATTATGATTACATTGTCAAAGCCAGTAAGCAGAACCATATGATACTATTCATGCATGAACCCATCTATGTGTGTTCATAGATGAACAGGAAAAAAATGTAATACCTCCTACACTTAAAACAGCTGTTCGAATACTGCTGCTTTCAAAGTAACTTCACAGTTCTTTTGAGTCATTCAAGCAAAACACCTCTTCAGCAAGTGTCACCTAGTCAGCATCTGCCTACAGACACAGGGAAGGACAGCTAAGTCGGAAGAAGTGCAGGAACTCGGAATCTCGACTGTCAGGACACACAGCAGGTAGCTTAGACTACAACACAGATAAAATCTCATTTGTCACAAGGAACTGTAAACCCATCCAAGTTCCAACCAAGTCCTCCAAATCCACAGAGATATGGTTATTTATAATGCAACAAAAATGACAGGAGGTAAGCTCAGCTGCGTATGTCAGACCACAGATCTCCCCCAAGGGCAGCACCCTGCCTCTGACAGCAGTTGAGGGGCGGGGAAAGGGGCAGATGGTCCCAGCCCATGGGGCTGAGTTTCAGTTCATTAGTGGACATTCCTCTGTTAACCTGTCCAAGTCCCTTTTCAGTCCATTTACTCTCAGCCTCCACCATGACCAGTGGCATTGAGGGTTGCAGCCCACTTACATCCTGCTACAAAACACATTCTGGCTGGTTTTAAGTCTGCTGCTAGTCATTTCAAGTGATAGTTCTTGTGTTACGAGAAAGAGCAAATATATTTCCCTGATTACCTTCTCTAGATCTCTATCACACCCTGTCTTCCAGGCACTCTATTTCCTAACACAAAGCTCAAGGCTAAATAGATACCCAGTCAGAGTAACAGCAAGTAAATCTTAAGCTACTCTAAGCCGTGACTGAAAAAAAGCAATGTATGCTCAGAGACAAGAGACGTGATCTTCTCACACTTTTGTTTTTCATCTCTTTAGACATTTCTAAATGCCTTCACCTTGCTTAGTGCCAGGAGCATTTAAAACCTATGGACAGAAATAAATGAACCATGAGAAACAGCATGTTACACAGAGTTTTCAATTGGTGTTAGCAGTAAAAGAAGCAATTCAGACCTGCTATTACTAGGAATCTCCTGCAGCTCCTATAATATCAGCCTTGTACCTTCCAGCTAGCCCTCTCTTCATCAAGATATTTTATATAAATTGGATTTATAAAATACTGTCACGCAACATGAGATCTGCACTGTTGGAAACCCTGGAAGCATTCCTCTGCTCTCAGCTGAAATGCAAAGAATTCCCTAATATGGAAAAAATAAATCCTCCCAGTAATCTGTTCAATACCTTTAAACCCAAGAAGAATGAACATCATGTGGCAATCAACATTCCAAGGATTCCTTCTAGTTTTGTTTTATTTTTAAATTTATATTTTTTACTTTCCCTGCTGAAGACAATTTCAGCTGGAAAAACAATGAAAAATACAGTGAATTTAAATGGACCATGGCTACAGTATTTTTCCCTTTGCCTTCTTTCCTTTTGGAAAAGCCTCAGATTTTTGTGAGTTACACATCAATGGAAGGAAACAAAATACATTTCCCCATATTAACACATTTAGAGAAGTTTGAGGATTTTTTCAAATTATCCTTTCTTATTAAACTAAATTTGAAAATTATTAACATATCTGGCTGGTAACTGCCCAATTAATGGACATCTTTCAGCTGTAATCACAAACTGCACTTCATGCTTACCATAACACTAACTTATGTATTTATTACATTTCATAAGCTATCCTGACATGAACAGGCTTCTAGACAGAAAAAAACACCCAGAATAAATTACTTCAGCTATTTCCCTGAGCCCTTCAGTGTTCCTGTGCAGATATCTTTCAGTGGAGGATGGAAAGGCAGAGAAACTGGTACACTGAGCAGGTGAACAAGACAGCTGGCACAATATAAAGAGATTTCTGTTGGTACTTTCAGTAAGGCTCCTCAGTTTGCAGATGTGTGCTGGCTCTGTAGTGGCACAGACAACATGCACCTCGTACAACCTGCTATCCTCTCTTCAGTCACAAGCCCCAGCACTGACAGACAATGCACAAAAAATAAACCCGTAGAGAAAACATGGATACTGCAGCCAGAATAACAGCAGCAGATGATAGTTATAACTCGAGAATATAGGAAAGAAATGCAGCAAAATGAAATGCAGACAACATTGATGCATGTGTCTTCAGGATGTATATTTCTCGAGAGGCAAATATTTGTAACTGCAGCATTCAGGTTCATGTGAAAGTCTTTCCAAACCTCGCTTGGAGCAAAGAGCTAAACGTGATGAATATGGAAACAAAGTTTTGTTTTATTTCCAGTGAATAGCAAGGATATTCTTATGCAACATCCTACAAATACACCTTGCACACAAAATTAGTCTGCTGTGACTTGAGACAATCACGGCCACAGGAGCACCGTCGGTGCTGTGTCTGGGTGGATTTTGTGAAAAAACAGGAAGGATAGTGGGGTCACATATTGCTACTTCACTATTCTTTCAAAGGCTGCGGGGGGAAAGGTACTGGATTGACAAGGTACTACCCAAAAGGGCTAACAGCAGGACCTGTCTGGAAATTAAAAAACAAACAAACAAAAGCCGGCGGAGAGGAAGCGGATTTAGGCATGAATTCACAAGAAAGAGCAGTTTCCAAGCCATCGCTCTCCGGGCGCAGCTCCATCCACAAGGGCGGGCAGAATTAAAAGCCGGGAGAAGCCCGACGGGCTCCTTCCCCCGCGGGGTTTCCGCGGCGCCTGCCCCGCGGTGGGACGGAACGGGACGGGACCACCCCGTGGGCCCCCGGCGGCGACCCCCTCCCACAGCTAGCTCTGCGGGCAGCCCCGGCCCGGCTCAGCCCAGCCCGGCTCAGCCCAGCCCGGCTCCTCCCAGCCCGGCTCCCCCCGGTCCGGCTCCCCCCGGCCCGGCTCACCCCAGCCCGGCTCACCCCGCGGTGTCGGCTCCGGGGGGCGGCTGCGGGCGCTGCTGGAGCAGCCCATGGCGGGGCTGCCGCCGCTCCCCACGGCCGGCTCGGGGCGGGTGAGCAGCGGCCGGAGGGGCCGTCGGGCAGCACCGACCGACAGAGCGGGGGGGCGGCCCCGGCGATGGAGCCTTAAAACATCACCCTCCCCCCCCCCCCCGCAACCGCGGCTCAGCCCGGGCCGCCGCCGCGGCAGCCACTGCCCCGGGGTGGATTGCAGCGCTCCGTGCGGGTGCCGCGCAGTGCGAGTGGCAGCAGCCGAGAAGGGGGGACCGCACATCCGTGTGCCCCGTGAGGTTAACCCTGGGGCTGTGTACGCAAACCTCGCGAGCAAGCTTCGAGCCAGGTTAGCATCGAGTAGAGGAGACCCATGCACCGCGTAAGAGGGTGCAGGTCTGGGCGGGGGTATTAGACGGACTTGGAGGCCGTGCTGGTGTGGGGGTCCGTCAATGTGGCTGAGCTTACGAACCCGAGACCGAGGGTGTGGGGTTTCTGTAGGCGACCCCAGTCCCGACCGGCAGAGAGGAGCAGCAGGACTGGGTTATTTGCGTGGTACAGGCGTGCCGAGGGTGTGTGCTCGTACACACAGAGGGGCCTCAGCCTCCCTTACCGGCACTCCCTACAAACGGGAACAGAAGGGGATGTATCCGTGGGACTGGGAAAGGGGGACCTCTAGGCCCTTAGCAACTGGGAGGCAAGAAAGAACCCTTGGGCTGGAGAGTGCTCGGGATTCAGCAGCCACCTCACTATGCTTACTATCAGCCTGAAAGGTAAAATAAAGATAATTTGACTTTTATATTTGCATATAGGCAAATCAGCAGACGTCCAGGAAAGTCCAGGTGGCCTAGAAACTTTCCAGAGAGTACACATGAAAGTAATGCACTTATTGCACCCAGGACATGTTTCATTAAATCTTTCAAATTTAATCATCTAATTTAATCATCATTTAATCATTGTCCAGACAAACCATATTTTCATTGGACATTTGTGCAGGGTTTGTGATGTCCCACAGACAGAGTGGAGCAGTAGCAATAACTCCAATAACTTCTGCAATAACTTCTGTTTCCTCAGTTTGAGTTAATTTTCAGGACACTTTTTAAAAATAATGAAGAAAAACCCTGTAGGCTGTATAGATTTCTCCATGGCTGTATATAAGATTTTGACCACACACTTGGCAGTGAAAGGCTGGTAACTTTTGCATTAGCAAAGCATACTGCTAAGTAAGGACAAAAGCAGAAGTGCGACAAAGGGTTTAGCAACTTAAAAATTAATTTCAGAAATACTTAACATTCACGCTGCTGGTGTGAAACCCCAACAGAGCTTTGGTGGGAACAAGGTCAGTTCCCTACACAGCACGTGTGAGTTCCCTGTACAGCACGGATGAAGACACCCCACTGCTCTGCTGCACAGGTAGGAGAGTAGAAGTGTCTGTGACTTGAAGGAGTACTGACAGCTGACGAAGCTGCCTGGAGACAGCACGTATGAAAGGGGGGGATGGCAAACACATCTGATTTCCCACCTTTCTTCTGTGATCTTTTGGAGAACAAAGCAAGGAGGACAGGCCACCAGGACAGACTCATCAAGCACTGGAGACTGAGGGAAATAAAAAAGGAAAAGCAACATTCAGTTGCTACTCTTGCCTGCGGAGCTTTGTACCTGCTTCCCTCCATTTGTTAACCAAAGGTAAGTTGTGCAGAGTGCACCTACTATCCATCTTACTTAAACAGCGGAGAAAGGCATCCAAGATTTATGAGGCCAGAGGGGACATATGTGGGCTTACTGAGGGGACCAGGCCTAATCTGTGCTTCATGTTTCTTAAACAGGCCTTGGATAAGATACAGAAATAGGAATGAAAACCTGAAAGCCATTTGGCAGGTGAGTCCCAGAATCACTAAATAACAATTTCATGGTCTTCTTCCTTCCTTCCTCCCATGAGTGAAGGAGAAGTTGCATATTTTCAGCAGGAAGATTTCAACAGAGCCAATGCTGGAGCTGACATAGGTTGGGGCAAGGGCAGGACAAGGCTGCACCTCAGCTGTTTTGCCACATACCAGGCCAGGCTTGGACAACACTTGCCCTCTGCAGAGCATTCAGCACAAACACATTCCTGAAGGATAACTACATGCTGCCCTGTGGCTGCCTCTGTGCCACTGTCCTAGCTTTTGGAAGCACAAGATTGTACAGTACAGAGCTTATACAAAGTTCCAAAGAAATTACTGCAAGTGATCCAGTGGCTGCAGCATGATGTTGGAAGATGAAAATCCTTGGTAGCCTTCCCATCCATTCTGCTGAGCAGGGCACCCCTCCACAGACTCCCCGCCTTCTCTGATCTGAACCACCCTGGTACACCCTGGCCCCAAATGAAGGCAGTACCAAAGTAGCTAAAAAACCCCCACCCTTTAACAGCAAATAAACTAAACCATCATCTCATATTAGTTATTTTTACAAAGGAAAACTCTTTTGTTTAGGAATATAAATTGGGAAATTAAAATTAAATGTAAACTGTGAGTGTTCACTGACAGCTGCGTCTCCAGTGGTAAAGCAACAAATACTTGTGAACTCTTATATACAACCAGCAATACACTCCCAAAAGCAAACTTCATAAAGATTTCTCTAAGATCCTGGCAATTTTTAAGTTCCCCAGACCAGTACTACATGATCAAACTTATTGCACTCGTTCCAGAGCTCACTAGCTGTTAAAAATGTTGAATATTATTCCTATTGTAGCTATTAAATTTATATCTATTTTATGATTGTCTCAATTCCTGAGACTTTCCAAATCATGGTGACTTTTTAAAACACTATGTTAATCATGAGTTTTCTCTTTTGTGACTCCTCTTCTCAGCTCTTTGGCTATTCTGTACAGAAAGACCAGTATCTAAATGGGCAATAGAATATTCCTAATTGTTTATTGTGTCAGATAACTCAGGCCAAATGTTCCACTGATCCAAATTTGTGTAGCTCCATTGAAGGCTATTCTGTGATGCTGATTTATGAACCGCAGAGAACTGCCTTCTGAAATAGCTATTTTTATTTTGCCTGGGATCTGATAACTTTGAAACTTAGCTCCTAGGACATACCTTGTAATTTCCTGGAAAGGAGGCAATCTGAATATTTTCTTATCAAACTAGTTGCTAGATATCCACACTTGTGAATTTCTGCACAACTTGGTCCTTAAAAAACACAGTATTTTGCTGTATTGGCACTGTATTTAAGATGGCTACACATCCAGGTATACAAATGTGTGTATTTATATATGTTTATGTATGTTCGTGCACACATACTTCTTAGCATGCTTTCACTGGATGAGAATCTGTCCAAAGTGTGCAGATATCCAGGTATTCACAACAGACAGTATTTAACCTCAAGATTTTCCCTGTTCCCTAATCAAATAACCTGTCTGCACTTGACCCATTTTCCTGCACATCTCCATTCTTTCCTTCCTTGCTTTCTCATGTTAAAGCTGCTGCAAGGGTGGCCAAGGAGAGGTTTGCATCTAAAGCCAGTGGACTTGTGCCTTACTAGGATTCCAAATTCCCAGTGATCTGAAACAAAGAGCTGCATTTGTCTGCTTGACAATACAGGGGATAGTTCAGTGCATGACCCTGTGAAAAGCAGATGAACATGTTTGCATTCACTGTAATGATTATCAGAGAACAAAATCTGTCACTTTTAATAGCCCTGACATACAGAAGTAGAAAATAATGGCTGCAGGTGTTCACCCAACATTGTTCTGTAATTGTGCAGAGGCTTGACCAGACTACAAATCTAAGAAAGTGCTGGACTGTATTTTTGCATATTTTCATCCTATCAAAACAGTATGTTCTGTTCATATTGGTAAAATAAAGATGTAGGCCTAGCTTTTCAGAAGATCAATCTGCTTCTTTGAATTGAATCTCATCTTTCAGGGTTAGTGTGCGACCTCTGGCACCTGAAGGACAGCTACAGATACGCCATCCCTCTTGCAGCAGCTTTAGCAGAGGTAGCAATTCTAAAGCCCCCCATTGCATCACACACTAACTATTTCCTGGAACTTTGCTTGTAACAGGTCAGTACCTGTTACCCTCTCAGGCACCTGGCAGCTCTGACAAGCAGCAAGTCCTGACCTCTACCCATTGGCTGCTGATGCTCAGAGAAGGGGGCTAAGCAGGGGCACAGCTTCAGATGTTCCTCTGCATCCCTGGCAATCAGAGTGATCCTCACTTTCTCTCAGGGTCAGCAGTGCTGCCACTTCAGTTTTATAAAGGTCTCAGAAGTTCAAATAATTTAACAGAATGATCCATCCCAGGTTGTGCCATAGGGCGCTCATGTACTGCTCATTTTTTCAGACTTCAAAATTATATTTTCTTATTCTTCTTTTCTCTTTCTCTTCTTCTTTCCTACCTTTTCTCTCTGTTAACTATACCATCTACAACAGCACACATAATTAGCACACACACCTTATTTCTCAGTGACTCATTTTACTGCCACTGGATTATGTGTCATTTTTCCAGTGAAATCGCCCTATACCCAATGGTATTATTACCACTATATTTGTGGGGGCCATGCCTGGGGGTCTGCAACATGGAGAAAAGGTTGCTTTGGGATTTCCCTGCAGAATGTCCATCTGCAGTATGTCCAGTACTGACTCCTTGCAACAGAACTTCTGCAAGAGACCCCATGGGTGATCCTGGCCAGGATCAACACATGAAACACAGGAACTTGCTTGTCTGTCCGCAGATATGTGTGTCTCCAGCCAACATGTCTTGTGCTGTCATTTGCTGATATACTGGTGTCAGTGTCAGTGCTGCTGCAAGAACTTCCCTGATTTCCCTTTCTCAGATACACTGAGTTGATTTCTTTTTTCTCCAGACCCAAAATGGTGAAGTCACTTATCAATTTTTGGAATAGGTCAATGCTCCACCAGTGACTTTTCTTGCAGTGCTCTCACTCTCCTTATTCATATCTCTAACTGGTGCTTTCTTACACAACCTTATCAGCATTTTAGGTGGTGAAAGTGATGAAAGAACTTCATGACCACTGCTCTCCAGGATTGAATGAAGTTATCTGCCTCTCTGTTGAAAACCCTGCTCCTGCCTTCTCACTAGGCTAGCACAGAGTAAGGCCAGGGTGGGAGAAGTAGTAGGGGAGTAGGAGTGGCCCTGCTTTCCCTGAGTATTCCCCATTTGCTGCATGCTCTTCTTCACTGCCAAACTGAGCACCAGCCTGCAGAGCCCCTGCACCAGAGGTAATACCTGACTCAGCCTGCGAAGGAGTTGATCTCCCTGGTTGAGTATGGTGGGACAGGCAGGAGGGCTGGATGAGATCACAGTGTCTGCTATTAGTGCTGGGAGAAGTAGTGTTGGTTTTCCTAAGGTTGCCAGTTGTTCTCCGGATCTGCCCATCTTGAGACTTGTTTGTTGGAGATGGAGACATTATCTGCTGCTTCCCTCCCTTTCGTTTATTTCTGCTGTAGCACGGCTTCGTTGTGAAGGGGAGCTCAGCATCCCTTGCTGAGGGTGCCTGAGTGCCTGATGTGCCTTTCCTCTTTCTTTAATTCTCAAACAGCTGCACTGTCAATGCTCATCCACTCCCAGCTGCTGACTGTTAACAAAGCAGTGGCTGTATAATATTGTTTAAGGAATTTTAGTGGGGCTAAACCTTTTTTTTTTCCTTCTAGTGTTGTTTTCATCTGACTTGGACTGGCTCTTTGCCTTTATAAAGGACATTTAATGGACCACAGACACCCGGGAGAGGCCTTCACAACCACAGAAGTGAGATTTGGGGCATAAGAAACAGTAGTGCCCACTTCTGCATGTATTCCCATCCCTCCCACCCCCATCAATCCTTATTTCACCCAGATTTAGGGACAGAATTTGGGGTCCGGTGACCAAAGTGTCTGTCAGAAAGGTCTTTTAGAAATGCAGAGTTCTTTTAAAAGCACATTACCGGAAAGAACTAGTTTTATAAACCGCTAAGGAAAGCACTTCTCTCCTAGTGTGAGCGGAGCTGCAAGGGTACTCTTGGAAACAGCTCCCTCTCCCGGAGCCTGCCTGACTCCCGCATCCTGCTAGGCAACATCAAACATGGAATAGACGAAAGGAATGGCACCGAGGACTTCATGAGGCCCACTGAGCCTTGTATTATCCTGACAGTAATTTCAACAAGCGAAAAAAGATGAATGTTTCACCAAACCACAACCAACTGGCTGAAAATATAAAGAATTAAAAGCAAAGTCACAATTTGATGGTACAAATAACAGCAGTGCACCTGAGTGCTGGGGCATGGGGACGAAGAGGACCAGGAAAAGAAAGACATAGAAAGGAGTTTTCTTTTCAGCTACCAAAGAAAAGAAAAGTTTAAACTATACTTCAAAATTTAGTTAATTATGCTTTGTAAAGAGATGGAAATTATTTTGTTTCAGTAAGAGAAATTGGACTATAAAGACGCATAAAAATGTAATATTTTAATATTATTTTTATATACATATATAATTTATGTGCTTAATCTAGAAATTATTCCAAGAGAACTTTATCATTAGAGATGGACAGACCAATGTCTGAGTTTCACCTGGGATATTTAAGCTTCACTTAAGTTTGGTAATGTTTATTCCAACATAGCTTTATCTCATCTTTATCTCAGTGTAAGCAGCTTAGCTATTAATCTAGGTGCTTAAACTGAGCTGTCAAACCCTAAACTTGTTATGCAGAAGAAATGGTTGGGATGATGGTTTGCATTTTGAGCAAAGGCTGCCTTTCACTGACAAATTCCTGTTGGAAATAGTTTAGTAAGGTGTGCAATCCTATACCAGATAAAAGTTACCATGGAGGAGGCCATACCAGTAGAAAGGCATAACAGTGTACTGCATTTTTGGCTCGGCTTTTTAGTTTGGTGTTGCATATCCCATACTGTCAGAGGTACCAGGCTTGCTAAAGCCAACAAGCACAACATTGTCCATGTTTGTGCTGTCCCAGGGGAGTCTAAAAAAGGTGCTTTAGCAAGGCAGCATGCTCAAGTTCTGAGACAGGGTCAGACCACCACAAGCATCCCCTGTGCTGCTGCCTTATGATGCCCGAGAGATTTATTTTCTCCATCACATAATTTCCCACATCAGCTCTGTGTCAGCAGTGACACTTCCCAAGCAGACTGTCTACTCTGTTCTCATGAGACCCCACCTGGAGTGCTGCATCCAACTCTGGGATTCCCAGCATAGGAAGGACATTGACATGTTGGAGCAAGTCCAGAGGAGGCCGCCAAGATGATCAGAGGGGTGGAGCACCTCTCCTATGAGGAAAGAGAGAACTGGGATTGCTCAGCCTGCTGAAGAGAACGCTTTGGGGTGACCTAATTGTGGCGTTCCAGTGCCTGAAGGGGGCCTTTAAGAGAGATCGAGAGGGACTTTTCACAAGAGTTTGTAGTTACAGGAAAAGAGCGAATGGCATTAAACTGAAAAAGGGTAGATTTAGATTAAATACTAGGAAGGAATTCTTTACTGTGAGGATGGTGAGACACTTGCACAGGTTGCCCAGCGCAGCTGTGGATGCCTCATCCCTGTAAGTGCTCAGTGCTAGGCTGGATGGCGCTCTGAGCAACCCGGAGAGTGAACCTGCCCATGGCGGGGGGATGGGAACTACATGATCCTTAAGGTGCGTTCCAACCCATGCCGATCTATGATTCGGTGATTTCCCCTGTGACTGCCCCGGAACAGCCACTGAGACGTCCCCTGTCGGACCGCGCGGGGGCGGCGCGGTGCACGCCCGCCAGAGGCCACGCCCCCTCCCACAGACAACTCCCGGTCCCGCCCCCTCACTCTCCGCCCCCTCAGGCCCCGCCCCTTTCACAGGCCCCGCCCCCTCCCGGGTCCCGGCGCTTTGGCAGCCGGAGGGCGGGGCGGGGAGGGCGCTCGGCTCTCGCGAGACCCGCGGTGCGCGCGTGCGCGGTGCGGGCCGGGAGCCGTCCCTTTCAGGCGGCCCGGCCATCTTGTCGGTGCGTGTGCGGTGAGCGGGGCCGGGCGGTGAGCGCGGCCGGGGCGCTGCTGGGGCTCACCGCTCCCCTCCATCCCCTCTCTTACAGGTACCGCCGCACCCCGACAGGCAGCACCATGGTGGCCGCCAAGAAGACGGTGAGTTGCAGCGGGGCCGCGCCGGGCGCACGTGCCGGCAGCGGCGGCCCGGCGGGGCGGGCCGGGCCGCAGCATGGCCTGGGCTGGGGCTGGGGGTGCCGGAAGGCCCCTCGGGGCTCGGGCCGTGCCCCGCCGGGCTCCGCTGCCGCGGTTCCCTCCCGGGCACTCCCAGGGCCCTGGGCGGGATGGAGGAACGGGGAGCGGCTGCTCAGTGCGGCTGGGGCTCAGCTTTGGCATTTCCTGCCGTGTTCTGGCCTTTATCTTAGAGCGGCTCTTGTTAAAATGTGGCCGTGTTCGTCTTTGCAAGTGCCCTTCCTTACCTGTCGGAGTGTCACCTCGTATTGCACAGGATTACTTGTTTCTGCTGCCCCATATCACGCTGCCAGGGTGCGTCCAAAGCAGAGGCGGACTCCAAACCTGGCTTAGATTTGCAAGGCAGAAGTCGTATTTACTTGGAGTTGAGCAGCTAAGCTTGATAAGGGCCTGTTAGATACACACGGATGTCACCGATTTATGTAGATGGCAGTAGCAGCGGTTTGAGATGTATTTTCTTAAGATACATGGGTAAGAGAACTTTCTGAAATTGGGAAAACGTAGTATCAGTAAGCCTTATGTGGTTGACTGCCCTTTCTTATTCCTTATTTCAGATTATAGAGAAATGAGAAAAAACTGCTTGTATTTGAAATGTCTCCATTTTCTTGTATTCTCCATAGTTATGAAAAACATAAAGTAACACACAGTAACGCTTTTCTACATCTTCTTCAGAAAAAGTCCCTGGAGTCCATAAACTCCAGGCTTCAGCTGGTTATGAAAAGTGGCAAATATGTGCTTGGATACAAACAGACTCTGAAAATGATCCGGCAGGGCAAAGCCAAGTTGGTCATCCTCGCCAACAACTGCCCTGCTTTGAGGTAAGCAGATGTTTGGGAGAACTCTTTGAGACAGGTTCCTTGTACAAATAATGCAGCATGTGCTTCATGCCAACTGCTACAATGACTTCATGCAGAGACTTCACTGGTATGTTCTAGAGTGATGTGAAATAAATGTGATGGGTGGTTTGGTGTGTAATGATTTCAGGTCTGGGTGTGTTGAAATGCTTCCCAGTGGGGTCTTTTTTCATTTTTCTGTTTCAAAGAGTTCATACTAGAGAAAGTACAGGAAGCTTTTCACATTATGATAGCGTTCACTAAGAGCATATTGAGTCTGAATTCCTGTGCTTTTTCAAAGTAGTGTATTGGAAAATAATTTTACATTTAGGAAAACCGATAAGTGAATTAAAATACTCAAAGCACACAAAGTCTGCTGTCCAAGTTAGTTATAAATTAGGGTTCCTGGCCAGTGAAATTGTTTTTTTGATCATGAAATCTTTACTGGCTTCCTGTCATTTTCCTTGTTGAATATCTGGGCCCTTTTTATTGTCAGGGGATATTGACAGAGACAAGAAAATGCAAATACAGAAAGCAGAAATTGGGTGCTTGAGAAATGGCAGCACTGTTCCACTAGGCAGCAATCCCCAGTGTTAGCAGAAGTGCTTGGAAAACAGTATTGGCGGCTAGAATCTGGTGGAAGTCAGGACAGAGGGGAGTATAGGTGGACTTTTAAAGAAAAATACACAGTTCCTTTCTCTGCTAGCAGAAGCTGTATCTCTGTTCAGCATCTGGCCACGGTGTATCAGCATTAATAATGGTCATTGTTCATGCATGTTGGCACAGCTCCTACAGCCTTTCAGAAGCCTGAAAGTCCTAAACCCCTTTTTACTGTGTAGAAATGAGCATGTGTAGGAGCAGCCTGAGGGGTTTGTTACATGCCTTCAGTATACATCTGGGTAAGGGTTCCTGAGCCACAACACAGGGCTGATTTTGTCTGGAAAGGAACAGCTGTGTTTCTCTGGGTGGAAAGGAAAACTGTAAGGTTTAAATGTGATGTGAGTTAAAGCTGCTCTCTCTGTATTGCAGTCAGTTGGAATTTTTGTCAGTACTGTAACACTGAGTTTTTGGATTTCAGAAAATCAGAGATTGAGTACTATGCTATGCTTGCCAAGACTGGTGTCCATCATTACAGTGGCAACAACATTGAATTGGGCACAGCATGCGGAAAGTACTACAGGGTGTGCACACTGGCCATCATCGACCCAGGTAATTCCCTCCTACAGTGTAGTGACCAAATGAACATGTAGCCACGGTTCCCCCTTTCTCCTGTGAGTAGCAACACTGAGCAAGTGGAGCGCAGAGGTGATGACACACTTTGTTGCCTTTTTCTGTCAGGTTAAGCTTAATCTCCTCTGACCAAGATCCTGTCCTTTTGCAAGCCCTGGGTTCTTAGAACCTGGAAGGACTGCTGCTTCTGCACGTAGCTCCTTTTACTGCTGAACCCTGTGAGCATTTTGCCCATCTGTTGGGAGGTTTCAGTGCCGGGGAAGCAACTTTATGGGACCTGTTTCTGAACCCATTAGCTCACATATGAGCTTGTGCAACATACTGTTCACATCAACCCTGTTTGACTGTTCTTTAGTCAAAGGCAGAGGACTGTGGCTTGTCCTGCTTCCCAAAATGATGTATGCAAGAATAACCTATATGCAGGTGGATGCTAATCAAGGATTGAAAATTATAGTAAACACTTAATTTTACAAGTCTGTGTGTGTTTCTGTGGTTTGATGGCACTCTTATTCCCACAAAGTTGCTCAAGTTAGACTACTAATTAGGTGACTTCCCAGCATCTTTCCATAATGTTCTAAGAGAAGAATCGCTCTCTTGTTCTGTTTGTTGATCAGAATACATACATGTAGGATTAATGATTTCTGTAATAACTTTCACCAGATGTTCCCCGAGTGACATCGGTTTGAATTTGCTGTTACTTCAGAAAACTTTATTTAGCTTGTTTGTAGTAAATAATAGCTGTAAACTTAATTTTGAAAATGTCACTTTTTGGTTTGATTTTGGGTGGGGTGGGAGCTGCAAGTAAATCCTGCTGCTGTGTAACAGACCTGATGCGAATATTCTCGCTGTCCTGATACTGCTGTGATCAGGGGAGGCTAGACATTCGCTATAGTAAAACTATGCATTGTGTCCTCCAGGACTAGGCTCTTGCTCTAGTACTGGCTCTGTAAATGCTAGTGACAGGTACATAATTACTGGAAAAATACTGTATTTGGATTAGAAAAGTATGGTTACCAGTATTTTTTTATCAAATCCAACAAGATTACTTGCTTTTTTCCTAAACACTCTCTACATTGCTTTTAAGTTGTTTTCTAGAATCACTGTGGTGCTCTTATGGTCTTACTTTTTGCCTTATTCCTGAAAACACCTTTCTGTGGGTTCTCTTGTAATAATAATATATTTTTATTTTACAGGTGACTCTGACATCATTAGAAGCATGCCAGAACAAACCAGCGAGAAGTAAATGCTGTAAAGGTGTTATTTCTACAATAAAACTGGTTCCAGATATCTTTTAAGAAAAATTTGTATTATACCTTTGTTGTTTTAGGGAACAAACTATATAAATGAAGATTCATTACCACTGCTGTGTTTCCTGTTCTGTTAGAAGTAACCTTAACACGACAAAACTTGCCTGTTTCTTTTGTAGAAGGTGTGGATTTTGAGAGGTAAGGGAGGAAGGCTTGATCGTGGCAACTATGGTGCCAAATCGCAGCTGGCTAGGCCTTCCTTAGGTGTTTGGATTTGGAGTGCCAATGCCAAAACAAGGCATAACATGAGGGACAGTAGCAAATGTGACATATTGGTGGGGGATCCTAAAGGGTTTACTTACACTGAAATAATTCATGCTATTGTTACCAAAGCCAACCACAAATGCGTTAGTCCCTTTGTCTTTTCCTTCCAAGCGTACGTATCTGTCAGAAGGCAAACGGAATAGCTGCTAGATGTGTAGCATCCTTTCAGTAAGATACCAGTTAATTTTGCAAGCTGATTTTCAGTTAGTATCCTTTATTTTAGTTTTTCAGAGAGACAGATGAGTTGGTGTTCTCAAGTCACCATTTCTGAGAACATCAGTATCTTTTGTGCCTGTTTTGTGCAGGACCACAACTGCAGGATGTTCCTTACTACTAGGGATTGTTGAGGTGCCAGTGCTTTGTTGACAAGTGATAAAAGAAACACCTCATGAAAATCAGTATGTACCTGCAGCTTTACAGAACTCCAGAACTTGCAGAATTCCAAAGTATGCCAAAGCACAAGGTACCTCTTTCAAAGTTTGTTGTTATGTATCCATGCACACTCATTAGCTTATCTGAGATCATTTGATCACTAAAGTTCTGATGCAACTGCTTCTGTTATAAAATGGATGACATTGTCTCTTTCCATTTGGAGATGGTAAAGAGGCAAACCAGTGTGTATCAAAGCAACAGAGGAAGTGCTGGTGTCTGTGTATTAAACCATGGATTTGGGTAAGTTGCAGCCAAAGGGAAAGTGAAACTTTAAGGCACTTCAGTTGGCCAGAATGGCTGGAAGCGACTTGCTGGCTTTGTTTTTGTTTCAGTGTTTGACAAACGTGCAGCCAGCTGTATTGCCCAAAGAATGTTTTCATCATTAAAATACTATTTGCATTTAGGAAAGTTAGCGAATCTGAATACTGACCAAGGGACAGTAGGGAGAAGCTGGATAGTCTAGACATGATAAGAGCAAAAGTACTGGAAACATCAGATTGTGATGCTCTGATAATCCAGCAGACTTCTCACTTTGCACATTTACTTTCATCACAGTTTGAACACAAAGGTGTAAATTTGTATTTTTTACTTTTGACTGATTTCAGTAGTTTACTCTTCTTTGAAGAATCCAGATCACTCCTAGTGGCTGTGAATGCCATCCCACTTGTTCTGTTTTTATCTCTGTATGTATACATAGGACTATATATATCCACACAGAGTGGGTGCTTAAAATACTAGCAGAGTGGAGAAAGGCAATACAGAAAAGCAAACCATAAATTCATAGCCTAAAAGTACTTCAAAACATGGAGGTTCACTTCAAAAAATAACAGCATTTTATTATTTTGCATAGCTTATTTCAGTTGTTTAGTTCTGCTTAATTAGAATTTTTGCTAGGTACTAAATTGTTTACATATATAAAATTTCAACACTTCTTGTCTGCAGTCAATGCAAGACAGAACACATGGCATATAGATGCAGGGATCCAAAATACTCTTCAACTTCAGACGAAAGGATTAGTTATTTTACTTTGAACCGGTTTAAGAAAATAGCTCTGACAAGTTTGTATGTATAAATATACAGTGTAGCATATGCTTTAAATTCTCATCAGTATTTTAGCCTGTTTTCCAAGTCTTCCATTCTCTTCGTCATTTCTTCCAGTACATAAATGTTAAGGAAAGAGAGGTATTGATGGGATGCATTAATGCTTCCTTAAAGTGGATTCACTTGGGAAGGTGAGGGAGTGAAGCTGGCTGCTGCAGGTACATAAAGTGGCTGGAGGTAAGGTCTGAACTGGCAGGCAATGTTTTGCATCAGGTTAACAGAGCCCTCTGTGGTCCTGCCTGCTGTCACAGCCACTGAGGGTTCTGTTAGCCTCACTCTGGACAGACTGTTCAGGTTCTGCAGATTGAATCTGTTCTTGTCTAGGAAGCACAGTTACGAGCTGTTGGTATCACTGTGACCTTCTGTGCAGAAAATTAAGTGCTTACGGATCTTGCACACAGTTACAGAACTTAAATAGAAGATGTGATGTCTTCTTACTGTTTATTTGATCAGACAGAAGCAGCTTTCATGAAGAAAACAGGAATTTGCTGCATAAATAGTGCGTAAATGCTCTATGATTTGCTGTATTGCCGATTTGCTGCTCTTGTCTCCTGAGATATGGTGGATGTTAGTGCAGCAGCCTTTACACTTAGAGTTCCCTTGAAAAAAAACAGGCTAAGGGTGGGAGGGAAGGGGCAGAAGCTACTGATCTGCACTTTGCTTATTTTCATCTGCATTTCTTTTGATGCAAAATTAATCAAACCTCAGTCCTCTTAATTCCTCTTCATCTGGAGTATGGTTTTAAATAACTCACTGCATCTGGTGCATTACCAAGCAGTTCAGAAGGGAAACATCTGTATCTAGTAAATGCTATTTCAATACCAGTACAAGAAGTAACCCAAAACAATGTTGGTCTTGAATTTGACTAGTTGTTTCTTTGCTGTCCTTGAAGGTGTTTACCATTAGGGGTTATGAAAACTTAAGATATTTATTAATATTTTGGTCCCTTCTGTGAAAGAGAGACATTACAGGTCTTGAAGGTCGTCTTGGCAATTATTATGTAGTTTTAGATTTTCATTACAGTAAATTGATTAGAGCTATGAAGGCAGTTTAGATTTGATGTGTTAAAATATAGTTTCTTTAAACATGCCCTTTCTGTCTTAAATGTAAGAATTATTCTGAAAGGATATATCTCTCCGTAAGTTTTCTTACTTCATTGGTTGCATAGTTCTGGAACGTCACAAGGCTTTCACATTTGCACTGCTCGTTATCTTTTAAAGCTTTTGCTGAAAAATAGAAAGCATTAAGCAAAGGCTAAATGCTGAATAAATTGAATGGGATGAGGGAGGAAATGACAAGGCCTTAAAAATTCAGAATAAGTTCAGTACAGCTCCCTGTTCTCAAAAGAGATCAACATCCAAAAGCATGCTGGGGGCAGATTTTGAAAATACTGGAAAACAGTAAACAACATGTTGGTCTGTATAGCGAAAGAGTGATCTGGGTTATTCTAAACAAAAGTAATCTGATTACCTGTTGTTGAGTGAGTGTGACTGTCTTCAAAAAGATACTTGTGATGTATTGCAAGATGTGGACAATCAATGACATCTGTGATGGCTATTGTGGTTGATTCTGGACCTGCAGGAAACCCCCCCCAAAGTCTAAAAATCAAACCCACTTAATTATACAGTAGTTTGGGTTTTTTTTTCTGCTCACATGCACTGAGTTCTACTTAATGAGTGATTAACCTCACTGCTTGCAGGGAGGATCATTCCTGGAGAGTAGGGACACAAAGATGTGAAGGAACTGAGCTGTTAGGCAGTATTTACTGTATACATGATTGTCAGTTGTGGGCTGCAGAACTGAAAGGGGGTTGTGAAGGTTCAGAAGTGACTGAAAGCTGAACATGCTTGAAGTGTCAAGTACAGTGTTGAAATACAAGTTTCCCCAGGAAGTAATTCCTTTGGATAATGTAGGAAGCATGCAGCCATGCTTTTATTACAGTGAATCTCACTTGCTGCGTTGCAGAAAGGAGTGTGGCTTGGAGGAGGGGGATGTGGGGGAATGCAGGTGGAATCTTGGGTGAATTGTGGGCATTCTCTACAGAAGGCAGCATGAAGAGGCAACTTAGCAATGACTGGAGACAGCAAGGACAGTTGAGTTCAAACAGCCAACCTGAAGGCTGTGGGCCAGTCTTATGAAGCCTCCCAGACGATGGATCCTGCTGGTGAGGTGAGTCTCTCAAGGCTGGTAGATAGAAATTTCCAAAGGAAATGGTATCACAAAAGGAGCAATAAAAATGTTCACATTCCTTAGAAAGGGAGATGTTTGTTACCGTAACTTGGTGTTTGTCTCATTACACATGGAGAATGCCTATTACCTGTGCAGTTTAGAAGAGGTCCAGTGTTGATGGAAACTCCAGGACTTGCCCTTCAACTCAGACTATCAGAGGAACTCTTCCAAAATCAGAAGTGCTTTATGAATAGATTAATAGTAGTGAAGCAATCTGAAATGACAGCAATCTATTTGGTGTCCTTTAGTGAAAATTCTTGCATATTTCATTATCTTCCATCAGTCCTTTGGGGTGAACTGAATAAGAATAAAAACTCCCTGGAGAAAGAAAATTTCTTACTCTCCTTCACTTTTCTTTATAACAGGAAACTGATAAGGCAGTTGGGAATGTTTAGGTAAGAAGGGTGGGTTAAGTCTGTTTGATGCACTGCAGTTATAAGCAAAAACACACGTTTCTAATTTATGAAGAACAGCCTTTAAAATGTAGAGATTTATTTCAGACTCAGCACACATCTTTTTAGTCAGAAGGTGTTGGGAGAGAAATGGAAAGCTGTTCTATCCGTAGGTACAGCCATCAGCTGTCCTGTGCACTGCCCCTTTCTTGCCTCCAGAGGGTAGTGTGGAGGCAGATGTGGTTCCTTAAGAACGAGTTCTTTTTTTTAGAAAATAAACAATTCATCTTGAACTGACTTTGGAGCCCTTAATGGCCCAGATGAGCTAAAGAACATGTAACAACTGCATGACTTGATAGACCATGCCAGGGGAATGGATGGAGAATCTGGCACTGCCTCTGGAACCCAGAGGTCCTGCACTGAAAGTGAATGCGTGAGGGTAAAAGTTGTCAGTGCAGACTCTCCTGATATGCCATGAAGATGCAGTAGGGAGATGGAAGATGCATCTGGACCACTCAGGTTTGCTGTAGCTATTGGGATCCCTGCTGGTTTAGTCTGTTTTGACAGATGCACAATAATACATATCCAGCTGTGCTAAGTTGCACTGGGAAGGAAATGAGACCCTCTTGGGTAGGAGCTGGAATGACTGAGCATGAGGATCAGGGAATGAATGGAGATGAATGGTTGAATGAGAAGATCAGAGGTCAGTGGGAAGAACTACAATATTTATATCTCTCAAAACCTGCATGGGAACCAGCTGCTAGAGGAACAGATTTTGCAGTAGAGTTCAGGGCAGAGAGGTGTGGGATGAAATCACAAGGCAAGAAACAAACTGGGTGAGGACTCTAGCAGAAGAATGATCAACTGGGAACAAGGATGATGATGTTTCCACTGTAGGAGGGAAGAACAGGTAAGGTGAACCTTGAACATTTGATGCTGGTTAATGACGTGCTCTAGAAGTTCTTCAAGAGCTGCAGGCTAATTGAGGGAATTGTTTAGCAAGGACAGAGGAACTGACCTGAAATGTTTGAGCTTTGGACACAAAATTAGGGACAGGAAAAAAGGCAGATACAGTGGTAGAGGTGTGGCAGAAGTTACTCAGTTTGGAATAGGAATTGGACATTTCAGAAACTCCTCTTCAGGCTTCAGAAACTGGTTGGGGCTCCAAGATTTATGATCTCATAGCCTCTGTAAAGCTGAATAAACAGACAAGTAATGACAGAGGCTGTTCACCCTGAATCCCTTAGTGAAGTCAGTGCAATGAACAAAATTGTCGGGGAACAACTGAAGCTGGGGAGGGGAGTTTGTTTTTAGTGTTCGGTTTTGTAATAATACACAAGTAATCTTAAGAGAAGCCTTCGATAAAGTGTCAGTAAAAGCAGCATCTGAATATTTGCTGCACTGATAGTGATCTGCTATGTAGACAGAGAACATAATGTTAACCAGCAGGCTGCTGAGTACTGTCATCTGATCAGGGCTGGAGTCTGGTGACAAAAATAGTATATGACCATGTAATTAAAGGCTCTCATAATGCACATGCTCAGAAAGGGTGAAGCTACAATCATGTTGAGTATGTATTATGTATGACATTGCTGTAGCCTCGTTAGTGCTTCCAGTCAGATGAGAAATTAACATTAACTAAGGCAATGAAAGGGAACCTTCCAACTGAATTCCTCTTAATAAGAAGCAAGGAAAAAAAAAAACCAAACCTCTCTTCTTTTTTTTTTTGCCTTTGCTACTAGTCATCAAGAATAATTAATAGTAATCAGCAGCTATTCTACAAGGCAGATGCTTTCTGGCAGAGTAAAAGGAAAAAGCCTTACCCAAAAAAAAAAGAATTTGGAGGGCTTCTGATTTAGGTGGAAACATGCAGGGCATCCCCAGCTGGGACTGGGAATGAGAGGCTTTTTGTCAGTGGAGTCCAGGAGGTTCACAGGATCTCCCACTGTCCTCGCAGGCTGGAGCCTCACAAGTCCTCAGCTAAGGACCAAGGCTGGAGTAAAACTAAAGTAATTTCTGTTTCAAAGGAGGGGAAAAATTAGGCTGTAAAAAATAGAAGGGGAAAAAAAAAAAAGAACTTGCAGCTTGTGTAACAGACTTGGAGGCAGAATTTCTGGTGGAATGAGTTGATGAGCAATAGGTAGTCCTGGAGTGTCCAGAAAAACAAGGCTGGGTCAGTTCCTCAGCTCACAGGTGTGAGGCATTCATTGCCTGTTGGTGAGAGAGGAGGAGGAGGACAGAAGCTAAGGCAGTTTCTAGAGGTGTAGCCTAGAAACTGCCACAAAGGGGCAGGATTTACTTATTTTTTCATTTGGTAAGTAATATAGTTGAAAAGAAAATCGTGGTTGCTAACCACCCTGTGGGTACCTGAAGGATGCATTTCCATCACTGAGCTCTGGGGCTTGTTAATGAATGAGAATTTTTATACTGAGGTTTGCTAATGCGTGAGAATTATTATACTGGTTGCCAGATAGTTTTGGCTTTGGCATCTTCACAAGCTTTTAAGATGACATGCTGTCATCAGCAGATTATCTGCCTAATAGGAAGGTTAATTGAACTGACTTGGTTTCATGTTACAGTATTTAGTGTTTCAGAAAAATGGAATTAGGACTTCTTAAGACTGAAAGACTGAGTATACAAGCTAGGAAACATCCTCAAATTCTTTTTTACATATTCTTCTTTGACATCTGTATGAGGAAGAATGTGCTCTAGCTGATTTTACACAGCAATATTAAAGAAAAAAAAAAAGGAAAAACATCTGCATTTAATTCCAAGAAAATCAACCAAATAAAAGCTAGTAAAATTAAGTCTTCTTGCACAATTCTAGTCCTATGACTAATATTATTCCTAGTGTTGTTTCTGAATTTTGCTTCAGGTACCAATTTGAATGTACAAATAATACATTTGAGTCCTGGGAATGTGTGAGTGGGAGAGATGTACTGTCCTCTCTCTGGCTGAACAGCTTTCGTCCCAGCTCACGTTCCCATTCCCCTTGCAGAGCTTCAGCTGAGAATGGTTATATAGAGGCTGTTTTGTGCCAGAGTGAAGAAGGGTGCTTTCTGAAACAAACCTTCCACATTTGTGGAGCAAAACTTGGAGCTTACAAACTGAAATCCACTCTTTGTAGCTGTGCATGTATGTTCAATGAACTATTTTTAGTATTCTATAAATAGGCACAACAGCTCTTGATTTATTTTGCTGTGGTTTAGGTTATTGCCACTGGTCTTAAGAGTATTTTTTTTAATTCTTATTAAGGTATTACAAATCCCTGAGTATTTTCCTACATTCCTAACAAAGTAGGTCATACTTCTTTGGTGGGGTGGGGTTCACTGCATGGCTGACTTAACTGTAGAAATAGAAAAGGGAAGGAGCAATTGATTCTTCTGGGCATAGAAACATACACTTTATGCACCCTCTATGAAAATAAAGGGAAGATAATTTTGATATACCTTTACCCAGTGATAGATTAAAGATATATATTCCTCCCATATTAAAGGGAAGAAAATATAAAAAGCAAAACACCTGTAAGCATTCACTCCTCTTCTATCTCAAGGAAAGTAGAATTTTGTTACCTTCACAGATTTGTGCTCTAAGCTCTTCACTTATGTCCTCCAAAGCTGTGAAATCTTCAGCATAGAAGAGATGTTTATATGATGGCTCAGAAGCAATTTCCAGCAGTTCTTCCTCAATTGCTTTTCCTATTCCAATTGCATAGATGATTATACCTGGATTCAAAAGAAATTGCACATAATTATTACTTCAAGAGTTCTAATTCTAAACACTTGTTCCTCCCTGAAAGGAAGATATGAGAGAAAGGGAGAGCACAAGAAATGTATATGCTGTATAACTTCAAATCAGTGTTCAAGAGGCTTAATATGATTTAGTTACTGGGAGATTTGTAGGAACTCCCTGGTTTGCTGCAATTTGACATACAGCTTTTAAGTGAAAGAGATGACAAGTGCCTGGCCACTACTGATAGTAAATGGCCCCAGAAATAGTTACTGCAAAACATCAAGAGAGGCACACAATTCAGCCTCACAATTGCACTGCAAGTCCCTAGTTTGTGTGTCTGTCTAGGTAGGGTATGTCCAATAAAGCTAATTACTGTGGTGAAGGGAAGGCCTGTTACATAGTAGCAAATGGGACAGAACCTGAAAGATGGCAGTAATTTTTCAGAAAAATACTGAAGTGTTTCATCAAAATCCTCAAAGCGTATTGAGACTAGATTCTTTCACTCTAGGGGACATAAGTAGGCTGGGAGGCCCACTTAGGAGGGTAAGAATGGGAAGACAAATGATTTGTGGGGCTAAGAAAGAAAGGGCCTTACAACAGGGATGCTCAGGACAAGTATTTCCCCAGCAGAGGTTCTAGGGAGAAAGTACATGAGGATTTGTAGTTTTCTTAACTGAAAGCAGGGAAGGAGGAAATGGTTCAGAGCCCTCTCACCAGACAGATTTTAAACAAGCAATGAGTACAAAATATAGTGATCTTCTATATCCTCTTTTTCAGCAGGTATTTTTTATTCTCATGAACATACGATCTGAAACATTTTCCTTTACATGAGATTGAACTTAGGAAGTGTCTACAACTAGTACTGATTTTGTGATTCATAGTAGAGCTATGAGCTTCATAGCTTTTCTACATGATTCAAGAGCAGAAGCTGCCTTCTCAGCTGGTAGGTTTCAGATAAAACTTGGATGAGGAGGTTTGATATCTATTTTCATGGGGTAATAACTGCTGCACACTCATTGCATTGCAACTGTAACGTTTTTGCTGAAGAATGATGGGCCTGATAACATCATACAAGGTGCATTTTCCAAGTTTTTAACATTTAATACAAGCACCTCCTCACTTTTCTTCATGCATCTGCCTAGGACTGCACTTCAGCCAGAAAAGGAAAATGTTCACCAGAAGCTGATCCAATTTAATCAATGCAGCAGTCATGCTGACATTTGTTGCTTATTAAGGACTTGGAGATATCAGTGATAAAGTATTCAAGGTCAGTTTCATATTCAGCATTACTACACTCGCCATGCTGCAATTACACATGAGATGGGTTTTGCTTGTAGCATTACAGTATCAGTGGAGGCAGCCCAGAGCTGAGATTTCATTCAGCAAATAAGAAGGTTGGCTTGTACTTCTTTCCTTCCTCTGTAAATCCTCCATGTAGTTTCACACATCTCACCAGTTAGTCTATAAACATTGGGTTTTTAAAAAAACTTTAAAAACTATATTGTTTACAGTTCATTGTAATGGCACCCTAGTTAGCACATCCTCTTCTTATATCCTTGGGCATTTTTCCCTTTTGTCCTTGCAGAGAGATATCAGTCCTGACTAGTGCTATACTATTCATATCAAATCCTAATTTATGTATCAAGTCAATAAAACAAGAACAGAAAAAAAGATGTGCAGAATCTTCTAAAGTCTGGCTATTTTCTCTGTGTTGTGGTTCATCAGCCACAGTTGTTAAAGCAGTTCCTTATTAAAAACGTTTTGCAAAGAAAAAATGAATTGTTTTGTTTTCTTGAAAAGTTTTGAAAGTTTTCAGTTGACTCTGCTGAACAGATTAAAAGTTTCTGATTTGTGGTACAGGGGTCCTGGAGGATGAATTTCTGCCCAGACATATCAGAAATTAAAAATCACTGGTTTTCTGTCACATTTCAGTGTATCACCTGATAAGACACATAGCAACAGAAAGAGAGACAACACTACAGCTATATCCTTTTGAAAAAAGGACCCATCTTTCTTCCAGAGCACCATCAGCACTATAGAATTGGTTCAAAATAACAATATATTCTGTAAACAAAACTATAACATAGTCAGTTATTACTATAGTATTTCTCGGGGGACAGATTTCTATATTTTGAAGAGACAACCTGAGTTGGCATTTTTTTATTGTTTTCTTAGAATTTTTGATGAAGTTCCCATATCTCTCTCTGTATCAAATGTCCACCCTTAGTGGGTATGTTCAGGGCACTGCAGGGCATGCCAGGTGGGTTGTACCACTACCGGGGTGGGCATGGCACAGAACCCCAGTGGTGAGCCCTCAGCGTGGGTCCCTGTCCAGGGCTGAGACACATGCCTGGCAGCAAAGGCTCCTGTGAACACCAAAGGTCCGACGTGCTGCTGTAGTGGTCACCGTACTGGCCAGACTCCTATGGCAAATGCTCTCTTGATTAGCATATACTGTAGCACATCCAAACAATTAACTACATCTTATTTCTAACAATATCTGCCTTTCAGAATTAAGCATCAAAAACATCTCCACTTACCCTTTTGCTTTGCTCTAGTAGCCCACTCAGAGACTTCATCTTGGGCTCGTCCATCCGTAAACACAATGGAGATTCGAGGGACGTGTGCTGAAAATGGTCTTGCTCCTTCTGTTTCTGTGAAGCTTCTCTCAAACATTTGCTTCAGCGCCAGTCCTGTCATGGAACCTCGCCCCATGTATTTCATTTGTGAGACAGCTTTCTTCATGTCTTTGGCTGAGCTGAACTGCCTTAATGTAAACTCTGTGCGAACCTCCGTGGAATACTGAAGCAAACCAACTCGAGCAGCTTTGGGTGAAATCTCAAGTGTATCCAAGATTCCTGAGACAAACTCTTTCACAATTTCAAAATTATCCTCTCCAAGACTTTTTGATCCATCAATCACGAACACCAGGTCAATTGGGCCTTCAGTGCATCCTGTGAAATGAGCAGCAGAGTGTTCAGACCACGAAAAAGCTTCACAAAGCTGGGAAAGGGATGTAGATACCCACAGACTGCATAACTCAGAGATCATCTGAAGTGCCCTCTTCCTGGCATGTCCAATTTTGTCAGTATGTTTGAAGATGTTGTGTACAGTCTATATGAAAAGCTAAGAGCGTGCCTATGACTGAGAGTTTAACAAAAATAAAATCAGAGTGCATACTTACTGAGACATACTGCATTGCAGAACACTACAACTTTGAAAATACAGCAACAATCAGAAAACTTTAAGAAGTTTAAATTAAGTGGAGGGAACTGAAGAACACAGCTAGGATACAGAAACAGTTGCCATAATTTTCTTCCAGGGATAAGCCAAGCATGCTAACTTTGCATTTGTGTAGATTAGCAGCGCTGAGATACAAGGAAGAGAATTACTGCAGCTGCATTTGTACTGCAAAAGTTGAAAAATTGTTAAAAAACTATAGGTGAGAGAATCAGCATTGGTTAGATTAGGGTTGTTTTGCTTGTAACTGTCTAACAATCTTGTAATTAGAAGGCTTATGCATTGCTGCAATTAACCTTTTTGGTTTACCCATGAAAGCTGGGAGTTTGTCAGAAGGCAAACAAATTTGGAGTTCTCATACTTTTTGGCAAGTGCACATGCAAAAATCAAAGTAGTTTGTAGGCACTGTGCATCCATGATTAGGTTAGGGGATTTAGGGACTGGAGAATGTCTTCAAAGCTGCAGGCTGCTTCTGTCAGGTGGTTTTGGTTTTTTTATTCTGGAAAGCAATTGCCTTCAGCAGGCATAGACTAGTGTGCTTTGTGCAGGGGCTAGCTGCTGAGCTCTTATTTGATCGATGTAGCTTCCAGGGAGATTTTGCCATCCTAAGGAATGTCAGATTTGATTCTTAGTCTGGATCAAATAAACTCTGACCTCCACCCATGCCTGATCTTTGTACAGGAAGAATGCTGTAAGCACTATACAAAGACAATTGTGCAGCAGAAATTACTCTGACTGCCGAAATTACTGGAGATGTCTGTTACCAAGTCAGTGAAGAAATAAGGAATTTTCAGCTTTAAGGCTTGGACTTTTCTTCCTGGAAAATATCTGTTTTAAAACTGCCCAGGACTTCATTTCTGCAGTCATCTAAGAAAAAGATGCCTCACACATACTAAGGTGTTGCAAGTGCAATGAATAAGAATATCGGAACCACCTCACTATCTTTGTGTAAGTCAAGACAGGACAGCAGTTCATGGTGCATGGTTTTAGTTAGGATTGAGAACATCCATGAACAGGTTACCATTCTTTGGGTAACCAGAGTCTCCTCAACTAAGGTAGCCGTTTTTAGCAGAATAAATGTTTTTACTGAGTTCCAGTAAAAGAATTTCTCCTCCAAGTTTTAAGATATGATGAGATAAATGCATGTCACATTGGAAGACAAGCAAATAGAATTACTTTTAAAATACAGTATATAAAGATACAAGATCCACAGTATATGAATCTGATTAAAGTGCACATTTCTTGGTAATAAGATTCCAGTTTGGCTTTTCTTCCGGATGTTTTGAAAGAATTGTTATTGTACTTGACACTATACCAAAACAACTGTTCCAATTTGATAGTTTTTTGGCTTACGAGAGCATCAAGTTAATTGTTTGAGACATTTTCCCCTACACACATATGCCTTTGGCTTTCAAATATTATATTATGTTTGAAGTGAGAAGCTGTGGCAATGTTCAAGGCTGGGCTGGATGGGCTTGCAGTAACTTGGTCTAGTGGAAGGTGTCCCTACCCTTGGCAGGGGTGTTGCAACTACACAATATTTAAGGTTCCTTCAAACCCAGGCCATTCTAAGGTTCTCTCATTTTTTTGAAGCGAGGTCAGTTAATTTTAGAAATCAAAGAAACAAATGCTTTCTAAATAAAATGTACTTACTTCTGCATGTTTTCTGATCCTCTTTTAGTACATATCCCTCCTGGCATTTGCAGATGTATGAATCATCATTATTAACACAAATATGTTCACAATTATGGTCAACTGATTTGCAGACATCTTTATCTAGGAAAAATTGAAATATTTATCTGTATTCTATTTAACATATTTATAAATTCAGAGACTGCAAACGTACATATTTGAACAAAATATGACAAAGGAGTATAATATCTTTCTTTTATAAAATACCAATGCCAGAGAAGAGTGCCTGACAGATATAATGAGTTACTTACCTCGACATGTTTTCCCATCTTGCCGCAGGACAAAACCCTCATGGCACTGACAGCTGTATGAATTGTTATTATTAATGCACACATGTTCACAGCCATGGTCAATGGATTTACACGGGTCTTTATCTGAGAATTGTTAAGAGAATTTCCTTATTAGACCAGTTTTCAGATGCAAAACTGTCAGGAACAAGCTTTGAATGAAATTAAGTCTGTTCTTTCTTTTATGACTAAAAAACAGATTCCCCGTAGAAGTTTCAGCTGCTCACTCCTGCATGTTTTTCTGTCTCACCTCAACATAAATCCCTTGTGACACTGACACATGTATGAATTGTCAGTTGGAACACAGACATGTTAACAACCATAGCTGACTGTTTTGCAGACATTTTTACCTTGGAATAATGAAAGTTGTATTTAGCACAGTTAGCTAAGTAAATAATTTTCTCAAAATATAAAAATTACAGCAATAACTTTCCATGAAGGAACTCACTTCCAAGAAGTTGATTCTATGTTAAAGACAGGAGTAGCACCCTGCTGTTGCATAGTGTGTTTCATTCACAGATCAGGAAGAACAAAACACAGATTAAGTAACTTACTTCTGCAAGTTTTTCTATCTTCCCTCAGTATGAATTCTTCATGACACTTGCAGACATAGGAATCATCGGTATTGACACAAATTTGTTCACAGCCATGGTCAATCGAGTTGCAAACATCTTTATCTGAGAAGAGTGAATGGTGTTTGTGAGGTGAGGCTCGTTAGGGAGAGATGGTGTCTTTTTTTAACCAGCCCAGATAGTTGGTAATCACAATCATACACATGTGCAAACATTCATAGCCCCAGCACTTGAAAGCCTCAGATAAAAGAATGCTTTTATAGCTCAGGCTACTCACATCTACATGTCTTTCCATCTTCCTTCAGGATGAATGTTTCGTGACACTGGCAGATGTAGGAATCATCAGTATTTACACAAACTTGTTCACAGCCATGGTCAACTGAGTTGCAAACATCCCTGCCTGCAAACAGGAGAGTTGGTAGTCAGCATCCATCAGCAGAGGCCTTGATTATATGAGTAATTCATCAAATTAAGTTCTCATGCTACTTACTTCTGCAGGTTTTCCCATCATCTCTCAGTAGGAACCCATCATGGCATTTGCAGATATAGGAGTCACCAGAATTAAGGCAATCATGTTCACATCCATGGTTGACTGATTTGCAAAGATCTTTATCTGAAAACAGATGACAGCTTTTGCTGGTTAATGCATTTCTACACAAGCATGAGCTGCAGATAGAAAGTATGCTGATAAGTCTTAGACTACTTACTTTTGCAAGTTTTTCCATCTTCTCTTAGCAGGAATCCCTCCTGACACGTACAAACAAATGAATCACCAGCATTAACACACGCATGTTCACAGCCATGGTTGACTGATTTGCAAATATCCTTGCCTGGGAATGGTTAGATAATATTTAATGTGGTTTGCTAGTTAAACTTTTTTTTATAAATACAAATACTGTGGGGGTAAACCCACGAGCAAAGAAAGATGGAAGGAAGCCTGCAAACTGAAAGCAAATCTCTGGCTAGTTGAATGATGGACAGCTCAGCTTACCTTGAGTGTGAGTTCTTTACCATCTAAGCAGAAAGAACTGCATGGTTGGGATGGCCTCCAACTGACAGAAAATTATTTTATGATTAATCTGACTAGATTAAGGAGGAGGATTTTACATTAAGAGTGAAAAGAGGGAATAATTTAGTACAGTCATTTAACACAAATTCATACTGGCAAAAACAATATTGAGAAAAACACCACAGGACACGATTTAACAATAATTCTTTGACATCCTTACATCAGTGCCAGGAGACTGCATAAAGAAACCCCAAAAGAATAGGAATTAGTTATTTGGGATGATAAATAAAATTTAACTGGTATTGTTGAGAATTGATGACTGCAATGTTAAACCAGTGGGTTAAAGCCTCTTCAAGAAGGGTAGATGGGAGAAAAGTACAGTAGAAAGTGGAGCCATCTCTTAGCATTCCCTATTTCTTTCTCTCTGTAACACAGAAGAAAATACTCTCAGTTTCTAGTGGAGAACTACTTTTACACAAAAAGTGGAACAATACTGATAGCCAAATTCAAATTGACTCTTCAGGTTTAATATGTAGTGAAGAAAACCTTGTATTTTTACAAGAACTTCAATCTGAGCCAAATTTCCTGGAAGTCTCATGCTGCCAAAACAAAACTTCCAAAAACTACTACACAAGACAATCTTCTAACTCAACATGAATTACGTGTAAGACATGGAAATCTAAACTAGATCCCCTAATAGTGGATAAAAAAGAAGTTATAATGTAAGCAAAAATTAGCATCTGCTTATACACAGCTGTGTGCAACTTAGGCACATTTGTTGTTTATAAACAGAAACAAAAACAAACCAGCAGCAGATATGGCTATTACTTCAAAAGGATTAATTTTAAGCAGCTGAAAGCAAATATGAGCCAGATTACTTCGGGATGTGAGGGGGTGGGGATGTGAGGAATAAAATAATAATAATAAAGGTCAATGCACTATTTTGCTAGACTGTTCCCAAAAATGTAGTCTCACAATCTAAAAAGAACACCAGAGTACTTAACAAATTTAGAAATTGAAGTTGAATACAGGTGTAAGGTTTGAATAATGACTGAAAGAAAGAATATTCACAGTATTTACTCAATGTGAAAATATTAAGAATTTGAAAACACTGAAATAATAAGGACAAAGGATTGCATGGCCAACAAAATAAAGGGTAGCATGAGTATGTTATTTAAATACTATTAGGAACAAAAAGCATTCTAACAAGGTATTGTTAATAGATAGAAATGGTAGAATTGCCAATCAATGCAGAAATGTTAAAAATGTTAGTGTATTCAGATCTGAACTTATGAAATAGACTACTGATGATATTGTTGGAGTGAAGGGTTTCCTCATCTGACAATTAGGTCACACAGCACATAGTACAGACACACATTTTTGAAGCAGTAACTCCAGATAATTTGCAGTAAAGAGGTCTCAAAGAGCTGTCTGAAGGACACCTTGGATGCACACTGAAAAAAATACTGTTGTTCCAGTGTTTAAAAGGGTAAGTAGATCACTGTAAGCCTGTCAGTTTGACATTGATCTGCATTAAGGTAATGGAACAGATTATGTGGAACATGATTCAGAGTAAAATCAAAGAAAGAGAATTAATATCAATCAACTTGGTGTATGGAAAAATAGATCCTGAAAAGCTAAATAAATATCTTTCTTAATTGATGATGAGGCTGTTTCATAAAGCTCATGCTATTCATACAGTGGAGCATTCAGAAAGGCAGCAGTGTTGGTATTTATTTTGATTAAGGAAACCAACTATGGAATCTACATTATATGGACTAACACTGGCTAGAAAGGTCTTCAAAATCAATTGTAATTGGGGGACTATCAAGTGGCTTTCTTTCTAAGAATTTGTTCTGCTCCTCTGCTACTTAATATTTTTATGAACAGCCCAGAAGAAATTGCAAAATAATCAGGTTACTACAGTTTTGAGAGAATGGAAAAAAAAAAGTAGTGGCTGCTGATACAAGGAGACATGAATCTTATAGGAATCTGGGTAACAGAAAATCATATGTATTTTAAAATAGCCAGAACTGATCTTACACATTTAGAAACAAAGAATGAAGGCTGTACTTATAGGACTTGGGACACGTGTATAACTGAGAATCTTAAAATTTATGACCATGGTAGATAACGAACTGAACACAAGTGCAAGCAAAATATTTTGTTCAGAGACTAACACTACCTTTTGTCATTAAAAAAAAAATAGACAAAAAGATAGGTAGGTTCAAATACGAATTAGGTGGGTTATTGTTCCTCTACCCTGGACCCTGCTGTGTCTCCTCTTAGAAGAATTTGTTTCACTGTGGTGCCCCCACAAGGGTGTTGATAAACAGCAGAGGTTTAAGGGGAGCAAGAAGAGAGTTATAAAAAGATTAGAAAACATATAAAAAGCCTAAAGGAGTTTCATTTGTTTATTATTTACAAGAGAACAGTCTACAAGGTTAAGATAAGGAACGGGTTAAGTCATGATCTGCATGAATATACACAGAGCAGCACAGCGGCAATTAGAACTTCAACCCTGTTATGGGTTTAAGGTTTCAGAATTTTTCCCTTTCCCTCACCTGCCTGGACTGGGAGTGAAGCCTGGACACTGTGCTGGGCTGGGGGGGACACTGTGCTGGGGATGG
>JAWWEU010000081.1:130772252-130984381 GCA_035583155.1 Acropternis orthonyx | reverse complement strand
GGTGTGATTAATCGTGTGGAGTCCTCTGTTCTATTAGCCCCCAGATATCTTAGTTTTCTTTTTCAAACTAAGACAAACCCATTAAATTAAAATGCAGCAACACCCTATGCTCAAGATTAAAACTCAACATACTTAATCTAGAAACAAAGTTCACATTTTTAAAACTACATTCGAACCTTAAAATTGGCTGATTTTCTGAAATGTATCTTTATTTCAAACCAAACTTAATTCCTAGAAGTCTTATGAACTATAGAGAAAACTATTGCATTCTGGCCACTATGAATCAGTGAAAAATACTGTAATAAAAGAAAATGAAATTTCTTCTTTTATTCATAAACTACTTACTTCGGCATGTTTTCCCATCTTGCCTCAGTACAAATCCATCATGGCATTGGCAAGTGTAAGAATCATCATTGTTGACACAAAGATGTTCACAGCCATGACTGACTGATTTGCAGATGTCCTTATCTAGGAATAATTTAGATTTCATTTGCTACAATTTGATGAATAAGAACATTGCCAAAACTTTAAAGACTAACAGTAATAATGTCCTAGTAAACAAAGAATTTATTCTTCTCTTTGCCAGGCAAAATAAGAAGACCTGCCTCTAAATAATATGTTTCTTCAGTAAACCTCTGAGTATAAAAATCACATAGTAACATAAAATAACTTACTTTTACATGTTTTGTTATCATCCCTCAGTACAAAACCCTCATAGCATTGGCAAGTGTATGAACTGTCAGTATTCACGCAAATATGCTCACAGCCATGGTCAACAGAATTGCAAACATCTTTATCTGTTAAAAAAATAAGGGTGCCATATTTAAAACATTTCTACAAACACTCAGATTATAAAGGAAATCTTCTATTAAAGATAAGGATACTTACTTCTACATGTTCTTCCATCTTCCCTCAGTGCAAATCCCTCATAACACTGGCAGATGTACGACTCATCAGCATTAACACAAACATGTTCACAGCCATGGTGAACTGAACTGCAAATGTCTTTATCTGAGAATAGATGATATTTGGTTAAAGCACATCCACAGCGAATGCATCTTGCAGAGCGAAGTAAGAGCTTTTAGTAGGTCTACTGATGTCACTGGAATAAACCACCACAAATTGAGGTAGCAAACTCTAATAACTCTTGGTACCTGAAAAATTTTGAGTATATTCTGTTTCCAGTCTATCTACAGACTGTATCCAGTCTATGTATTTTCAGCTATTAAAATGCATTTTTTTGTCCACAGATTCTCTTACAAGCTTCTGCCAGGTCTAACAATACTACTCTTATAACAGGAAACTGTTGCTGTGTTTGTTTGAACCCTTCTACAGATCTACACACTGTAGATAAAATCCTGTGAGTAATTATCAGAATACTTACTTCTGCATGTTTTCCCATCTTCTCTCAGTAGAAAACCCTCACGACACTTGCAGACATAGGAGTCATCTTCATTAACACAAATGTGCTCGCAGCCATGGCTGACTGAGTTGCAGATATCCCGTCCTGAGAACGATTGGTAGAAATGCAGGTTTTGAATGAAAACACGTTAAACAAATGTAGATATGAAAAGTAAGTTTGAGGTTTTTACTTTCCAGTAGGAAGCGAAAAGCCACTTCCTTTCCTTGCCTGATGCACATGCAAAAATGTTCAATAGATACCAGTCACTCACTTCTGCACGTCTTGCCATCTTCTCTCAACACAAATCCCTCACGACACTTGCAGATGTAGGAATTGTCAGCATTAACACAAATATGCTCACAGCCATGGTTGACTGATTTGCAGACATTTTTACCTGGAAATAATTTAGTACAGAAAAAATTGTGTTTGTTAAGGGCAAGATGTTCAAAGTCTTACAGTTCCCAGTTACTGAATGTCCTTTCTAGTACACTGAAATCAAATCATTTATCACACCTTCTGTCTTTTTTCATTGTAACAAAAAAATACACATTTGTCCTGCTAATTTTACAACCTTACTATTCAGAAAAAGTACATTGTTCTAGTTCTAAAGTTTGCAAAATTTCACATGTCCCTAGTCTGCAGATTAGTGACACATACCAGTTTCCAAAGGAACATAAATCCCATATCCACATTGCCAGTAAACTTTCTGGTGAGAAACAGATTTTTCTATCACCATCTTTTTATCTGCAGCAATGAACCTGCTCAAACCTGAAACAGTTATTCTTTGTTTTCTTTGTCCTTAAGTTTGGAAGGTCTTTGTCATTTTTTTTCTGTAAAGTAGGATTTCAGAAGTTTGGTGTATATAGTATTTAAAGGTAGCGAGAAAGATGAATTATATGATCCTGCTGTGAAATTGTGGAAATATGTCAGCTATAATTGGGCAAGCAGATGCTCAAAATTTAAATACAATTAGTATCTCAAACTAAAATAAAACACAATTATTAATTAACATTAGATAAACTAATATCTTGCTTTCACTTTCCTTCCCACACCCTTTTTTCTTCTACAAGGACTTAGAATAGAATAGACTGTGGGAGTTGGAAGGGACATACAATGAACATCTAGCCCAACTGCCTGATCAATTCAGGGCTGACCAAAAGTTAAAGCATATTATTAAGGGCATTGTTCAAATGACTCTTACACACTGACAGGCTCTCTAGGAAGACTGTTCCAGTGTCTGACCACCCACTCAGCAAAGAAACGCTTCCTAATGTCCAGGCTAAGCCTCCTCTGTCATGTGTTCCATCACTGGATACGAGGGAGAAAGAGCTGAGCATTTCCCTCTCCACTTTCCCTCCTCATTAAGCCATAAAGAGCAGTGAGGTTGCCTCTCAGCCTCCTTTTTTCCAAACTAGACAAGCCCAGTCCTCATCTGCTCCTCACTGGACATTGCCTCCAGCTTTTTCACCAGCTTTGTTGCCCTCCTCTGAATGCCTTCAAGGACCTTCACACCCTTGTTTAACTGTGGGGCCCAGGACAGCACACAGTGCTCAAAGAGAGGCCTCACCAATGCTGTGTCCAGCGGGACAGTCACCTCTGCTGACCGGCTGGTGATGCTCAGTTTGGTGCAGCCCAAGAGGGGGTTTGCCCTCTGGGCTGCCCGCGGCACACTGCTGGCTCCTACTGAGCCTGCTGCTGACCAGCACCTCCAGATTCCTTCCTGCAGGGCTTCTCTCCAGCCACTCCTCCCCCAGCTTATACTTGTGCCAAGTGTTACTCCATTCCAGGTGCAAAATCCAAGATTTTGACTTGTTAAGTTTCATCCCATTAATCATTGCACAATGTTTCTACCTATCTAGACCCCCCTGGACTTCTGTTTGGACAGAACATTTGACCTGCTTTTAGTGTGCCTATATTTTTTGAGACAGGTAGAATTTGTCTCTGCATGGAATAACAGGTAGGGTGATGCCACGAAATGCCAACTAAGAATAAGGAGCTTTTCATTTGTCATGGTAATATCTGGATGCCTTTAATTTTTTTTTTCCTGTCAGTGTATTTTAACAGCAGATATTGATGATATCTGTGGATATTATTGGGATCACAGTTACAAACTACTTAATGCCCGTGTGTTTTTCAGAGACATCCATGATTCTTCTTTGATCACTTAGTGACTAGAGCTATAAAAGTTGAGAAGAATTTTCTGTGAGTTTTTTCTTGATATCTGCCACTCATCATAACTGTGTAATGTAGTCAAGCATGTCATGCAACTGTGGTATCTCTTTTGCAATCATTCTTATCCCATGCTGGACAAAATGAACTTTCCATTAATAATACTGCAAGCTTCATCCTGTATAAGACTTTAGAAACATTATATATTTTTTTGCCCTGATTTTAGTAGAAAATTACAGTTGTTTCAGCTTTGGATAGTTTTGGAACCACAACTGTCCAATTTCAGGGCTACTTTTTTAAATGGCACAGACATTTAGGATAGATTCGGGTGCCTAAAGTATGTCTTCAGTACCACTTTAGATGCTTTAGCATATCCAAGATATTGACATACTGCTGGCAAATATGACACCAAAGGTGAAAATATGGCCTCTTGAAATCCTTGAACATTTAAAATTACATTGGACTGCGACTTCTAGCCAATCAAACCTCCCTTAAATATTTCTTCTGTGTGTGTAATATTAGACTCTGAGTTGCTGAATAATAACTTACGTTTACATGTTTTCCCATCGTTACGGAGCCTGTATCCTTCAAAACACTGACAACTATAAGATTTGTCACCGTTTACACATAAATGTTCACAGCCATGATCACTCAGAGCACAGTAGTCAACTCCTGTAGGAGCAATTGAAATTATTAAAAAATTTAACCAATAATGAATCAATTATTTTTCATCTCAAGTATTCGCATTCCATATAAGCAAGTAAATATAAATACATCAAACTGCTTAAACAATAATTCAGTTTCTCATCTGATAATATACATATAGATTCAATAAAATGTAAGAGGGCCTAGTGATGTACTTTTCATTGTTTGCTTTAAGCAAAGTTGGGAAATCATACTCTTCTATGCTTAATACAGCTAAGCAGGATCCATGTCTCAGCACTTAGAAAGTGAATGGAATTAAAACAAAACAAACCACTTTGGCAATGATTTTATATAAGACACTGACAAAGATATAAAAGCTACCTTGTGAGCATTCTTTAAATAGTCTCTAAATGGCCTGATGTGAAGGTGGAAGACCCCAAAACTCACTTGTGGACCTGACTCAGTTCCTGTGACAGCAAACAGAAAACCTCTCAGACATCAGTGGGATTTGGCTTGGACTATTCAAGCTTTTGCAAGGAATGGCAAATGACAAGTACTGTCAAATACGTCCACTGTACATCTCAGATTTCCCAAGTGTTTCTTCTCTGTAACATAAAGACTTAGGGCTCCTGGGAGCTTGCAGGCAGCACTTGATACTGACTATTGACTACACACACTCATTTTTTTTCTAATTAGTTGTCAGAGTATAGATTTGTTTACCATTCAGGTGTTCCCACAGCTCTCTTAAGATACTAGTGCCGGTGTATATGACATTAGAATGTCCCAGATGTTTTCCCACTAGGAATGGTATACATTAAATGCTAATCCCTTCCATTCAACTGCTCATTCAGGAAATTGCAAAGTGCCAAAACTCCCTTCATGATAGTCTAAAAATGTTCACAATGTTTCAACAACTCACTTAGAGATCAGGAATAGGACAAATCTCTTTCCGAAATACATATGAGGAGAGGGTTATGCTGGCAAAAGAGGAGCTATTCAAAAGGGCTGTTTTACTGCACAAGAGGGATTCCAGTAACCACAGCACCATTTCCATAGAATCACGGAATATCCTGAGTTGCCAGGGACCCACTAGGACTATCAACTCCTGACCCTGCACAGGACAGTCCCAAAACTCACACCATGTGCCTGAGAATGTTGTCCAAACACTTCTTAAACTCTGCTTCTGATACAGGTCTCCAAGTACAAACTGGAGGTAAACAATTCAGGATGAAAAATCTCTTTTTACTATAAAGGAAAAGAGAGTTTCCATTTGCAAGTTGATGAAACTCTGCCCTTTGCCTGTATCTGAATTTTCAGTTGTTCTACAGGTAAATGTCTAGATAAATTGTTTCCTGTAGACCCTATGGTTGTTACAAGTATACTTTGGTTTTGGGTTACTGTCTGCCCCTTTCTGGAGAGCTGCAGTGGCAGAGAGAAACCAAGTCTGGCAAGGTATTGGATGGGGCTAAAAGGGTTAGTATGGAGGCAAAGACAAGGTTAAATATAAACTGCCTTTGCTGATTTGTGTCACTTCTCTCTAGATCATTTTTGTGGCGGAGGACTTGCAGTTTGACTTCTCTTGTAAGTGTATTGTCTGAGTGCAAGAAAAAGGGCAAACTCTGGAGCTGCTCCAACACTCAACATGCTTGAGAAATAATGTACCTCCAACATCTGTGGAAAAAGAGAAAGAGGCCAAAATCCTCTTACCAGAGAGGTCCAAGAAAAGTCAACAGGCAAAATGCATTCACATTCCTCTTTTCCTGGCCCTTTCTATACACTGTTTTTCCAGTGAAGGAGGCAATTCAACTATTTGTGAAATTGCAACAATTCTCAATGTTCATTAGATTTATAAAGGGTGGAGACCTGTCAGGACAATTTTTGTTCACTTATTAGGGGTTCCCATGAAAAATGTAAAGCTCAGTGTGGGACTCTCAGTTCTCCCCTTGCCCAGGTAAGGTGATGCAGTGTGCCTGGGGGACATTGCTGTCCAGAGAACCTGTCAGGACATTTGTCATGTGACAAAGAAACTGTCCTCAACACCTGGGGATGAACAGGCCTTATAAAACTTTCCTGAATATATAAAGACTAATAGTTACCTTGACAAATATTCTTTCCTAAATCATTTTGCTATTTCTGCTTTCAAATAATTATTAAAGTATTACTGAAATACAGACTGTAAGAATAAATTGAAAGTGTGTCCTTTTCCCTGTATGAAAACAGACACTTTTGCCAGGTGAGCTGAGACAAAGGAGGTTCTCACAAGACTTACGTGTGCAGGTTTTTAGGTCCTCATTGATGACAAATCCTTCAGAGCACTGACAGACATAGGAGTCCCCAGTATTTAGGCACAGTTGCTCACAGCCATGATCGCTTTCAGCGCAGTGGTCCACTCCTATTGATTTGTGTTAATGATTGAAGAAATCACATTGGCATCTTAGATACATAAACTACAACACTGGAGTTAGTACACGATGCCTTTGCAAAGCAAGGAGGAAAGATTAGTACAGCTCTTTACTTCTGCAAGTATCCCCACCTACTTGAGTAACCTGAGCTAATTAACAACACCTGAGTGAAATTAATACAACAAACAACCCCACTGGGCAGGTAACAGGCTCGGTGAAGTTCAGATCTCCCTTGCCAAAAATCACAGTGTGATTGAACTAACATGAAGTGAGTGAAGAGAGAACCCTGATGTCCAGTCTGGCCTTACCCACAGTCATGCTTTCTTTCTTTAAAGAAAGCAAGGTTCTCGCTTTTGCTCACCACAAAATTTTCTCAGCAAGTTAGAATATTAGTAACCTTGAAATAAAAGTTATGGCTTTCAGATTACTTCATAAACATTAAATTCTTTTTTCAACAGGATGGGAAATCCTCAATTTAAAACTTTGACCTGCCAACAGGTTCAAGCAGTGAGGGACAGATACAAATTACGGGTGTAAGAGTATCATAACATGTTCCATTTCTTTGATTTCTCTGTTCCTATTCCAAGCAAGATAAAATGGAATATTTCTTCTAAGTCTTGTATGCAACTGGTTGTGTGAAAGATGAAATGTGGGGGAAGGGAGAGAGTGTGAATTGAGTTTAAAAAATATACTGTCTCATAGAGTGGACAGCAAAGCAGCAGGGTGAGATATGTGCACTTGCAGATGTACTACCTGATTTGCTGACTCTGTGAGTATAGAAAAAGAAGATTTTAAGAAAAAAACTTTGAACTTCTTCATAGTATTTTACTACTGGTTTGTTAATGGCTATTCTTAGTTATGTAGGCCCAAACCACTTTATCTTAACTTGATCAAAAGTAGTGAAGTTCCCTCAGACACAAACACACTCTGACATGTCTCCATTTGCAAATCATTTACAGATGTGAGCAGGCATGTCTGTAGCAATTTGTTTACACACACAAAAAAAATCTGTACTTAATGTAAAGTCACTTAATTCTAAATATTTCTGTTTATTGGTTTGTTTAACTAAGCAACAAGTTTGCAGTAATCGGTCCAGATTTACCATCATACATGGAAAGACAACATAGGCTTGAATAGATGAAGCTGAGGTGTCAGTTTTTACTAGCTAAAGCAAGTTCCAGCTGGAACCTTCTCCTTTTTCCAAGAGTTCACATCATCATGAAGAGGCTTGTGTAACTTCTCAGAGTACACAAAAAATGTGGGGAAAAAAGAGAAAATAACCTGTATTGTCTGCGAAAAATCACATCTGTTTGGCACCATATTTTACAATACAAACAACCACAACTAACCTGAATTCTTACCATTTAAATATCTTGGGTTCTCATGCAGGATCTTTCAAAGAGCCCAGTAAATTTGGTCTTATTTTGTGTGTTTTATTATATGTGTAAAAAAAATGTAAGCAGGGGAAGTGACTAGGGAAGGCTCACTGTTTTTAAAAACAAGAAGTGTCTTGGAATATACTGACTTTTAGATATTCAACTTGAGATAGTCTAAAACTATAATTGTTAAAAAGTTCTCGGGTCTTGCAACACATCCAAGTTACCTTAAACATGGCTTTATCACAGTTTATTTAAAAACAATTATTCCCTGTCCTATCAACTTTTTTTAAAAATTTCAGTGACTGAGTATTCCTTTGGAAAAGTATTTCGCAAGTACATCAGGGGAAAATGCTGCTGATATTTTAGATGATATGCAAAATGATTCTCTGCAATAAAACTGTCTTCTGAAAAAGGGTTGATATCAAGTGGGCAATGCTGTTGAGTTTTTCTGGGGCAACACTGATCCTTCTTTTAGCAACATTCTTATTACAAGAGGACATTTTATTGAACAGATCACTGAAAGTGAAAACATACAGAAGAGGTGGGTTTCTGTGTATCTCCACTTATCAGCATACAGCAGTATCAGGTGTGCTTCAGTTTACACAGCCCATAGCAATGACAGAGATGTTCAACAACCAAGGTCTGCCTTTGTGTGAGACACATTGGCTGAACACATTTTCCCAGGTATTTGGTTTGGAGAAAATGATGCTTTAGTTCTCTGTTGGATCAAGGATCTTACTACAGCATTACTTCACCCGGCCTGGCTCGTGGTGGACTTTACAGTAACATAGGTTTGCATGACTCAGAAATATCTGAAAAGGGACCCAGAAGTATTTTGTTATTCTGTTCACACCTTGCCCTTGCAGTAAACTAGTTAGTGCAGCTCATGAGACACGCTCATTGCTGCACGTATTGCCGTGGTGCTGTTGGGTGTATCCAGGATGACATGACACAAATGACCCTTTCATGTTAACACATTCATGTTCACAGCCATCCTGCTGATCTAAAGCACAGAAGTTAACTTCTGTGAAGAGAAAAACAGTGAAGAATTGAAGCCAGCCATAAGGATTTCTGAAGTGAAACGACTTAGAAAAACTTACTTTTCTTTAACAATACTGGATTCTGTGCTTTGAATGCTTAATAAAGCTGATAGCGAGCTGAGGATCTGAGAGCAGGTTGCAAATACTCAGCTATGTAAGGCTTCACTTTGACTCCCACAGATCTACTTGGGCAGTCATCAGAAGTCACACATCATGGTGAAGGAGGAATGCCTGGTGCTACTCACCACTGATTTATGAAGAGGGCATATATGGAAATATTCTGCTTTATTTTACAAGCTCAGCTAACATGAGCTTTGTTATAACACGATTTGGAATAGGAGCTTAATCCTGGAAGCACCACCAGATTTACAGCCAAATGCAAAGCTCCCTAAGGAAAAATACCCCAAATGGAAATTGCAATTTGCCTTTAATTTGCAATTACATCCTTGGCAATAAACATTCTACACAATACTGTTCTTTTGCTCACCATGGCTATCCAATCCATTAAAACCTGAACGTACTAAAATACCATAGAGGTAATAAAAAACAGAGTAGCATGGATTGCTGTAAAAACAGCACTGTGCAGAGAAAAATGCTACATGAGAATGCATCTTTAAGATTGAAAGAAAATACAGTTTCAAAGCCAGATACATTTTATGAGTGTCTAGAAATATAGTTAGATTGCTCCAAGCAAGCTTATTATTCATAAAATACCAGCAGTACAATTTCCTCCCCCCAAAACTGAGTCACCAGATCAGGCTATTTCATTTTGCTGAATATATTTTCTCTGAACTTTAATACATTACATTAAAAATTTGCTCTGATTCCAGCCTCCCACTCAAGAAAAAGTAACCCTAAAGTCTTTTTAAAGTAAATAGTGTGTGTGTTTGGTTTAGAACCCTGACATTGCTCAGGCTGTTTTTACATTTCTTTAAGGAAACTGGGGGTTTGGGTGTGACTTTAAGTTGACTTTGATAGCTGTGTTAGTTATCCACTATGTTCCTGAGCTAATGAACTAGATCTGTCCTTGGCCAAACCACCTGGGCAAATCAAGGTGATTTTTTAAATTTTATTTAAAAGCTGTTTGTATCACTACAAGCCAAGGTTAGAAAAATCTCAAATAAGCAATGAACTTATTTTTTTAAGTGACTTTTGTTCCTGTATTAATCCTCAGGTTTCCATAAAACTCTTCAGAAAACGTCTGATATATAAAGCAGTCTACAAAACAGCAAAATGTGTATTTTCCCAGCATGATTGGCTCAGCTAAAATTCAAGTTTACAAAGAAACATTTGTTTCAACTTTAATTACAGAGAAAACTTCCATCCTTTTATAAGGGAAACAATTCACAGCAGGTTTAAGAAATAAAAGCAGATAAACTTTATTATGTCCAAAGGATTACTCACTTTTGCATGTTTTCTTATCTGGATTAAGTCTAAACCCTTCTTGGCATTGACAAAAATAGGAATCATCTGTATTAACACATTCCTGTTCACAGCCATGGTCCTGAAGAGCACAATAGTCTGGTCCTAAATGGAAAAAAAATTTTGTCAGTGAGGAAGATAAGAAATAAACTAGGTAAATAAAATTAGAAATAAACCATGTAAAAATTAGTTACTTTGCTTTCTTTTCCTTAGCCTTTTTTTTTTCCCTAGGCAACATTCTGACTTTTTACTATATTGTTTCAAACAATGAAAATAAAATTTCTTTTTTCCAAACATCTGCTATACTGAGGTACACCTGACATGTATCCTTCAAAGAATTATTCAGGAACTCAAGTACTTCATGTAGTAGAGAAGTTAGAATCTTAAATATTTCTTAACATTTTTGCAGCTAAACCTTATACATTGCCTCATGAAAACTGCCACTTTATTTCACTCAGAGCAAGTTAGATATGATCTGTAATAAACACACAGACATTAGATCAAAGCAGGACAACCAGACCACCAGGAGCATTGATGGTTTTGATAGCTCTGAGTCCTTGCTTCGTAATTCTTCCATTTGAAATGCTCATGGAAGAGAAGACAAGAAGCCTAGAAACAGCTACCACTTGTGTATAAAGTACGTTAGAAAGGAAAGCATTTGTGCACTGAGCCCTAAGGTATTTGCCACACAGTGTTTATCACTATTGATGAAGTTAAAGAACCTGACATTCACTTAGATGCAGTGTCTGCCCATCATTTGTACCAGTGGAGTTAATTATTTTATACTACTGAAAAATGGTTTTAACCCCTCAACACTGCTAAAAATAGATAAACAAGTCACAAGTTAAGTAAATTAAACCTTAAAAAATATCCAGGCACTTTCAAAGACCTCATTAAACAACCTGAAAACTGAAGGGTTTTATTATTCCCAGAGGTTAATTAATTATTATTCCTGGAGGTAATTGGCTTCCTAAGGCAGGGACTTGTTCATTCCTTGTATTTGTGGGAGATCAATGCAACTGACCATTTATATACAATCAATGTCCTTAGCAATAATAAACAACCTGTATTTTCAGGACAAACAAGGTAGAATGTGACTTTGTAAGAAAACTTGGGAGGACTATTTTATAATTTATGAACAGTACTTCACATATTAATAGAACATTTCCTTTAGCAAAGCTTTTTACAACAGCATATGCACATACACATATACATAATGTAGGTATCTCTTTACTAAAAAGAAAATTGGAAAATACAGTTTGTTCAATAGTACACTGAAGGGACAGAAACCATAAAGCCATGTGTGTGCACTAGAGGAATACAGTTGTCTTCCTTCTGGACCTACTCAGTGCTGTGACCCATTTACCTGCTCAAATCGTTGAACACTCAAGTGTGCAGGACAGATTTTGTCTGGATAACCAATTCTGAAGATGACCACAAGAGCTTAAAAGTATGTGTTTTTATCTTTTTTGGAACCTTGCTAGAAGCATGTTGGGAACGCCAAAAACACACCTCACAGGGCTTCAGTAACACAACCCATATTAAGGATGCTAACAGAAAGCCTCTACCAGCTACAAACCAGGTGAACCCTCCCAAAACTCACATAGGGGCCTTCCCTGATGAGCAGTAGCTGAGGCTCAGCACACCTAAATACAGGCAAAAGCTGCCATGTGTCCTCCTGAGGAGAGCAGCAAGAGTGGCAAAAGTTCCCTTCATAGTTGCTAGCTGAAATGACCTCCACCTTCCTCTCTGATAACCAAATTTGCTGCTCTCTTCCAGCCATAGAGCACTCTGCTGGCATCAGCAGGGTTGCCTTCATGAGCCTTGTTCATTTGGTTTTATTCTGAGAAGCTTAGAATAATTCCAAGGGAAAACATTTGTCAGATACGCATGACCACACTCATAGCATTTACATTTCCAAGCTTTTCTTTGTAGCCATGAGCATAAAGGCTTATTTTCTATTTTTGAAAGGAAAGCCAGGATTCTGAGACAATCATGAGATCTCGGGAGCCAGCGTCCCAGGCCCAACCCTGCTTGCTGATTCAAAGAACTGGTCTGGCATGGGTGTAAGTCTTGGCTAGCTGGCCATCATCCCTGAGATTCTTCAGTACATAAGCCAAATAGGTAGAAATTTATGCTAAAAGTTTTAAAGTCATAAACATTTTAAACCCAGTGATCTGTAGTTTGTTTCTTTGTGTTTTTTGTGCTGACTTAAAGGAAATGTGATTCATAACACATGGGATCTAGGGAACAGTTTTGCTCTGAAGAACTACACAGTTCTTTCATTCATGCTTTAATTCATTAGCAAGGCTCAGAAGATAACATGTGTAAGGAAAGTGGCTTTTAAGTTTTATTTATGCTTAGACTTAGGACATGCATCTTGAAAGAGAAGGACTTGATACAGTGGATAAGACACTGTGCAGGCAACTCGGGAGGGTTATACACAGACTTGGTGACAACTCCCTAACATGAATTCTCAAGGGGTGTTTTTCTTCTTGACTTGGTCCTGTGACCATGAGATGACAGAGTTCACAATCCAGAAGGCTGGGAGGTGAAACAGCAAAATTCTGATACCATATTTTACAAGCTCAGATTTCAGTTTATTCATGGAATTGCTTGGGAGTCCCCTGGGAGGGATCCAACAAGAGAAAGGATGACCAGGAGAGCTAGATTTTTAAAGAAAACTTGCTAAAAGCTCAGGAACAAATCATCCCATTATACTGGAAAATCTGCTTAGATGAGCAAAAGCTTCTCAGTGAACTAATTTCTTGTAGGTCATTAGAATGGTGATGCAGTTAGTGCCAGATGATGTAACAAGGAACAATGGTCACTGTCTGTGGCTTGGGTGATTCATGATGGTAATGAGGAAAATATCAATTCCCCTGTGCTAACCCTAATTTGGTGATTTTTGAGCTTGTTAGCCTGGTATCAATCAAATTTGATAAACAACTAACAAGCAAAGTCAGAAAGTTACATTAAGCTGGTGGAAACATGGAAACTTGGTAGAAGATATTGATGTTGTTAGAGCTTTGTCACACTATCAAAGAATTTACTCTGGAGAAAAATCCACTTTAAAATAGACTGCACTGTTTCTTCTGATTGTGGAATTACTCATAATTTTAGCTTGTTTTACAAACCAAATTGATTATAAACTGTCTTGTATAGACTTTTTTGTTTACCCAGCTAGGGTGATGATATTCTAACTGAAAAGTCAAAGTCAAAGAATAATCAAAGGAAAATGCAAGACAAAGCTTTGGCCTTTTACTGTCGAAAATAAGCCTGGTTTCAAGTTAAAATCTTCCTGTTCATAGGAGGGGCCCCTACCTTTAGCCCCTTCCCTCAAAGGCCAAACCATCCCTCAAAACAACTTGCATTGCTTTCAAGAACTTTGGCTTCCAGGGCACTCCAACATTTTCTTTACCTGATGCATTACTCAGTGTTCCCAGGACCAGTGGGAGTATTACTGCTGACAACTGGAAGACAGAATAAGTACAAACTTTTCATAATTAAACCTTATCACAACTTACTTCTGCAAGTTCTTTTGTCTGGATTTAAAATGAATCCTGAGTGGCATGTACAGTAATAGGAGTCCTCAGTGTTAACACATTCGTGTTGGCAGCCTTGGTTATCCAAAGCACAGTAGTCTACAACTGAAAAAGAACAAGACCAACATGTGCAATTAGAAAAACGAAATCAGAATACAATGCATAGATATTATGGTACTAGTTACACACAGGAGCTATATAAAAAAAAGGAAAAGCTGACATTATTTCTGTCCTGAAAAGCCATTTTGCAAAAAAGTAGCACACTTTCAATACCAATTGGTAAATCATATTTGATATGAGTTCCTGGATAATTTCTCAACTTTGAACATTTATCAAGTCTCAGATTGTCAGGAATCTTCTCAACTGTTTTCCCAGATCTGGAAAACATGCCTTAGTCAGTAACTCTGTCCAGATGTTCACACTGTAGGCCAGGGCATAGAAAAGTTTGTTTGATTTAGTTCTGTCTTCTGTCTCTCAAGTCCCAATCCTGGAATTGCTCTGCTTTAGCTTAGTTCCCTCCCCAGCTGTATAACTTCTCAAGAGCTCTTTCTGTAGCCTGAGTGTATAGGAGAACCTTGGCAATATCTGCTGCATGGAGGACTGTCACAGTACATTCATTGCCTCTAATGTGCTCCAGATTCACTCTGTAAAAAAGCAGCTGCAACTACAAAGTCCGAGACCTTCAGGCACTCTGACAAACTCACTACTGACATATCGCTTATATAACACCTTTTCTAAGAAAAAAATGAAATATCATAGGCAGTCACTTCTTTCATACATCCAGTAATTTATTAAACAAATCCATATTCACAAGCTAGATTGCCGAAGTGTAACAGGGTAATGCTCCAGAATTACTCTGTCAAGCCCGTTTGAAACTGCTAAAGAAGTTAAAGGATTTATTGTTTTTTAAATTTCTTTGCAGGTTAAGCTGTATCTTCACAGCAAAAGTCTTTGAGGAAATTAAAGATAAGTCACAAAGATGGTGCTCTGTCCCCAAAGTACTGCCAGGCCTACATTAGGAAAGCATACCTGGTTATTTCTGCAGAAGACAGTAATATGCTCAGCTTTATACAGACATTTACCAAGACAAGTTCCTCTTTGCCAACTGAGTATTTTTTAAATTTCTTTATACTGCTGAGCCTCACAAATTTCTTTAAGAGGCAGTAATTTGTTTTAATGAAATCAGTTCTTTCTTCAATTGCCCTGCTTTTGTAAATCATGTGCACTCAGGTGTGCTACAATATTTAGTCAAAGTGACCTAGTCAGGAAGGCAGATAATCCATTTAGTTACTTTGAAAGAGTTTCTTTTAACCCTTCAGAATATTTGTGTTGAATCAAATCAAATTAAACTAGTTACTGGCTACTATGTGACACCATTTTACTGGCATGCACCTTCCCGTTTCCAGACTCAATAGATTCATATAAAAACCTATTTACTGAATATGTATTTCAAGGATATAATGTGTCATACAATTAGTCAGCTTTCCTCTTAAATTAATTCTAATCACATCTACACTTTCAAGTGTTTTAAAAGACACATTAAGGAATAGGTAAGCCAAAGAATACATATTTTTCTTCTATTTAGCATCATACTGGGAAACAGCCCATATGGATTGCTCTGCAAAATCACTTACTCCTTTGCATTTAAACCTTAACACAATTAATTTCTGCTACAATACCTGCAACTGTCTGACTAATGATTATAAAGTTGAGATTAGAATATCCACTTGGAAGGGACATACAGTGACTGTCTAGTCCAGCTGTCTGACCAGTTCATGGGTGACCAGAAATTGAAGTGTGCTGCTAAGGGCTTTGTCTAAATGCCTCTTACACACTGACAAGCCTGGGAAATCCACCTCCTCTAGGAAGCCTGTTTGACCACTCACGCTTCCTAATGTCCAGTCTAAACCTCCCCTGGCACAGCTTTGAACCATTCCCATATGTCTTATCCCTGGATACCAGAGAAAAGACCTCAGCATGGAGGTGCCTCTCCATGTCCCCTCCTCATTAAGCTGCAGCGAGAGATGAGGATTTCCCTCAGGCTCTTCTCCAAACTGGACAAACCCAGAGTACTCATCCTGCTCCTCACAGGACATTCTTTCCATCCCTTTCACCAGCTTTGTTGCTTTAGAGACAACTGAACAGGTCTTAGAATACTTTACTATCAGCATCTTAGCAATTACAGCTCTAAGCCCTTTCAGAGGAGGGAAGAACTGTGCCTTCTTGTGGCTATGCAGTTGCTAAAGTACTTTGAACAGAAAGGGAAAAAACCCTAAAAATAAATAACTGATTTTTTCAGGCTTGCTTTTTAGCACTTATAGCCTTCTGGAGACCTCCTACTCACAGAATTCGATCTGTTGACCTATATGAACAATAAGCATATTAATTTAAATAATGCCTTTCCACTAACAAAATTATGAAGTAAGAACATTATCTTGAGAGTTTTTTTTGAAGATAGGTATTATTCCCTTTTTAAAATAATTTTTTTTACAAATATTTCACTAATTACAGGCAGGCTGAGCCTTGCAGACTGGCACTAGTAATTGACCTATAAACTCTTTGAGTTTAACTTCATGTTTCATTTTGGTGGTACTTGTTTAGAAGGGAAACTTGTCAACAGCATTCCAGTGAGCAAGTAGGTAAATTGTTCATGGAGTTGAATTTTCCTGAAAAGACTGAGAAAAATTATAAATCTTTCTTTCTTATATTGAGGTACTGTAACCCTTCTGTTGGTATACAGAAAATATACACAGTTTGTATAAGAGCAAAGCAGAATAATATTTTCCTAATTTGTAGAAGTTTCATTATTTTCATATTTCTATACTGAGTCATGAGATACACATTAGACTGTGAACACTTAGAGATCTCACTGTTTTTACTGTTATCTCATGGTTATTTGAATAAGAACTTTTTCTGAATTATGAACTAGTGTCCCTTTTGGTGAGCAAACTATTAATTCAGTGGCCACCTCATCATGTTAATTCAGCTCTGTTTTTCTTGCTTGGAATTGGTTAGTAAGCGACGAGGTCCATCTTTTACTTCCAGTTACCAGTCCTGCACTCTGGGTGCTTACACTGCCCTCTCTGAACTCAGGACAGCATGGCTTACCTTTCTCTTGTATAGTTGTTTTACTCCTGTGATGTGTATATAGATTACCCAGGCTTAAGGAGAAGGGTAGAAGAAAAGTGTAGGAAGAAAAGATGACAGCGTAAGTAAAGGCATAATGAGGATGAAAAAGAACAAGGGGGGAAAGTAAGAGCAGACACACAGAAGACTCATAAGAACCTTAAAAGCAGCCAAAAAAAAAAAAAAAAAAAAAAAAAAAAAAAAAAAAAAAAAAAAAAAAAAAAACTAGCAGTGCCAGGACTGCTGAGAGGTGCCAGCAGCTCAAAGACTGCCAGGTAAAGAGGACCCAAGCCCAACAGCTGCAGCAAGACAGAGACAGTCTAGCACTAGTGCCAGGGAAGAGAAGGTAGCATGTCCAGCAACACCAAGAAGGTGGAGAGACTGAGTGTCCAGCAGCATGATGGAGAAAAAATGGCCCATAACCACCAAACTTCAACTGACAGGACTTCATTCCTGTGAAAAAGTGTCACAAAAGGCAGAGTGATAGTGCTCTGCCAGCCATATTTATGGCTGAACAGACAGTTGAAATATTGTTTAGCCTACAAATTTGTTCATAAACTGTGTGTTGCAAACTCTCAGAGTGGTTGGCTATTCAGTGGTCACACTGTGAGTTCTGGTTGTGAGATTCTATTTAATTATTGCTATTCAGGTAACTGGCTGACATGTGCCAATAAAACATTAGTATCACCTTTGATCCTTAATTTAGCCCATGAGAAAGACCTTAATAAACATGCCTGTGAAATGAGTTTTCTTCACTTTCCCATTTGCTTTTGCTGGAGTTAAAACTTTTTAAGTCTTAAATATCTTAGAGGGAAACCTTTGGCTCTTTGAGAGAACTACAAGGTGTATTTCCTACTGAAACTCTTTCTTCATTTTCTGGATGAGGAGAGAGTAACAGTAATGAAGTCCCCCCTTTTTGCAACATTGTTATTGTACTCAGTGGTCTCTAGTATATGTCCACATCAAGATCTTTCTTCTGATCCTGTTTATTTGATAATTGATACTTCACCATAAGGAAGGGTTAAATACCTTAAGGGTAAGGAAAACTGAGAGTTATCACCACAGACTCAGTGCTACATATAGTCTTTTTTACTGGATTTTCCAGCAAGTGTGATTATTCATTGGTGATCACATCTGCAGGAGCTGTACATTCTTAGTAGTAGCATATGTGTCAAAAATCTCAAATTGTTCAAACCTGAAAAATCAAATTCTGGAGGCTGACAGCCAGTAGGATTTGCAGGCAAGTTACCATCAAAATCACAAATTACCCAGACATGCTTTTGCTGCTCAGGAAATGCAGAGAAGCTAAGTTCCGCATGGGTCAAACATAATTAATACACATTGAACCATTCTCATACATCAGTAAGAAATTAGAAAGTTAAATGGTCAAAGGTGCAAATGCAAAAGAAAATTGAAAAATCGAAGTGTTAATAATGTGCTTTAAAATCACAACTAATACCATTAAATATTGCAGTTCATATTAATAGCACAAATTTTTTTGCTAAAGTAGGTACAAAGGAATATAAATCAAGTGGAGAAGAAAAACAGCTATAAAATGCAATATACTGAACCCATGCATGAACTGTAATTTGAAAAAAAATTGAAAAAACAATATTAAATCTTTAAATGTTATCAAGAGAGCTTATAATATACTGTATCACTTAATGCCAAAAAGAGTTAGTAAGGAGGTAGAAAAAAAGAGTCAAAGATCCATCACACTTCCAAACCCCATTCTCCAGATTTTGCAGGTAAGTTATGACCAGGACAAAGACAAATGTCAGTGCAAGAAATTTAACAAATGGCATAGAAATATTTTGAAGGTTTTAGTAAAAAAATAGATTTTTTTTACTTATTCCAGTGGATAATATCAGATTTGACATACAAAGAATTTCTCTAGAGTGATGCTTTGGTAGCTACCCTCCCTGTAAGAATATCTTGGGCTGACAAGGACCCTTCAACTTAATAGAGAGAAAACAGTAACAACAGCTGATGACACTAAACATGAATATTTTGGATTAGAATATAGGGTAGGAAAGAATTGGGGATAAAAGAACTTACCGACATAAGTTACAGATTTTCTGTCTCAGGATGTAGTCAAATAAATAGCAGAGAAATATAGCCTTTATCCTAACTGGTAAGGGTCTTGGGGATCAGCTAAGTTATTGGATGAACTTCAGTGGAATGTTAGATATAGAAATTTGGGCCAGAATATCTAAATTGCCTAAATAGCCATTATTAGCTGCATTTTCAAAACAATTTGGCTTCAAAAGGCACGTTCTAAAAATTGCATATTAGTGCTCAAATTATGGTGGGGGTAAATTATGTTGAGAACTTTATACACTCCTGGCCTGAAACCATGAAGCTACAAGAAAAGAAAACACTTCTGAAGAGTAAGCACAGAGTGAACGTTCTTCAAAACTGCGTGTTATTCTAGGCGTAAAAAACCTCAAAACCTCATTTATGTGTCCTCTGTGAAGCTACGTGCAGAAAGTTCCATACCCTGTCACTATTTTGCATCTCAAAATAGGGTTATCCGACAAGGCAAGAACTCTGTGAAGGCAATGAAAGACATATATTATGTCAGAGCTGTTTTAAAACTACAAGAAAGATGGTGTTGGACAAAAGCATTGTGGTGGTCTGTGGCAGATTTGAGGCCAAGGATTCACTGGGATTCGTCTCCATGGGATTTCAATGTGTTTGAAATTAAGCATGCATTGAAGTGCTTGTCTGAAGAGAATACCTAAAAAATAATGCAATTTTTCATCAAGGTCTCACTAGGGGGTTTTTTGTGGTGGATACCAGAAGACAATATTTGCATGTAGCATGGGATGGGATGAAAAGTTTACAAGAAAGTGAATTGGTTAGTGAAAAAGATTATACTCAAATATTCCTTGTGTATAAACAGGGAAGAAGAGCAAAATACTTACATGGTAATAGAGAGGGAAGTACATTTTGTGATTAAAAAAAAAATCATTGTACTGTATTTCTACACTCCTTCTTTTGAGCTCAAATTCTTAGAGCTGATGTTTACTCTTTATTGTTCATGGCAAAAATTAAAGGCAGATAGTGGATGAGTTCTTAAGGGGGCTAAACTTTCCTTAAAGCCATCTTCCTGAAAAGGGTTTGAAATCTCTCCTCAAATGACCATAGAATCAACTGAAAAACAATCAAGAAATTGTCCACTTTCAGGTTTTTCCATGAATAACTTCTGCCTGAAGAGGAGCTACTGAGTTTGTCTGGCTTTGTTTTTAACGGCCACATATATCATGCCAGTACATTGCTGATCACCTACATGGATCTCAAATGAAACTTCTTGTGTGTTGTTTCAAAACAGCAGTTTTACTTTCTGTGTGAAATTCATTGGAACAATTTTCCCAAGACACCATTTATTATCATTAAAACCTACAAACACTCCAATTATTTGTTCTTCCTCATCTACTACTCATATAAAAGAAGAGAACTTCCCATCATTGTCTATGGCTAAACTGGATACTCATTTACATTGAATTTCCCTTTGGTTTGTGTCAAGAGATAAATGTGAATTGCTGAACTCATACTCACCGACACAATTCTTTCCATTTACATCAAGCTCATACCCTTCATAGCACTGGCAGACGTAGGACCCAGGTGTGTTCACACAGATCTGCTCACAGGCATGTTTCTCCACAGCACAAAGGTCCTGAGCTACAAAACAGAATTGCAGGAATATGAAATTCTTTGACCTTCTACAATGCACAGGTAGACTATTGATCAAAAATAAATTTCAGGAAGCTCTGGCCAGCTCTTTAGAGAGGAGCTCATTTTAACACAGACCATGTCAGTGTTCTGTCAAACAGTGAAAGCCAGCAGGATCAGTCACTCAAAAGCTGAGGAACTCATTCCTCCAGCCAAAGGGCCAGTGGTGCCTAGTAGAGTTACTTGATATATGTTTCTCTAAAAAGCTTGAAGGGTATTTCTCAGGGGGCATTTTGGAGAAGTAAAAAAATTGTGCTTATTTGTGGGGTTTATTTCTTTTTTTTTTTTTGTTTGTTTGTTTTGTTGGTTTTGTTGGTTTGTTTTTTGGTTTTGTGTTTTTGTGGTGTTTTTTTGTTTTTTTTTTGTTTTTTTTTTTTTTTTTTTTTTTTTTTTTTTTTTTTTTTTTTTTTTTTTTTTTGTTTTGTTTTTTTTTGCATAACCAGATAAATGATGGTGAAATTGGAAAGGGAAAGAAAAGGAAAGCACAACACCAAAAGACTTGAGGATATTTCATTTCTGAGTTTTAGAATTTTTCAGTTTTGTGTGAAATACCATAACAAGTTACCACTCCCAAGCAAAAGATCTCATAAAGGAATTACACTGACAAATGAGGTCAGTTCAGCACCTAGCCAAATGAAGCACACTGGGCTTTCTTTTCAACAGACCAGTGCTTTATGAGAACCTCAAGTTTCCCCAGCAAAAGCTCTGGAAAGCAACGTACTTTGTGTTGCTCAAAGACTGCTCAACACATAATGGTCATTTACAGCTACAAAAAAGGCTTTTGGAACATGTTTGAGGAAACTAGCCAAGCACAAATTTTCTTTTATAGCTGTCTGCTTCATATCAAGCGGCATGATGAGAAGCATAAACAGTCGTTTAACTCTTTTGTTCCAGTATAAACACCCACAAATAGATAATTTTCCAGCTTGCTTCAGCTACATTTCCTCTTTTGTATTATTTTGTGTATTAATGTAAGATTTGAGGATCTCTCGAGAAGAATGAAAGAGATTAGTTAAACAAACAAATACAATGTAATGAGTAAAGAACACTCATTATCTGACACAACCAGTTTTCTCTAGAAAAGTTAGACCACAGTACATGAAAGGAGTACCCTTTGCATGGATGTAAAACCATTATAATGAAACAAATACAAGAATATCTCAAGTTAAACAAATGAAATAACTATTTTCTCCCTAGTTTTGTTCAAGAAGTTGCTGGGTTGCCTTTTCACCCTGCTCTCCCACGTGGACAGCAACAACGCACAAGTATGGCAGATTTTCTTCTTTTAATGCAAGGAAACACTTTTTTCTAGAAATAATGTTGTAATGAAATGTATCAAGAAACGAAATTATCATCTATGCAAAACACAAATGCAACATTTTCCAGCCTGAAGCTAAGTTGTCAGTTCATTGCTGATTGAAGCCATTTGGTTAAGGGTTTTTAACAACTGAATCACTTCAGTGATTGCACTGTGGTGTACTCTCACAACATTAAAAGAAAAGGGAATAGAAGAATGAAAACAGAGTCTAACTTTAGGTACAGAAAAATGAAAAGAGAGTATAACTTCAGGTACCAATCTTTTATTTTTTTGCACTGTTTAATTTAGAAAGTCTTAAAATGTATATAAGGAAACTATTTGTTTGTTAAAAAGCTGCCAAATACATCTAAGCCTTGGATAAATACATCTGATTTATGTTCATTATGTATTGCACTTAACATAAACATGCTGAAGATTTATTCTACTTAGAGGTGAGGTGAGGAACATGTCTCTGGGAACCTGTGGGCAATTAACAGCCAGTGAAGGTAACTACTCACAGACTGTGGGTTTTTCTATCACCATGGATCCCCCACCTCCAAAACTAAGCTGTCCCATTTGTCTAGGTTTGGCTCCCTCCCTGTGAAATCTGTTACATCTCTTGAGGCAGTTTTAGGCATAAAGGTTTGACTTTCTCTAGACTGCTACTGTGTCATCTCCCTCCTTCACCAATGATTAGCACCATCCTAGCACATTTAAGGCCAGTTTGATGACTCTCAGTGTTAAATTTCCAGTGCTAATTGCTCAAATTAGTTTATAGTGTGGTGATGGAAAAAAAGTCCTTTAGAAGTGGGCTACAAACACACTGAATGACTAATTTCCCTTTCACATTTATCAAACTTCAGTCTGGTATCTGCTGATTGAGGATCAAAGCAAGTACACAGTCAAGGAAATCATATGTACAGGTAGGTGGGGAAAACTAAGTCGTAGCTAAAAAAAATTAAAATAACAGAGCAAAGGGCTTCAAAAAATGCTTGAGAGGGAACACATTGAGGGCTACTCTACCTGGGTCACCAGTAGGAAAATTACACACAATTCCAAAACTCTTGAAAATTAATCACTAAGTGGAAGCAAAAGCTGAACTATTGGCTGACAAAAACTATGGAAACATAACACGGTAAAAAATGAAGAAGTGACAATAAAAAAAGAATTTTTCATACTTGTAATTACATTTTTTTAATTGACTCTCAGAAGGAAAGTTCAATTTGTTATTGTTAAAACCGGGGATAGAGACAATGTGTGAGACAGTTAAAAAATAAGAGAAATTTTGAATTTCAAATAAATTTCAGAAAATTGAAAGAAAAAAATCCTTTTTTAAAAATTCTTTAAGTAATTTAATAGCACGTAGAGGGTTTAAAAGATAGGTTTAAAGGATACAAAGGTTTTAAATGAGAAGCATTTAAAGGGACACAGGGAAGAGAAGAGGTCAGAGAATACTATTGAAATGTGATTACATAGTTGGAGCCATCATTTGTAATGATGATTACATCACCTGACCACCTTCTTTCTGAAGAGTTAACGCAAATACGCAGAAGTAGAGAGAACTGGCCTTATGAAAAATTTTTCTGGTCACTATTTTTGTCTTGGTTGAGCTGCTAAACCAAATAATTAGGAAATATTCCAGATTGGATTGACTTCTTTTTTTTTTTTTTTTTTTGTTGCGTCCTCTTGGGGAAACAAAACCACAGATGAAGTGTTAAATTTGTTCCATTTAACATAAAACATTGCCTTGTAATTCACAGGCATGCATATGACAAGTGCATACATTTGGTGAAGGATGCTGATGAGAAGGAATAAAACCCAGCCATTTTCATAGCTCGGCAGCTCAAAAGTGGTTTCCTGCTGTAGCCCAAAGGGTCTGAAGATGCTTCCATGTAGGAGTGAGAACGCCCTGATCAGTCATTCTTTTGACCCCATTCCCATTTACTGAGGCTCTCACTGAAACCATGTGTCCCACTGCGCATGTAGGCATTCTAATCCCCAAGCTGCACATCACTTCAGATCCTGACGTACCCTCGCTGTTTCTGTGGTCACTAACTATTTGATATAAAAAAAAAAAAACACTAAGCAAGAGAGACTAAGAATCTGCTAATCCTAAACTACCTGATGGTTTTATTGCACTCTCCTGAAATGCAGAACATCAAACACAGTGATGGGATTTGAACTTGCATCACATTAGTTCAAAATTCTCAGTTGTGAGCAGTACATCCCATGCTCTCACAATGACTGTCTCCCACAGCTACTTGAGAAGATATTTTCCAAAATTTTTCTTCTGGCTAAAATCAGTTTGGCAGATTTCATTTGGACCAACGCAATGCTGTGGGACAAGAAACTGAATTTTTTACAAGTACATTTTCCACAAGTAATTAAAAATAGTGTTACATAATTTCTTGAAAATATTGGTGGATGCAGAAATAAATTTGGTATATCCCCATAATGTAGTTTGCTTTTAATTACTAGGAAACAAGTCAATATGGACTAAAAAAATACGGATTACAAAGATCACAATTAAAGTGAAATAAAGTTTGTTATTATGAACTATACAGGAAATCACTGAAATTTCAGAAAGGTTTATAAGACCTTCACTTACATGAAGCAAGGAAAAATGTACAACTACACCTTTCTAGACTCTTTCTGATAATTACCATTAATTATATACTGATCTCAGTTCTTTATGAGCCCAACAGAAAGGGTATGTGACGTTAAGCACTTTTTGGGAGCATGACAGAGAAAAATCAAGTAAGATAACATACTGCTGCAAGTCTTCTGGTCAGCATTCAGAATGTATCCTTGTTTACATCTGCACAGGTAAGAGCCAGGGGTGTTTATGCAGAAGTGATCACAGTGATGCTCAACTATACTGCACATATGAGGCACTGAAAAAGAGAAAGTAAAATGTTATTAACTGCTGGCCTTAATTACTTGTGGTCACATAAACAAAAAAAAAAAGAAGGAAAAAAAAAGGGTGTAGAAGATTTTACTGAAGTAATTTAGAAGTTGCAAATTTAAATGTTGCTAATAAGGCAAAAAATAGGAGCTTAAGAAAATACAAGTACACAAGAGAGTATGTGAAAACATTAATTATTTTGTGGTCCCAAGAAGACAAAGAAACAAAACTACCATATTCAAACTTAGAAAATAAGTGGAACTTAAGTCTAAACTGTTTTAGAGGACATTCAATTTCTTGAATTAAGAAAATCACTATGCAGCACAATATTAAAGAAGAAGAACTACTAGAAAACAACTTAATGAAGAGAATATTTTGCTTGCTTAGTTATTCTGTTGAGGAACATGCAAGTAAAACATGATGACATGGGGGACATGCATCTCCAAGATTCACTAAGCAGGAGCTGATCTCAGCTACACTCCAGATTGTAAGTCTTCCTGAGCCTATTTTTAATCTGTTTGTATTTTATGTCTGTAATATCAAGTAGTGAAAGGCAACAAACTGAGACAGTAAAAAAGAAAAATAATGGTAGGCCCATTTTGCCAAGTTCACTGTTGAACTGTTTTTGTCCAGATCAGTATCTGAGAATTAGGAAATCTCCTTGATGTTTTCTTTCTACTGGAGCATTGCCTGTATGTCATTTCTATAATAACTCATTTTGCTCAACAGCAATTAGGGATCGATGTGCTCCGTAATGTGCTAGGGTTGACAAAGCTCAAAATGTATGTAATAGATGTTAGCAGTAATCTTCTAGAAGCCACAACAGAAGCCTGCTAAATAACTTAACATGTGGTATGTGTGGTACTTGTGGAAAAAAAAACCACATGTGGCCTTAAGAGATATACTATGTATCTCCTCCTTGGAATGGTTACAAGAATTACACATTTATTACTAATACACAAACCGCCACAATTCTCAAATCTCTTAATCAGCTTCTTGGATCTCATAAATTTCTGCCATAAAACTTCTTAAGTACTCTTATTTATGTTGATCAAGACCTGCTTTGATATCTTGTCTTTTCATCTTTTTGTCATTCTGAAAATGAAAACATTCAGTGACAGGCATCTGAGAATATATTGTTCCTGTCTGTTACCAACTTTCTGATATATTATCACACACACGTTTTTACACAGTGTCTCTGTTGCACCCATTTCACAGCACCAGTGGTACTCTGGTCATCAGTTCCATTTCTGTGGTGAAGAACCTGCTGTCTGAATGATTTCTGCAACCTCATCTGTTGCAGGAGGTGGTCACAGACAGGGACTGAAGTAATGGAAAGGGTGATCTCATAGTTAAGGAATTTGAACATGAGCCTTGTTGTGAATTATAGTTTATCTCTATGTCACAGGGTACTTATTTGATTTTGGGAAGCCAATAATATCAATATCTTCAAGGAAGAATCAACCTTCACACTGTGTCTGTTAAGATAGCGACAACTCAATCTGGATTTGCAAGAATGCAAGTGAAGGCTGTAGAGCTGTGAATAATATGTTGTATTAGTCAAAAAATGCTAAATACCCCAGAAGATCACACATGGAATAGCACTGAGTCAAATATTTAAAGCTAGTGGGTGATCTTGAAGGACTTAATCCTGTTGCTGTGCCTCCATTTTTCCCATTTAAAATGAGGATTACATCACTACCTACCTTACAGGAATATAATAAAGACTTTATTTGCCCCTGACTGCTCCATCCCAAGTTCTGTCTTTCTCACACCTCCTCTAATCTCCATATCCTTTCCTGGATTCTGTCCACATTTCTGTTTACATTCTTCTGAGTTTTCAACTCCTGTCTATTCCTCATGTCTCTGATTTCCGAGGATACTCTTTGCTTCTGTTTTACCTTCCTGACTAGTAATAAAAGAGGAGGCCCCTGGGATCCCTTGGCTTCAACTGCTGTTTCTGACATCCTCAGATCTTTAGCAGACAGAGGCAGCAACTGTAGGGAAACTCTGACTTAGGAGAGGATGGAGTGCAGCCAGTTTTTATGGATGTTCTTCTGAGAATATAGCTGATAGGCACTCAGTATCTCTGCCATCCATGAGCAAAGAGTGGTTAATCTGGTTTACTTTTCATTTTCCCCACAGAACTTCATTATTTGGCCACAGTTTTTTCTTATCATCACAGGAACCATGAAAACCTCACAGACGTAAGGGTGATGCAGACACAAGGATAGCTCAGGTGCCAAGGTATTTTCCCACAGCATGAAGCCCAGCAGGAGGCTGGGCATGACAGGAGACTTGACCAGAAGGGTGCCTTCAATTGCTTTAACAAAGAAACAAGGTGTCCAGATGTTCAACTCGGCTACAGTGATATTGCCTCTGGGTCCACACCAAGAGGACTTAAAAAATCTAACCACATTTCCCAAAAGGAATGTAGGTGCTCAGGAAGCCAAGGATAAATGCTCTCTTGAGAATCAGCAAGATGAATGCTGCTTCGGAGTCGAGAGCCAATATGAACATTAAGGATCCTATCTGCAATTTAGTACCTCAAGTTGAAATCCATATGAATCTAACAGCTAAATTTTCTGTTTCATCTGGGTCTGAGCTGTTAAGCACATCTTAGGATTTCACTTTCAATTCCCAGCACAACAAGATTGTGGATGCATTCCCTGAGAATGGGAGGCAACTGCAACTGTTGTCACCTCCATACTCCCCAACCTGCTACGGGCGGGGGTTGTGTTTTATTGAGGAGCCCACGTGTTTTGATAAGTGAGGTAAAAAACTCTAGTAAGTTTATTGGACACTGTCTAGTCAGAAAAAAACCCAAGGAAATGGTAGTTGTGCAGGATTTGTTTCTAAAACAAATCTTAAAAATCCAGTAAGATGAAGTTTTGAAGCATTTGCTGTTCGTTCCATTTGAACTCTCAGTCCATGATTAGTTTACTTTTTCTTGGTTTTTAAATATGTCTTACTATACCAGTTAAAAATACAGCAAGGAAGAAACAGGAAAAAAAATCTATTATCTGATGAATGTCTGTGTTGGTGTTTTGTGCTGATATAGTTCAGCTGCTCTTTGAAACAGTTTTGGAAAAGTCCAAGTAAGGAAAAATCTCCAGACTATCCTTATAATAAGCCTCAGTTCTTTTCTGGCAAAAGCATCCCTAGAGATGAGCAAGCATTTAATCTCACCATGCACTCTTTTCCTGGACTCTGCTGAAAATGCCTTAGCTTAATGCCAAATCTGTATGAAGCACATTCATATTTATCTCAGGAAAGAAAAAAAAAAAGGAGAATTATACTAACTATACAGATCAACATAAAATGAATTACATATGCCTTGATAGTTGTAAAAGGTAATTTCTCAGCAGGGAATTACACATGGAAGTGATATCTCTCTTGCAAATTAATACCTATTAAAATATTATTTACTTTATTGTATGAACAAATAATATCACTGCAATGGCTTTTCCTAATCTTCTGTATTTCAAATAGGTGGAATACAAACACTACTGTGTCTGTGTCTCACTTCCAGTCACAGGTACAGAAATTATTGTTTGCATAGAATTAATACATAAGCTTTGGAAGAGGAATCCATAGACTCCATAGAATATTCAATTAACCAAAAGATTGTTTATCATTTTAAAATTTCACTACTAAGGGAGATCACATTTAAAATTAATAGATGAAACAACTTACCTAATAATCAAACAGCAGAGGGTTGTAAATTTATTGCTATTATGCAATAAATAGGAAAATCATGATATGCTTGTTTGCCTCACTGCTTGTGACCACTAGGAATTAGATAACATTTTACAACACCTAACAGTAGCATTAGTTTTTCCCCACATGTATGAATGCTTTTCTGAATGTTGTCTGGCTAGTGTCCCTTCATTATATAAATTCTGACAGATAAGGTTTCATGTAAAAAGAAATAATTAATTATATTATATTTTTTTCTGTGTTTTACTTTCATCTGTGCATTCAAATCTATAAATAAAAATCTTACCACAAAGTTTGGTCTGGAAGGTAGAGGTCAGTGTTTCAATCTGACTGAAATTAGCCACCAGAAACACATGCTCTTCATGTGGTTCACTCCCAATGGACTTCAGAGTGTTCATATCTACTCTTCCCACGCCAATGGCAAAAATTAGGATTCCTGAGTTACGTGCTTTAGCAGCAATCTCAGCCACTGGATCCTGAGGTCTCCCATCTGTCACTATCATGATAATTCGGGGCACATTCTGCCTCAGAGGTCGAGCTCCTTCTGACTCTGAGAATGCGATGTTCACTGCGTACTGCAGAGCCAGTCCCGTCATGGTGCCCGTGGCCAGGTACATCATCCTCCTCACTGCTCTTTCGATATCCTGCTTCCTCCTGAAGGTCTTCAGCGAGAACTCCTGTTTGACTGTGCTGCCGTACTGAATCAGACCCACCTGGGTGGCATCAGGACTGATGTCCAGGAACTGCAAGATGGTTAAAATGAACTCCTTCACCTTTTCAAAGTCATAATGGCGGACACTGCGAGAGCTGTCAATGATGAAGACAAGGTCCAGACGTTTGTTGTTGCAAGTATTTTCTAAAAGGCAAAATGCAAACAAAAATACTTTACAAGAATTTCAAAATGCAAATAGGCTTGGGTTGACTGTCTAAACACTCTGACAAGTGCGTTGAAAATTCAGGAAAAATAGGAGATCTCAGAACTAAGGCTACTTAAGCAACATAAATTTGTTCTCCAGTAAATAAAAAAAACTTGTCTGTTACATGATCATGTTATGTATTTGTGTCTATATGCGTGTGTGATCAGTGCCCAGAAATGGTCAATGGCAGCGGAGTGGGTAGATAGAATCACAGAATCGTAGAACCATCTGGGTTAGGGTTAGGAACCTCAAAGATCACATAGTTTAACCCCCTGCCATGGCCAGGGACACCTTCCACTAGATCAGGCTGTGCAAAGCCCTGTTCAACGTGCCTTTAAACACTGTCAGGGATGGGGCATCCACAACTTCTCTGGGCAACCTCTTCCAGTGTCCCACAGTCAGTTTTTCCCAATATCTAATCTAAACCTGACCTGTTTTAGTTTATTTTAGTTTATTATGCCTTGTCTTATCACTACATGCCCTTGTCAAAAGTCATTCTCCAGGTAATTTTGCCACACCCTGTTCTGTCATTGTTGAGATTTTGGCCTCAATCACCACACAAGGTGGAAATCCCTCCTGAATTACATAGTTACTATTTGAGTGGGCTGCACTGTGATGCTTTTTGTGGTAGTGCCTGAGAATTTAGAAATCTGATACTCATGATGTAGGGTGGCATCAGTCCTCCATTACAAAGAGGGAAAACAGAACACTAAGAAATCCAGGTCAAAAGCATCTGTTAATTGCACTGACTGATAAGAGACATGAAGAGACTAATTTTTCAGGGAAGCTGCATTAAGTAGCACTTTGCATGTACAAAGTACAGTTCTCAATGACGTCAACTGCAGCTGTGAGTGCTCAGCACTTCTGCAAATCAAACCCCATGATTTCAAACACATAATTAATGGCCATCTGGTAAAAGTTTCATGTATTGGACTAGCTCAGCATAACACAGAAATTCTGTGGCTACAGCAGAGAGAAAATCCTGTTGTCTACAGTGGTACTCTGCTAAAAGACCACTCATACACTCCCTGAAATCTATTTCAGCCATCAGCAGTCTTTCCTTCCAAGAGCCACTGAAGCAGAAATACCACAGAGTATGTCTATATCTGACAATTGCACAGGCCAAGCTATCATGGATAACAGCAGAAGTGAAACCTGGCTGCCCTCTGGGCATACTACAAGCTTTCTGGGTCCCTGGGTACATCCTCTGGCTTCTGCTCAGCATCTTCTTTCTGAAAGAATATGAGACGTGTGTGAGTTGCATGATGAGAATGGATAGGGACTGACCATTCACAGGAAGACAGCATATAGCAGGCTTAAGGGAACCCTGGGAGGTGAGCCACGAGCCTTGTCACAGAAGAACACATATGGAAAAACATTAAAAGGACTTTGATGGGATGCTGATGGAAAGAAATTAACTGAGGTTTAATATTTACATTAAAGACTCCTCCAAATCAGGAAATCCCTGAGTCACAAAAGCATGGTAGTTGAGGTACCTGAAGGTAACATTGCCTTGTCCTTAAACAATTTCGCATGCATCTAGTTTTGATCTCTGTTAGACACATAACACAGGGTTAGATAGACCTATGGTTTCTATCAGTGTGTCCGCTCATCTTAAATTCCTGTGGCTATGAATAAATCTGTGAGGCAGTTAGTTGTCCTTTGTCTGCCTAGCTTGAAAGACTAAAGATGGCAAGAATGATCATCAAACTGCAGTGGCGTTCTCATTTTACTAAGTTGAGATACCCCTAATCAGTAATTTGCCTTCCTGCCCAACTGAGTTCAATTCCCAGTGCACTCTCATCCATCTTTTGCAGTGAATGAGGCAAATGCTTGGTGGAAAAGTAGTGTTTGACTGTATAATTAAAGGTCATGTCATACTGCACAAGTACAAGTGGGCCAATCAATTGGAAAAACCTCTGTCTGTAGTCAAGCCTTTAAACAAGTTCACTTGTGACTGCTGACAAACACTCATGGTGCACTTCTGCCAAGGCAGGGGGTGAGAAGGATGCCTGTTTCACTGGTTAGCTCAGAGGCCTCTTTCATAGATTACCAAGAACATTCATTGGCATAGAATAAAAATGCTCTTTAATGACAATAAAAATGACTGCCTGGATTTATTCATGTGCAGTCTACAGTATGGCTTTATTCATAAGCGTAGGAATATGCTTGGGTTGCTTATTCTTTCAAAATCAGAGCAGGCTGAATGTAAGCCAAGTGGAACAGAAACAAAATTCCAGCTCTAATGGGATACAGATAGCCTGACATAACTTTTTTCCATCTTATTATCTTAATTATAATTATTCTTACTGATCATCTTTACTAATATAACATGAAATACAAAGATAATGCTAAGTTATGATTTGTGGGAGCAGAGCAAGAGGAAAGGAAGATAAGTACAGAAAAAAGGGCTAAAAATATGTGTGTGTATATGTGGGGAAGGACAGACAAGGAAGGAGGGTAAAATGACTGCTATTTTACTTTCCTTAAAACATTTCAGCATGGATTCATTAAGGGTAAATCATGCTTGACCAACGAGATTGCCTTCTATGACAAAACAGCTGCCTGATGGATGAAGGGAGAGCAGTGGGTATTGTCTACCTCAACTTCAGCAAGGCTTTTGGCACTGTCTCTCACAACATCCTCATAGGCAAAATCAGAAGGTGTGGACTGGGTGAGTGGGCAGTGAGGTGACTTGAGGACTGGCTGAACAGCCTATCCCACAGGGTCCTAATTAGTGGTGCAATTGAAGGCCTGTCACTAGTGGTGTCTCCCAGTGTTCAAACATTGGGCCTGGTATTGTTTAACTTACTCATCAATGACTTGGATGAAGGACAGATGCCTCCTCAGCAAATTCACTGATGACACAAAGCTGGGAGGAGTGGCTGGTACCCCAGAGTGCTGTGCAGCCCTTCAGAAGGACATCAACAGGCTGGAGAGATGGTCAGAGAAGAACCATGTGAAATTCAATGAAGGCAAGTGCTGGGTCTTGCACCTGGGAAGGAATAACCTCAGGCACCAGCACAGGCTGGGGGCTGACCTGCTGGAAAGCAGCTCTGTGGAGAAGGACCTGGGGGCCCTGGTGGACAACAAGCTGTCCATGAACCAGCATCATGTCCTTGTGGGTGCATTAGGAAGAGCATTGGTAGCAGGTTAAGGGAGATCATCCTACCCCATTGTGCTGGATTACTTAAGAAAAATCTGCTAATCTGAATGAAATACAGTGTATTTCAAAACTACTTTGACCAGCAATGTTCTACCTATATAAATAACAAACATTTGCAAATTAAAATGTATTTAAAATCTTTGTCTTCTGAATTGGTGGGAATTTTTAATAACCCTGTAATTATTAAAGTTGATTTAACTGAGATGGGCTCAATGAAAAAATGTAACACTTTTATGGATCAAAAATTCAGCTTGGTGGTATTCTGAGGAGTGGCAATCAGTAATGACTCAAAGACCTAAACACTCATCCCCTCAGATAAATTTCCAGTGGTAGATTTTTAGCAGTTACATGCTTTTGCACTTGCCCTAAAAACTGTAATCTCTTCCTCTGACCAGATCTCATTTTAAACAGAGAGCTTTCTTACAATTTTGGCAAACATCTTCATACCCAAAAGGAACTCCCTTCTACTCTTCTTATGAAAAGTGACATACTCATTGAAAAGAACTACTCATCCATAAACCTGCTTCTAAGTCAGCAGAGGTTTTGTACTGCCAACACAAAAGTTAAAAAATCCCTCAGTGTGAGTTGTATTGTCCAAAGGAGAGGCCAGGAGGGGCAAAACAAAGACAGGAGGAAAGATCAAGTCAGTAGTAAATATGTTCTCCTCCTCCACTTTGTAAATGACAGTTACAGTGATGGCACCATCACAAAACTAACAATGCAAGGACATTTCAGTTCTACTCTGAAAAATCCACCTGGGATCCAATTACTGAGAAATACGTAAAACAAAGGTTAAAAGAATATTTCATATTGAGCATCTTAATTTCCTCTAAACTTGAAAATTCTGTTAAATTATTTTCTCTGATGCCTGCAGGTTTTCTTCTAATCCTTTCTCAAAGCAAATTACATTCAGGCCTGAGTCTCTATTTTGGCTTTGACAAAGCTCACACTGCTTTGATTTTGTTCACTCACCCAGGGTCTGTGTCTGAGAGCGTGTTTCTACCCTCTCAGCTTACCTCTAACTAATGCTACATTCCCTTAATACAACTAAAGCAGCACCAGGGAGTTTTCCTGGTCATTGGAATTGACTCTTCTAGGCTGTTAAGTCATTAGAAGAGTTCCTGATACTGTTGCCCTAGAACAATTCACATTTTCTCAAGCAATCCTCAGGCATGATATGGGAAGCAGCATGAGCCAGGGCTCCATGCCATGTGTATGCAATCTCTCGGTGAGCTCAGGGCATTCCACAGCACAGAAGCAAGCTGCCTTGTACCGCTGGTCTATCTCAGTGCCAGAGGGCAGCCTCAGGTACCAGCTAAGCTCAGGGCCAGCTGGTCTGCATCCACAGTGTTAAACTCACCTTCCCACTAAAACAGAGTGGCTGCATGCAAGATGCCTACTGGGAATAAACCCTGTAGGGATTACTCTCTGTAGCCTCTGAACCATGCCTGGGAATTGCCTGGGGAATGACAGTCACTGTGGGCCACAGACAGCTCCAGCCATTTAACAGCAACATTGATGGTGGAGTTCCAATGTCCAAGAATGTTCCTATCACTGTTTAATTTGCTCAAACATTTCCACTTAGGGATAATCAAACCGAAGCCTTTCAAAAAGGACCGAAGTTTTAGATGGTGATTTTTCACAATATTTTGCAAGCTAGCTCTCCTGAAAAGACTGCTTGTCTAAAAATGAGTTAGTTATCTTCTGTTGTTGTCCTACATCTTTATGACTCCTAAATACTTTTTTTTTTTTTTAAATCTGGATATTACTTATTTGGTTATGTACTTTTTTACTCTAATAGATGAGAATGGATAAATGTTAAAGAAGGTTACTTTATGCAAAGCAACAGGAGATCAGTTCAACCTGGTAAACACTACAGCAAAGTTAAAACACTAAAAGATGTTTGCTATAGAGTACGACAATTTAAACAAAAAGAATGGATTACATCAGTTAAGAAAAAATGAGATCACAGAAAAATTGTTGCCTGAGCAGGCTTTAATGGTAATTTTAAGATTTTGTGTTTCTTAGCTCACTCCACAGTAATGTATATACAAAAAATTACATGTCCTATGACACTGCCAGCAGTAACACCAGGTTTATTTTTAGATTTTTAGAACAAGTCTTCACTCACAATTAAACAAAAGAAGATAAAACTATTCTCCCAGTTAATAAATTACATAACTTCTTCCTAAATTTATCTTCTTTCTTTGTCACTTTATTATTTCATTTTTCCTCTAGCCCTGAATCTTACTTGCCTACCTTCTCTTTACAACTTCTTTCTTTATAAATCTCGGTATAACTCCTACCAGATCTGTTTCAAAATGTATGAACTTGCTGGGTGTCAAATATTTGTAGTTGAAGTCCACAGTTCTACTTTTCCCTAGCTAAATAGCCAGCCAGAAAGATTGCATTTGACAGGTTCTCAGATATTTAAAAATTATTAATTAGTTCATCAAGAAGGTTTAATCTTTATCATACAGTCATACAAGTAAACCATACTCAAATTTCCAATTAATTCATAAATATACCAAGTAAAAAATTATTTGGAAAACACATTCTGTGATTGTAGCAAATAATAAATTAAGAAGACCATAATCCCAAGCACTTCTTGTCTCTAGTGAGACATTCTGAGCAAGTTAGCTTCCATTGTTTTTTTCTCATTTTAATTAAAAGAAGGACAAAGTATGGTATGGTGCATTTCAGGCATAATCATACCTAGTTCCTGAAGTAAACATAAGAACCCCTGTTCAGCATCCCTTTCCTAGGACACATATGTTCTGCACATGGTTCTGCAGGTGACTCCACCTCTTGCCAGCTCTGGGACAGGCCCTGGATGCAAGAGTTGCTCCCCTACTCCCTGGTCCCATCCTTGCTCTGTGCCTTTCCCCAGCCACACAGGCCTATGGCCCTAACCCAAATATTCGCTACGAGTTTGGCAGCTCATCTATTCCTCTTTACAAATTTCTTCATCTGGGAACAATCTCTAAATGGAAAACAGCCTCCAGACATTTCCTTACTGCCTCTGACAAAATTTCTTCAGAACTTCCAAAATTTCTGGGAGTACAGCACAGGAAGAGGCTCTTGTCCAGAGATTTCCATTTCCTTCTACATGCAAATACTTCGTTATTAGTCAGTGCAAGAGGGTCCATTACTTTGTTCTCATTTCACCTCACTATTTCTATTCCTTCCCTGTCATGCTTTTCAAAATAACAAGGTTATTATTGACATTAAGTATCTCTAATTCCAGAATCCCAAAACTGTATTTCTCCATTTCTTTACCAACACTGTTGCTGTTTCTGTCATGAAGTTAAACTATCGTGTAGGGATACTCTCAAATTTCTTAGTTCTTTTTGCATATTTCAGCTGTTCTGAGATGGAAACTGCTGGGTTTCCTGACAGGAGTCAAACCTGCTTTCATGGCCAGGAGGACCAGGGAACAGGTTGTTTTCCCGGCTGGCATGGGATCACCTGCAATAGATGGATAAAGAATACTGATATCCCCAAGCACTGGCAGCATCAGTATCTACCCACTGTTTCCTGACAGAAGCCAATGTTATATGCTCTCAGCTTAGGATAGCTTACACCCAGGAGAGAGGAGGAATTCATTTTCTGAGCCATGATGGAGAAAGCCTGTGACACACACAATTAATGCTACTTTGCATCCAGTTCCCACAGGCAGCCTGAAGGCACTTGCTCTGGTTGTGCCTGTCTTTTTCTGCACTCATCTGTAAAACATCAAGTCACAACCAACACTAAAAGGGTGATTATATGGGAGAAGGTGATCTTTGTATCTTTCTCCTTAAAGATCTGAAACTCCTGTTTTGCCTGAGCTACTCAGGGCATTGTTGGAAGGACACAGAAATCATTAGAGAAGGAACAGTTACAGAAAGTAAACAACTGTTAGTAGTAGCATGGAAAATTTAGAGAACAAATGAGACCTTATTGAGTTAGTGCTGTCCTGCTTTCAGGATATTAGCTTAATGTTTTTAAAAGTCCTATCCATACTTTTTTTTTTAAAGTCATCCATGTCTTTGTTTACAGGGAAAGCTGTTAGCAACCTCAACATTACTCATTGATCAGCTGACCTGAAACCACATATTTCTATCCATTGGTAACGGTCTAAGTCCTAGACACTTTTCCAGAACAAATTCAGAAACAGCACGGTGGGATAGTGCTGTATATCATTTCCCCCTGTTTCCCAAAACATGTGGGACATCATGCTACTGGCAAACCAGTAGTTCTACCACTTGAGCAGTACTTAAATAAGTAGATGGTGTCTTCAGGCTTCTGAAGCAATTTAAATGTTGTCTTCATTCACAACAATATCTGATTACTCACTCACACCTATAAAATGAGACATTCCTTAAGTTATGCAAATGCTGTTTCCAGGATTTTCAAGTTAATTTTGCACATATGTGCTTTTTAAATTAAGAAGTAAAGCACTCACAATGAAGTCAAAACCACCACACTTTTGAGTATCAGTGCTCTTTCTTTTGGCCTGATCTTTCTTCAAGACAAAATACACAAAGGAGGTTTTGAGCTCCTTGAGAACTTACCCAAAACAACAGTTTGTAATTTTACTCACTGAATTACTGTCAAGCAAACTCTTTTTCAAACAGAAATGGCATTTCACAGTAATTTGTGGGGGTTGTAACAAACAAATTCAGAAATACAAAGATAATTTGCTGTTAATTTCATGATTCAGTTTTTTTCTGTAGCACTAGATATTTTTTCCTCCCGTGGAAAGATTACAAATCACTTTAAAAAGAAAGGAAAAGGGAAAAGGGAAAAAGAAGGGGAAAAGGGGGGCAAAGTTAAAAGAATAAGAAAATAAAATGAAGAGAGGAAGAAGGAAAGAAGGAAAAGATTTTGTTAGAGGAAATACTTACACATTAAAGAAATACAAGGCAATTTTTTGTGATGCTGGAAACAGAATTATATCCCATATAACTTGTATTACTGAAATACCCTTTAGGTGGCTTGAAACTGAATGAAGTTTTGATACATTAGTCGAAAATTCATAACAAATACTAAATAGAAGGGTTGGCAAGCATACTGTTGTTCTGTGGTTAAAAATTGCTAACACAGACCAAAATGCACACTTTCTGATCTCCGTGATAACTGGCTGCAGATGAGTGATAGGACACAAGTCCCTGGGGTCTGTCATTGTCCCAGCCAGCCCTCAAGGCTCATTAGTTGGGCCTGTTTAAGGGATAACAACTGCTGCAGGGAACAACTGGCTGAGCAGGGATATCATTGCTGTTCAGATCTTGCCTTCTCAGACTCCAGGTCCTCTTTAGGGGCTGGAGAGGAACAGCCTTAGCACAAATTAGGTTACCAAGCCTCAAAACCACAGAGAGAGGGTGTCCTACTGTGCATAAAACCCAGAAATCCAAAAGAGCAGCTACTTCAGGGGAGAGGCCAACAGCTGAGAGATTAAGATAAAAGTTGAAGTTTCAAGAATTGGTATAAAGTCCCCGGGAGACCTTTCAGCTATTGAAACAAACATTACTGTGAAGCAAAGCACATCATTGTTAATATTGCTTTGAGGCACAAAGACTGTAATATGTACCTACACACCCCAGAAGGAAGAAATAGGTGAATTCCCAGACTGTAAAATGCTTTGCTTGTTCTTTTTCCAAATATAACAAGTTTCTATCTATATGGCAATTTTATGTGTTGATTAGAGAACTGAGAAGTAAATAAATTGAGAGGTATTTTATTAGCTTGTATCCTTATAAAAGTTTGGTTAGGATTGTGCTTATACTTTAACTAATTACATGATAATTCAAAAGATGCAATTTGCAACCTCTTCCTACCTTTACCTTCTGCCTTGAAGAGTTTTCATCTTCCCTAGTACTATACCAGTACAGAATGTAAAACACCTTATGTAGTTATTGTGACACAATTCTGACTTTAATTGCAATATAGACTTCATCTACAACAATTCTACTTGACATGTTTGAGGACAAAAATCTTGGCAGGGTTGCATTTATGTGAAGAAATAACAAATACACACATGTTGAGGCTGTGAATGAGTTTCTCACAGCAGTTATCAGGCCATGTTGGATCAACAGTCCACATTAGCAGAATTTAGAGATCTCTGGCCAGCTCTTAGTGCATAAACGTACAACAAATTCAACAAAAACTAAACAGGAATCTTATCTGCACTCCACAGAAGCATCATGGACTGGACTCACTTTTGTCATATATTTTTCCCCTCTGATTTGCAGCTAAAATTACTAAGAATGGCTAAACTGATAATGTTCTTGAGCCCTAAACTTACATACACTCAAGTTTAAGAACTGGGTCAGATATAAGAATGCTTGGAATAATTTTAACTGACTGTAGCAAGTGATTTATAAAGTTAGTCAGCGCTCCATGTATTTCATTTTACTTCTCTTCATATTATTAGAGGAATAAGATATATACAACCAAGAGACAAATCATCATATATTTTGTTGCAAAATATAATTTAACACAGACAGGGACATTCCCATTAAGCAGCAGATTCCACTGAACAGGAGCCAAGTACATTTCCTTCTTGGCCTCCTTTCCCTGCTCTTTTAATTTTGTGCAGTGTCAGTTAATCTCTTGTAGTTTCTTCTGGTATCATATAGTACCTAAAGGAATGCCCCTCAAATTAGCTTTTCTCCTCACATAAATAGTTATTTTCAAAAACAGGTAGCTGCATGTTTTATATTCCTAAGGACCTAGAGACCTCTCCAAAGAAATATGTCCATGGGGAAAAAAATACATGCCCCATTTGCAAGAACAAGAGTTCATCTTACAGGATTTTAACAATGTTGAAATTTTGCTTTGCTTGTTTTATAATAAAATGATTAAGATGCAGTTGACCCTCAGACTCAATTTCTCTTCAGCAAAAAAGCCCATAACATCAAACACCAAAAAAGTGCTACATCTTGCAAGGACTGAACACATGTTGCTACCGAGGATGGAACCTGCTGAGTGGGGCTGTGGACTGTGACCTGAAAACATGGTATGGAAATTCCCACTCTGGACAACTGACCCAGCTCTTCCTCAGTCTGCTTAGGTGCAAAGTCCATTTCACTATATCTGAAGGGAATCAACTCATGCAACAGACATAATTTTATCTTTATAACCATGTAGCAAGTATATTACTGCTTTTCTTTAGTATCCAAAAAGCTAAGCTGGCAAACCGTGCTTTCAGCCATCTCTCTGTAACCTAACAAAGCAGATGCACTGAAAAGGAACAAGGATTTTGTCTGAGAACCAAGTAAAAACTCTTCAGAGGTCTCTTGTAACCTTTAAAAGAGAAGATTCTAAAACAAAAGAATAATTTCCTTTAATGAATCAGAATAAGGTCAAAGATCCAAACTCAGGATGAAATTAATGGTGAAGGAGAGAGAAGGCAAAATTTAGTTCATACATCACTTAAGCATAGAGGTGACTGTCCTCTGCTACAAATGGACCTTCTAATTTCTTTCTGTTGTTTCGCAAGTTTCTGCAGAACTGTGGAAATGATCCTGTAAAACATACAAGGCAATGCACCTACTTAAAGCAGTATCTGCAAGCAATCTAATATAAATTACTTTATTACTTGAAATATATGCATATTTTCTATCTAATATGCTGCAAGAAAAAAATTAAGAATCCGTTAGAAGATTAATTAATTTGGAACAATTGACAAGGTTTTAATACTTGGAAGTTTGATTCAGTGTTTAAAAAAAGAAAAACTTGAAAGCAGTTTGGCTTTCAAGGGCCACATAGACATGGTTCCAAAAAGTTGATGTTCAATTGATCCTTGTATAAAATATTTCAGATCTTTAATGGAAATTGTTACCTATAGCAATAATAGTTTTACACAACAACAAGCAAGGCAAACATCTGCCAAATTAAAACAACACACATTGAGATTTAGTTGAAAGACTGAGGAAAAATAAAAAATACATCTTTTCAAACAGATCATTCCTTCTGAAGCATTTGTTAAAACGTATAGGCTATTAGCCCTAACACAACAATTAAGAAACCTATGAAGTATTAGTGCATGGCTGGATTTTGCATCCATTCCATGTCGCTTATTCATCTTGTCAGTTTCCAGGAGCCAGGACTTTTACTTCTGCACATGGACACAACTAGTATTTTACCAGTTAATAGTTATCACAGGAGTATAATATTGTTTTAAAAATTGGTGAAATGAAGAAAAAAGGAATAAAATTATTTTACTTACATAGCATAATCCTTCCTTTTAGTCCTAAAACCTTTTTATTCCTAAAAAAATAGATGTCCACCAAAAAAAACCCTCAACCTGAGCTTTTATTACTTTTCCAGGTACCTGTTGGTTCTTTCCAATTATATTGCTCTTTTTACCCTGCCAACCAAGTCTTTTCATTACAGCAGCAATTGTCACTGCTACTTACAGTATGCATACTGTACAGAATGTGACAGCTTCTAATCCCTGTTAAACTGCTGGAATTCTGGAGTGATTTTATTAAGTCTATTGACCTGATGTCACTGAGATCATGGTTTGGCCCCGCTCTTTCTCATGTCATTTAAGGAACACTACAGCTTTCCAGCAGAGTGGCATGCATTTTACACATTCTGTTCTTCACAGAGAGGAACATTTTTACCATGCTACTGTTACTATACATGGCTAAATCTGAAGCAGGTGACCTAATTTATTGAAACAGAATGCAAGGCCCAAAGGTCTGACTCCAAACTGCCACGTACTTTTATGGGCTGGATCAGGGAATGTCCAAAGTTTCTTGCATCATTTAATGTCTTGAAAAGGTTCTTTTAGCCAGAGCTGCCAGAACTCTGCATCCTTCACATGCCAAACTGAGTAGGAATCGAGAAGTTTCCAAATGCAGGGACCAGAAATCTTTTGGCTTTTGAAAGAAGAAATAGATAATTTAATCTATATATTTTTATTTATATTGAGTGTAATCCTTTTCATATATTTTTCACTATTTAAAATATGAAAAAACCCACTATAAAAGCAATTTAAAAAATCATAGGGAAAAGGGCAAGCTGACAAATGTGACACTTTCAGTTTCTACATATAATGCCTTGTCTTTGCATTCATTTTCTAGAGAGATGGGCAGTTTATTTCTTAAAGTAATACGCTCACTTGGAGTATTTGCTGGGAACCCTAAAATATTTGGGAAGAGCTGCTATTTAACCACATTTTAGAATTTATGATTTTAGGAAGCTTGACATTCTTATTAAGTAAGGTGTGAATGTGGGTTATTTTTGCTGTTCTATATCCACATTTTTTGGTGAACTAGATCTCCAGAGCTGTGGCTTTTAGCCAGCAGTTTCAGAGCCCCGAGTGTTTCACGACCGCATCTATTAGTTTTGAGAAAGATGAATAAGAAAAGGAAACCTGTTGTCATTTGGTTTAAACTTGTCCTATAGGAATTGAAAACCAATGTTTTAAAGTTAACAAATTGTGAGTTGTACTTTATGGAATTTTACATTATTTAAAGGACTACATTTTGTCTGGGGAGTTTCACTGATAAAACTTGGCACTCCCCTCTCTGTCACCCATTCTCCCAAGTTCTGGCCTGCTTTCTTCTTTCTTCCCAATATATCTTCTGCAGGTCATTTCACATTCCTTATGTTCACCTAGGTTAGGTGACCTTTATGGAGAGGCAGCCCATTTACCATCTCCCAGGGGCTGGAGAGAGGTATCTAATTAGACCTACTATTGATGTGAATCATTAAACCCCGATGATAGGCCATGTCCAAACCCCATCCATGCTATGTTTTCATAATCTGACAATTTCTTTTAAACAAAGAGCAAAAGAAAGTTATGCTAAGTCACAAACTGTTAGGAGATGAAAATGTTGACCAACAGACCGCTTGATGACATACAGGTGATGATCAGCAAGAGAGATGAACCTAGTATTTTAAAATATGACAGCCACAAACTAAAACTGATACATCCTGTCCTCAGATTCCTGGTAAAAGAGGAAAAGTGTGCTAATCATTATAAATAAAGTAAATCTGACAAAATGAAGGGATGAGCATGTAATGAGCACTGTAATGACAAGCCTCATTTCAATAGCCACAGTTTTCCATTCAATCATCTTTATGCACCTCACATAAACATAGACAGCTAAAACTTTCTGGCATGGTAGAAGAAATGTTTGACAGAACCTCCATGGACCAATATGTATTTCTCTAAACACTGAAAACAAGGTCTTTTTTTATAAGCCAACAGTCCAATTTATTTCATACCACTTACATAAAGTAAATCTAGTACCCTAAAAGTAAACACCTTCTTTCAACTGCTGCTAACTGGTCAACAAACCTTATCATGTTCCTGCTGATAAATGAAAATCTTCTTTTTACTATAAACTAATTCAGCCAGGGTTTGGCCAGCTGTTTATGCCTTTTATTGTTTGTATTTGAGATGGCTTTTGGTAGTGGAGTTTTGGCGATTTTTGTGTGTAACTTACCTAGCAGAGATTGTGTGTTAACATCCCTTCTGCGGGTGAAACGTCTTCCAGGGAGATCTTTTGCCATGACAGTGGAAAGCAGAGTGTGTGCCAATAGCAGAAAGAAGCATGTAATCATTTTCTTCATCTTCAAGAAACAGAGGGACATTCAAGGATGTGAAACTGCAATAGAGAAGAGACGGATATAAGTTCTTCAATTACATAAAGAGATACTCTTCAACCATGTCAGCTACCCAGCAGCATTACTTCACTTCTATCACATACAAATAGGCAGATACACTGGAATGGAATAATACCTACAGTTTCAAGAAATAAGATCTACATAATAAAGTAGCAGTTGGCAGTCCCTGCATAGCATTTATAAGTATTGTTAGTTGAAGTTCACAGTAAATATCTACAACCATTCATAATAATCAAGTATTTTTAAAGCAAGAAAAGGAACTTTGTTTCAGTCAGCCTCTCAGCATAAATGGGTTTGAGTGGGTCACAAATATATTTTTGTTATTCCATTCAGCACTCCGTTGCATTTTTTTCAGAAGTTTAATAGTTTGGGTAGTCTGAGGGATTCTTGCTTCAGAAAATCTTAGAGAATTAAAATTGAGAGAAGAAAATATATTTCAGGAACAGCAACTATAAATGTGAATGGGTGACAGCTCATGCTTTCTTTTCAGAAGGCAGTCCATGGTTGTTGACATGAAGATAACAGTGCAGGATGAATCTTGTTTACTGGAGTAGACACCTGAGGACAGGCAAGGAGCAATTCTTGCTAAAGAAACGCCTAATACGAACACACTCCTACCCTCACAGTGCTCTAAAATACTCTTTCAAAAGAAAGCTATGCTTACCAGAAAAAGAGTTTTAGTTTCCTCACCTTAAAAAAGAATTACATATAGTATAAAACAAAAATTTAAGTGAAATTACATCTATTTTCAATAAGAAGAATAAAACTCCAAACCATAACAAGTTCCCAAAGCCAAAGGCTTTGATAACATATACTGATGCCACTGATGTCACCCCTTCTTCCACACTGAAATCTTCTGTGCTGTTTTCCTGAGGTGATGACAGCCTGGACTTGTGTGCTCTGCTCTAGTTCCAGGTAGGTATTTGTGTCCACTGCTGCTTGCATTTTTACATGACCAGTTTCTATGGTGGTCGCATGGCTGCTCTGCACACAGTTCTCCTACAGTTCTCCATTTATCTTCTGGGTCTTCTGCAAGGTTTCCTGTCTTCACTCTAGAATCTGGATGGTGTTTGCTGCACCACATTTGGTATTTAACACTTCATTTTCCCAGCAGGCTCAACCAGGCTGCTGGCACAACCCTCTGTAGCTTCACGTGGCTGACTAACCCTTGCTCTGCCAGCTGAGAACGTTTTCCCAAAGTACCAAACTAAAAAGTCGTATTTTTGTGGCTGCCTGAGGAATATGTTTCAATCATTTTTATTCCAGCTGTCATGGCAGGGGTGTTCAGCATTATACAATTGGGAGACAACTCCCCTGGGCAGACCCAAGACCAAGTCACTGCAAGACAAACATCCTGAACACCTCAAAAGAAAAAGACCGCAAGAGGAGGCGTGGCAATCCATGGAGCTTTACCAAGTTGAGCACAGATGTGCTGGCTTCCACTGCTCCACTCCTGTACCCATGGTTAGAGGAAAAAGAAGGTCCCATGAGGAGCTTTCACAGCAACCTTGGAGCAGTCTGTGCAACACACTGCTGTGTGGCACATGTGAAGAAGCTCCTAACAGAGAACAGACAACTGCTCACAAAGGTACAAGCTGGTGAGGGCTGCTTGCAGTATCTGCAACTTCTTGTAGAAGTTTGGCATAAAGGAGGAGATTCTCCAAGAAGATAGCATGTAAATAGACAGGCTCTCTGTTCTTTTCAGGCTTCCCTTGCTCCCTAACTGGCTGCTAGTCAAGAGCTGAATATTGCCGTGGTGTGTTCTTATCAGTTTTACCTGTGCTTACTTATCCATAAACCCATGCATCAGGGTAATTTTCCTTATGCACTGTTATGGATTTTAAACTTCCACGAACTACAGTAAAGGAGACTGAAAAATAAAATTGGGACTTCACCTTCAAAATACCTGTTTCCTTTGTTGGATAGCAGTGAAACAACACAAGCCCGTTTCTACACTTTCAAGTATCTTTCTGTGGAAGTCTCCTCATAAGGGATTGATGGCTGTTTTAGACAGAGGCACTACTGAATATTCAGTGTCAGTAGTGATAAATCAAGGCCCTTCTCTGCTGCTTGGTGTTGTTATTAATATTTGTCCTCTTCACTGTGATAACTCTTAAATAGTATCATGGGAGAGGAGAGATGCTCTGTGGCTCATGATGAAGTCAGTGTCCTTCCATCTCTTACCCATTTCAGGAAAACTTCTTTTATAGAGAATCAGAAAACCCTCCCACTGGCCTGGAAGACCACCTTTTTTACTCTCAGATACCTTAAAAATGTACCTGTCTTTGCTGAGCGGATTGTGCTGAAAAAGAAACTGGAAAACTAGTATAGTAATACGTTTCAGCTCATGCTCCCTGTTCCTCTTGGTGGTCTTCCTTCTCATCTTGCAATACAAATTCCCTTCCAAGGCTAAAGCAGAACATGAACTCCACAAACTCCTACCTCTCCACTTTCTCCAACTGCCACAAAAACTGGCACAGCGCATAGAACAAGAAATTCTCAGCAGTTACGTGGAACATCAACACCTTTAGTATCTGCAAATACTATTCCCTCTTCTAAATCCTCTGTAATTTCTCCTCATAGATGGGAGGGAAAGAGAAGTAAAAAAAAGCACTGGAGGCAGCAGTTATTACAACTACAGAAGCTGCCTTCAGCTTCTCTTGTTTCATAGTTAAAAGAGACGGCCGTTTACTTTCATTAAGGTGCCAGCAGATCTAACTTCAGTATTTTTAAGTTATAAAGAATGAAAGTGCATAGAAGAGAAATCGTTTGGAATTTCTTTCAGCACTCCTTATTCTCTACCCGTTTTTAAGATAACAGGAAACTGATCAGATCAAAAGCTTTTACTGAAGCTAGAGGAACTACTGCCAATCTGTGTAAATCAGTAAAATCTGTGTCTGTGTCCTCAAGTTAGCAAACACAGTGAGGTACTTGGAAAAATAAACAAGATTTTATTACATGAAGGCCACAAAATACTTCATTCTCAAACACATCATCTCAGGAATCAAAAAAAATAAGGACTGCAGGCACTGTAAAGCCCTGTTAACTATCAGTTACAACATGTTCCACGATGCTTCACTATCCACAAGCCAGCACACGCATTACTAGTTCATTACTCATTAAAATCACTCTGTGTGGCACAGGCTTCAGACATAGAGCATTAATAATTTCCTCTGTCTTTCTGACCAGCTGCTGAGACAGGCATTTTCCAGTTCTGAAAAATAGCTACAGAACCCCACAGAGTTCAACATCATAAGGCATCTCTCCATAGCCATGCAGGTGGTGTGTGGGGGCAGCTGGCCACAGTCAGGAGGATGATATTTAGTACATCAGAAAGAAGCACCATCTTGCCTTTATCCTTACAGATAAGCACTATATGGTCATCCTGTTCCCCCAGGTAATGGACTGGATTTTCTGTGACTCCTTGCTGCACAAGGAGGGCTTCACTAGGCCCAGCAGCGCAGTGCAGGTAGACCTATTCTAAATCATGAGTGTCAACTGCCTCTCAGAAATACAGTTAAATCATGAAGAAGAAACTAAGTTTTTAAACTCCTCCCCTGCTGCTCAACCCTGACAGCAGGCACTATGTACACGTGAGACCATGAACCAAGCTACCACTGCACCATGTCCTGCAAAGCAGCAGAGCATACTCACTTGTTAACACATCCTTTACCTCTTTTTAGGGGGCTAACTTTGACCATTCATGCTGTTAGTGGTATCAGATGAACCTGAGAAACTCATCATCTAAAAGTCAATTAGTAATTCTGGTGTATTCTGAGACAGTCAACCCACATGCAAACAGCTTTCATAGCAGCACAGCAAGCCACCACAATAATAAATATAACAGTTGACTTGGCAACATCAGTCTTTTATCCATCTGAAATAATGAGTGTCCAGACAGTACAAGTAACCTGAATCTGAAGTGAATTTAGGATCAGAAGTTGTGCGTTCCAGTTCAAGAAGATGGACAAATTCTTTGCGTGAGTCCCAGAAGTTTCATGGCCACATACTGTTGTTTTGTGTTGGCAGAAAGGCACAATCCTAGCATGAGACAGCAATTTGTCTGTTCCAGACATGTCTGTGTAGTGATGAGGACAGGGTGACAACCACAGAGTCATAAAATCTTCCACCTTTGTTTCCTATGTTTCCATATGGTCCTCCTCATCCAGCACGTATCCCTACCTTGGCAACTAAAAGGATATTCCAGTGCTTTCTGCACGGAGATTCCCCTGCCTTGCATACCAATTGGGCTGCAGCTGACACTTCATCAGTACTTAATTATTCCAGCTGCTGCTACAAAAACTCACAGCTGAGTTGTATCCTGGACTAATAAAATCAAATGTGACAGTGGACTAAACTAACTTAGATTTTGAAACAGTAAAGAGAAGACCCAAAACGCATGATAGAGCAGTTCCTAGAAGGGGAGGTGAATGACATTTGGAAGACAGACAAATATTCCCACAAACCCAGCACAGTACACGATACCCATATACAGAGCACAGCTGAAGGTGCTACAGAATGGCAACCACATTCTGGAAGCTGTCAGAAGCGTTAGGGAGGGGGAAAGAACAGCTTGGCTGCCCAAGCACAGAGGTCAGAGAAGCACATGCACATATTGAGTGTACACATCAAAACATACAGTGTATCAGAAGGAGCAGAGATCAGTACTAAATTTTATTGTGAGGTATAAATGTCATGGTAGAACTTTTACATAATAAAATGTTACCTAAAGGGTTTAGAGTATATATACTACATGTATAATTTAATTTTCTACAGCTCTAAGGAAATGAAGAACATTAAGGGATCTGTTAGTTTATTTTAAGCCATTCATCTAAATGACATATAGAACTCCTGATACCACTGTTTGTAAAATGAATATCTACTAAATCATTGAATCACAGAATGATTTAGGTCAGAAAGGACCTGTGTAGGCCATCAGGTACAGACGAGCTGAAGCTGATGACCAGTTCAGTAATTTCAGAAACTCACCACATAAAAGTTAATGGTGGTCCTACAGAACAGTACACCCATAGTATGATTTACTCTGCATATTTTCCAGTGGTCAGACTGCAAGCTCTAGCAGTGGGAATTCTTATTTTATGACAGCATCAACCTCCATGTTATAATTTTCTTCAGTTGCCACTTGGACAATAGACCTTTTCATTATCTTGTTCTTTTGAGGAAGACTCATTTGCACTTTCTGGTACTGAATCTGATATAGACATCAGAGCTTCCACTATGTTCCCAGAAGAGTAGCATGGGAAAATTGAGAAACATCACTTTTACCATGAGGAGTAGATATTTAAATGAAAGCCTATATTATATGACATATGATACATATGTGGGCTGCTTAGTTTTGTCTCTGTGAAGTACAGTCAGAAACGATAATAGATTGTTAACTGCAATCAGAAAGGTTTTTTTAAAAAAAAAGAAAAAAGGATACAATAGTTCTGAAACTTATTTTCAAAGTCACATTGACCCCAGTACCAGCATCACTGCAAACCAATAATTTGGGGACTAAAACCACTTCATTTCAAATACATTTTACTTATAAGGAAAACACTAACAATGAGTACACTGTATAAAATGAGCTTGTTAATGATACCCACATTATAATTAAGTAGTGCTTAGCTGTTTTACCCTCCTATGGAGATGGTTTATAAGCCAAAGGAGAGTATTTTTATCCGATTAGCCTTTCCCTATTTTGCCTGGACTGAGTAAAACATCTTTTACCATCACAGCTGGATCCCAGCTCATAAGCACTAGAACACGTGATGCTTTTTCATGAGAAATCCCTGTGAAGTCAATGGAAAGACTCACATAAAGTAATTAGGTGTGAATATTGAGTGCAAGATGGATCTTACCTGCAGCTTTGTGTAACTGAGTGTTGCATTTTCTGAAGACATAAATCAAATTTCATTTGAGGAACATAGTTATAATCACAGTGATATACAGTACATGAGGAAAAGTTTAGAAAATCTGGGGCTTAACGCTGTTACATCTACATGAAAAGTGTAATACTCCAAAATTATTTTGTAGATTTTGTAGGACTTGATGGAAAGCCATATGTGTATTTTACTAAGCTCTTGACTTAAGGAAAATTTTGGATGGGATACAGTTTGATAATTTCTTCTGAAGTAGTCAGCTGTCTGACAGAAGCACAACTATTAACACGTGACATGGCACATCACCTTTTCAGATCTCAGTCAGGATCATTTACCCTTTGAATGATGGTCCCAAAAGGAAACACAAGCATTTGGGAAGTATTACATAAATCAGTAGGTTGCATTCTTTTCTCTCAGTCCACACTCAACTAGTGTTTAGCAGTGACAGTCTGTCACAGAAAGACCTGTCTTCTGAAACAGGAATATGTGGTCATTAAAGATACCACGATAATTTCTATCAGATTAATGAGCACCATCTAGGCTGGGTTTCCAGGGTAAGCACATCACACGCAGCAAAGCGTTCCCCACTCCTTCCATCTGCACCACAGGCAGTGCTCTCAGGCAGCCCGGGCAGCTCCCACCCTGCATGGCAGAGTACTCAGCACAGAGCTACATGCGGGTTCCACGGCACTGGGACAAACCTCATTCCTGCCCAGCTGCGACCTGGTAAAGACACCTGCAGGCTACTCGCTAGCAGATGTTTCTAGGTAAAGTTCGGCTCCGATTTCGCACTGATTCTAAAATGCAGCGAGTTTTTTTCCTTACAACAGATAGACTGTAAAATGAGTTACTGCGGCATGCACGGGGAAGAGGGGGGAGTTTGCTCAGACTCACGCAGTCCAAAAGAAAGGGAAACCTTTCTCCTGCGGCTGCAGCACGAACAGCAAACCCACTCCAGAGGGGCCCAGCAGGCGAACATCCCACCCAGCCCCAGACACCGGCGCGGCCCCTCCTCTCGGCCTCCCGTTCCCCGCTGGGCCCCGCCGCCCGCGGGGCCGTCTCCGGCCGCCCCCCACCCTGCGGCGCCCCCGGGGCAGGGCGGGGCAGGGCAGGGCGGGCGATCTGGGCTTACCTGCGGGTCTGGCGGGGCCACTCCGCTCGGCGCGGGCAGCGGCGGCGGCCGGGAGCGAGCGCGGAGCCTCCTCCCCCCGGCGCGGCCCCGGACGGCGCTCCCCGCCCGCCCCCCGGGAGCAGCCGCCTCCCGCCGGCCCCGAGCGCTGCATCCCGGCTCAGCCCTACCGCGGGGGAGCGAAAGCGGGGAGTGCCGCCACGGACACTTCCCGAGCCGGTGCGGACCCGGGGCTGCTCTCTGCTTGGCCGTCTCCGGCGTCAGGGACCGGTCCCGCTCCTTCCTTCCCGCTCCCTCCCGCCTCCCGAGAGGGCAGAGAGGGGATCGACGGCGCTCGCGGGACAGGGGCCGTCGGCTCCACGCGTTCCCGCTGGTCCCGAGGGACGCGGGACCCGCTCCCTCCCGCCAGCGCCGGCGGGGACAGGGGCTACCGGCCCCTCCAGCCCCTTCTGGATCCCGGCGCCCCGCACACCTCTGCCCTGCCGCCGGCTCCTCCGGGCCAGAGCTGTCCCTGCGCTGTGTCCTGCTGCCCCGAGGAACAGAGCCTACCCCGGCCGAGGGGGCTCTCCCGCAGAGGGGCCGCGGGGTCCCCGCTAGAGTAAAGCGGTGCGGTCCCAGTCTTGCGGCTCAGGCATCCTTCCCCGGCCAGCGCCGGGCTCCCAGCGCCGGGACCGCGCTGCCTTCCAGGGAAGCAGAGCAAGCGGAACGCCAGGGAATGGAAATCCCATTCCCCGCGAGGAGGACCCGCGGGCCAAGGCAAACAGTCCCTGGTGAATCTTGCGGTGTCTGCCACCGCGGCGAGCCGCTGGGAGCCTCCGTCGGGGAAAACCCTGAGGGAGGTGTGAAATAAACGGGCCAAGTAGCAGGAGCCATCAGCCGTCACAGCAGCGGCTCAGTCAGGAGCCCAGACGGAAAAAGCTGACTGTGGGGTTTATATCAACACTTACCGTATTATTATATATGGGAAAAAGAAAGTTCCTGCTTTGTTCCCAAGCAATTGTGGTTTCTGTTTCCTGGAAAAAACCAACAGTGAAAGCCATTTAAACGGCAGAGGTGAGCCGGACTCTGTCGCTGTCCAACAGGAAAGCGATAAATTGCCGAGCCATGCCAATTGCAGCGCGAGCGATGCCAGACAGGTCCAAGGGAGGAGACTTGTACCACTCAGAGTCGCTGACATAGTGAGCAACTCTGGCAAAGAGCAGAGCAAATTTGCATCAGTTTTGTAAGGCACAGGCATGCAGATAGCAGAAAAATCTCACACTGAAAGGGGACAGATTCACCTCGTCTTTAATTCTGAGCACTGTCTCCTAAGCCTTTCCTGTAGCTAGAGAAAAGGGAAAAATTACAAATGCAGATGAGCACTGATAGAGATTATAGAAAATCCAGCAGAGCCAAGTGCAGAACTGTTCACCCATTCTGTTTCATCCTTTTAATGTAGTATAGGATGAGGCCCTAGTCATGGTCCTAATTAATGCTCTGTCATCTTACAGTATAGAATCTGTACTTTCATTTCACTGTGGCTTGAGGCATCAGCTGAGTTGCCAGAGGAAGACAAAAGGCAGGAGAAGAAAGTGGTGTTGTGAGAAGATCATGTGAGGTATTCTGGTGGCTTCAGCTCCAATTTATACATAAGAGATTCCAACACTAGCTCTTCCCAGAGGCCATGCAGCCTTCAGCTCTTGGCAGGTTGAACACATGGAAGGTATCCCAGCTGGAGATCCAAAGAAGGGGTATGATAACAGTGAGTCAGCACAAAGCATCTGGTTTTTCTTTTTTTTTCATAAGACACAGTATAGAAGGTGGGGGGATTTTTATTTGACTTTATTAATCAACTTTGGTGTTTATTTAATACCACACCAAAAGTACTGTGTATTCCCCACATTACGGAGTCTCAGTCTCTTTGCCACTTGTTCCTTTTCAAACGATGAGCCTCTGTCCTGCTCTCCCACGGTGTGACTTCTTTTCGATTCGGGAGAGGCATTGTTCAGTCTGTCAACATTTGAGAGGATGGAGGGAAGAAGGAGAGAAGATGTAAAGTAAGAAAAATCTGGAGGCTTCTACCAAACCATTTTTTTTTAATCTGTAGGCAATTATTAAGCTTCTTGAAGACTGTTAACTGGATACCTCAGGCTTTGAGTCCCCTTTTTGCTTTCTTGGCTTCTCTTAGTGCCTGAAAGGATTGCCCTCAGTCTGTGATGTAGGATAGTTTTGAGTTATCTCACACAACCACATAATGTAAAAGCCACTTTTCAGAAACTGCATTTGATCTTATAAGCAGGTGCTTTAGTAAAGAAGTGAATTGATTTCCCCTCTCTTTTTAAAGGACTGTTTCAGACCTTCCTGGTAGTCAGATGCTTCCTACTAATTTCCTAGTCTAAATGTATTTATGGCCATTTATACTGTTTCCTAGTACCAACATTCTCTTTCAACCTAAACAACTCATTTTCTTCTTCCAGACTTGCCTACCTAGTGCGTTTAGTGACAACAATAATTTTCTCTTTCAGCTCTCACTCTTATTTCGCTCAACAAGCAAGTTCTTGCTGTGTATGTCCTGAGCTGGTTCCTACCGGTGTGTGTGTGTCAGAACTGAACACAATACGCCATATGAGCCCCATCCACATAATTTCTATTGTTGAAAATTCTTCTCCTGATGTGGTCAAGGATTTCATTATCATTTTCAGTGGCCACAGTACCACTGATGGCCAATGGCCACCTTTGTGTTCAGTTTAAATATGCAGCTGCACCTGTTTGCCAGTGGATAAATCCTCTCTAATACATGATCCTGAGGGTCTCTTCCAGCCTTGATCATTCTGTGATATTTCATCTCTCTTCTAGTTATTTCAACTTTTTTAGTTTCTAACTAGTATTCTTGGTTATGCTTATCCCAGATAATAAAGAAGATAATTGACTTTTCTTTCTTTTGAAGAAAAAATACTTTATTCATCTTACTGTGAGTGAACCTTTTCCCTTTGGATTGGCTTCAGCAGCAGTATTAGAAGTATCCTTTTGCTACCTTACCATGTTTACCTCAGCTACAAACCATACCAAAGTTACTACAGATCATCTTTGGCATCTCATACTTTTTCTTTTACTGCAATTTTTGTTTAATCCTTTTTCCTGAGAAATAACATCCTACATTTGGATGGAGGACTTTTTCCTCCCCACATTATTAGGTACACATTAAATTCTTTTTAATAGCTAGTAGTATTTTTGAGAAGCCTTTCATCCTTTATCCTTTCACTACAACTTCTTTTTTGAAGTTTTCTTCCTGTTCTGTCTTTAAAAGCACAGTAATCTGGTGAAGAGCCAAAACATTGGCAAATGCCACCACTAGCAGTGATGGTACTCAAAAAGCATGTTTTGGAGAGTTCCTGAGTTAATTTTTTTTAACTTCAGATATAATGGAAGATTCATTGTATGAAGATATAACTTGGAGATGATGAATTCCATCATTGGGAATTTTTTTTTAGGTCACTTCCCATCTAAATTTTTCCAAAATACCGTCATTCAGTGCATTACTTGCAAAATGGTAATAGAAAACAGGTCTGCTTGGGAAAAAGATTTTCTCAAAATATCCTTTTTTCTTCTTTTAAATGGGCTGTGAAGTGGATCAATATGGGGTCGAGTGTAAACATTATACACTTGGACATTTCTCAGGCAGTGATATAACACCATATTTTGACTAGGGAACTATAATTGTATAGCAACAGTGTTGCACATATGAAATAGATTGTAAAACAGATAATAAATCTCAGCTGTATGTAAACAAAGAATACTCAGTAAGTCAGTGTGTTTCAAGAGAAATTCTGCAAGGATAAGTTTTTGACCCCATAGTGCTTTAGATTCTTCATCCACTACATTAAAGAAAGCATATTCTATTTTGGCTACACCACAAAGCTGTGAATAATTTGAGCAGAATGTTTAAAAATATTGGAGTGAGATAGTAAAGAGCTGAAAGACCCATTAGAGAACTGGAAAATATGCCATCAAGCAAAAAACTCAGGAAATGCAATGCCTTTAATAACCAGATTAAGGAGATAACTGAAGGGCACCATATAAGTAACTATATGAGGGACAAAACTTCAATAAAAGGCATCTTCAATGCAGTCAACAGAAATGGAATATCAGCTAATGATAGAAAACTGCAGACAGAAAAATCAGACTAGAAACAGACTGGGTTTTCTATATCTCCATCCTTCATATTTGATAATGTTTTGTAAGGGACTTTGTTTTCTCCTTGGCAATTTTTTGAGTAATAAAGGAGTGTTGTTGTAAGGCAGTCCATAAATTAATTCAGAAATTAATCAGTCTGTGGTATGTTCAGTGGTTGCCCAGCCTTCAACTTGCTCGATTTCACTGCTCTCTTGGTGCCTGCAGTTCTGCAATGCGGACCAAGGTTTCTCCAACCTGTAGGGCTTGGCATTAACTTCCTGCCTGGGCCCCAGGGGAGTCTGGTATGGAAAAACACACCACCAGTTTGGACAGGGCTGAGCAGGCTGCTGCCCAGTTCATGCAGAAGCTCCCTGCAGCCATTCAGCCTCACGAGTTCCTCTGTGTGCTCTTACAACACATCCACCACAAACAAGCAGAAATCTGCTCCTCACAAAATGCAGAAGTGGCTCCTAGTGTCTTTTGCTTTCTGCCTTTGTATACTTAGAATTGTCCAGACAATTATTTCTCTGATCTTAGGCACCATATATGTATATATATGTACATATATATTCTGTATGTAAATACATACAATGTATACTATATATATTACATATATAATGTATATTAATAAATTTAATTACATATATAATGTATATTAATAAATTTTAACAGAACATATTTCATTTGGGACATCCAGAGCCAGGCAATTTTCATTCATTACACTTTGAGTACTTTTTTCTTTTAAATATGGACCAGCTTATGTGTTTAAGTACCACATTCTTATTGATACCTGCTACAAGACAATCTGCTTGTTTTTAAAGTAGTAATACCATCATCTAATTTCATTAAACAGGAAATGAGACTAAATCTCAAGTCATGAGCCATAGCAATGACAGCTCAGGCAGGTATTTCTGCTGCAAATGATACACAAAAGCTCTCAGGGATCTGGTTGGACTGGCTACCCTTTGTTTGCTTGGCATCTGAAACACCAAACTTTACATGTTGATGTAATTTTTTTTTTTTTATTCTTGGACCTACATAGTTCTCTATGAATACCATTAGGTCAAGAGCCAGACTGCCTAAATTCTGCCAAAGTTGTATTTTAGATGATATTTGGGTGCCTGTTTTGAGCACAACACAGACATTACATAAGATTCACAAAGAACCTTTCTATTTCACTTAAGATCCAGGCATGAGAAAATTCAAACACATTATTACATTTAGAATATTTTTCATTGTGCAAGGACTGACTTAGAGCTAGCATTTTCTATGCTTTCTGGATCATGTTAAGATCTAAGCTGAGGTCCTTCTGTAGGTGATCTCAGTTTTGTCCCAAGACCTGAGTAAGAAAACGTTGTCTTGAACTCTGAAGGAGAGTTAAATTTAAGCATGGCATGGCTTAAGTTACCAAGGGAAAAGCTGAAAATGCAATTTTACTGATCACATGTTCAAAGTTACAGCAAAAGGCCTGTGAATATACTTGGCAGAGTGGCAAACCCAGGACAGTTTTTCAGCTAGTTAACGTAGGTGAGTGCTGCCTGCAGATGAATTCAGTATGTATTTTATCAAGAGCATACAACTTCATTGAGTCCTGCCTCTGATGATATATATTCAATTTTTTCACCAGTAAACACTACCCAGTCTGGATGGTAATCATAAGCTGCCACACAGTTCTGAGGAAAATGAAAGGATGTAACCTGTATGTAAGGCAAATGCTTGCTTTTCAGGTATCCACTGCAAGAGTTCTCATTTTCTTATTCCAAAACATTTTAAAGAGTAAACTGGAGTTTCCAAGAGAATTTCAGTTAATTGCAATATCTGGGCCTCAGCAATCAAAACTTTATCCTTCTGTCCCTTTCTCTGAGCCATTGAGAGTGACTTGAGCTGCTGTCCATAGCAACCAGGAAGGTGGAAGTCTGCCATGGTACAGAGACAGCAAGGCAAAAAGGGCTAAGCCTGTATGTCCGGGCATGCACACTGGTGACTTATTTGCCTTTTTCATATGCCTTTAGAATATGAAGTGATTCTTAGAATTAAGTACAAAGCCAGTCAAGATTCGAATCCTCAAAAACCTGGAAATGAAACACAGCAAAATCAACATGGAAGTGTGGAAGAAAAGTGCAAGCTCTTTACAAAGTCCTTCAAACCCTTCATTCTATATCAGTTCCCTTGGTTTTATATGTATACAATGAAGCTCACAAACAGTGAACTGTGAACAGAACCATGCAATTCATGTATCAGTGGTCCATCACTAACATTGAAGATAGTTCTTTTTACCACAAGGGAGAAACAAACACTGTCGTTACATCTGTGTTTGAGTCTTTACTGAATTTGTTTTTAACCAACAGCATGTTCCTGGAACTATGGAAAGTGTAGCTGAACACAAAGGATTAATGTGAGAAAATAGTATGGGTTTTCAAAATATCTGTCTCTTCATTTCTTTTTGGAGGCTACATAATGCACCATGTGCAAATTAGAATCATGTAAGTGTCAAGCAGGTGGCTAGCTATAGGAAGAGATGCTCAAAACAGCAAAGAAAAAAGTGCACAACTGAAGTAGATGAGACTTGTCAATGTAGCAAAAGCATGTTTTTAGGGAGATGATGAGATAGAGCATGTTACCTATCTACTTCTTCAGGAAGAAAGATTAGATTTAGCCTTGAACCCTATATACTTATCTTTTATTTAAGTGATTTTATGTGATAAAAAAGGAGAATCCTAAGGTAGGTGACAAGTACTGACCAACTGTAGCATTCCTACTTTACATGACAGTAGTTTGAATCACAACATACATCTTAGCAAAAAAACCCAAAAAACCACAAAGTCTGTGTTGTCATTTTTTAGGAAGAATAGTAGAGAAAGAAAAGACTGATACAGTTTTACCTTCAAGCTATTGTAGGAATTTGAAAAACCCACTGTAACTAGAAGAACTTGCATTCTACTTTTTTTAAGATACCAAGTACCTGCTGATCCAGCACTTCAGGAGTCAAGGGAGACAATTTCATTGCAGTGATGACTGGGCCCAGGAAAGGGCATCTCTTCTAATTAAATAATTAAGACTGATCCTTCCACTGGTAGACTCCAATTTGCATATGCATTGCAAACTCTGCTCGATTCATTGCAGTACAGTGTGGTTTATAAACCCTATGGGTTAGTATTACATATACATTCTACAGTTCCAATCATAAGGCTGTCAGATACAAACTTTTAAAGTGATTTTAAAATTATGGTTTGATTTCTTTGCAGACTAATAAAGTCACTTAATTGTACAACAACATTATGATCTTGTTTATTACCATTTCAAACCTTGTGTGTCAATAAATCAAAAGCTGAAATCCTCTACTGGTAAAAGCCATAAACTTTTTATTGACCTAACAACCATTTAAATGTATTTATTTCAAACTTTTTTCCCTTTTCACTAAGATCTCAATTTTTCTTGTTTGCAACAGAAATTAACAAACCTTTTATTTAGGCCTTGGAGAAACATGTCTTGCTTCTAATTCTCTAATCAGTGCTAAAATTTTTGCTAACTATGAATATTTTATTACAATCAACATAGACAAAGGCAGAATAATAAGCAAGAGCTACGGGAACTACAGTCAAGGGAGACATGAACCTCAAAACACATTCACATCAAGGGGAGAAGGCAATTTCCATTCCAGCACAGGTATCATACCAACTCAAACAGCAATAAATACCTTAGACCATCATGATTTCTACAAATACCATCCTAGCTTCTATTCTGATCCAAATAGTACTGAAGAGTTCAGAACAAATGTGGAAGAAAAAGAATAATTAAAGATGTTGTAAAACATGAGCAGGTGATAAATGTAGAATGTGTTTCTCAGCATTAGGTTGTGCTCGTATAACCCTTTTTTCTTTTTGGCAAAGGAAATGCAGTAGATCTAATTATTACTTCTAGGACCCTGGAGTGTTTACAGTGTCTGTTCAGTGTAACAATACATCACCTTTATTTGAACCTTATTTGTTCAAACTACTGTGTCAGAACTTTTTAACCAGGTTGAAAAATTAAATTTCAAAGAGAGGAAAAAGCAACCAAAAGATAGCAATGCATTTTGTTGTGCTTTGGGCTCTTCCCCCCTCCCCGACAATTCACAGCATAAAAAACCCACAAAGAAAACACACATTTGAAACAGAAACCAGCAAATTCGTGAGATGAACAAATGGCCACAAACACCTTGATAAATACATATTTGTATTTAAAAGGAAAACATTAGCATTAAAAACTTAGCAAACTCCAGTATGTTTTGAGAAATAAACCCCAAAACCTACTCTATCAAATAGTCTGGTTCATTAAAAGCATTTTGAACTTCTTTGGTTGCTTTTTCTTTATGAGAAGCAAAGCAGCAGGATCATACAATAGGAAATTTAAGCTGGCCTGTGCAACTGATACAGCTAATTTCATCTTTGTCTCTAATACAATGAAAGAAATGAAACTCATTCCATTTTTCTAATGATTTGATGGGGAGAAGACTTTATAAACTCACAAAAGATAAATATTTGTAACTAATTGCCAGCTTTTGCCTTTGTTCCTTTACTTTCACTGCCCTTGCTGCCCCAGCTGAGTGCATCTGATACTGCCAGGAACGACCACATTGATATAAATAGTATCAATCTCCCAGAGTGCCCCACTAATATAGTTTGTCTTCTGGTCTTAAACTGGTGTACTGGTCATACACAAAATATAACTGTAAAGGTAATTGTCCAGTCACGTTTTCTCCATAAGAGACAGAGCACTGGTTTGTGCTTCACAGAGAAGGCTGAAAGATCTGCCGTCCATAAAGTAGAATATATCTCATCTTATTAAAATGGTATCTGTATTTGGAAAAAAACCTTGCCCATCCTGGCGATGAATATGCTCAGAGGATTTGGTGCCAAGTTTACCCATGCTGGACCTCTGTCTCTGATTGCATCCTTGCCCCTGCTCTCATCAAAGACCTGAAATGGGGAGCTTTGGAGAGGGAAACAGTTTCGGTATTACATGGAAAAGAAGAAATCTTAAAAAGAAACATCAACCACTTCAAAAACCAGAAGTATTCGGATACCTGGTCAAAGTTTATACAAAAGCAAAAGCCTGTTCAAATGATTAGCAGGATGCACTTAGGTAGTGTAATGGAGCCCAGGTTCTGGGCTAGAAAGCTGCATGTGGCTCGTCTCTGCTACTGCTGGTCATGTTGACCTCAAAGAGCAAACAGAAATACTATGAAATGCCTGCAGAGATTCTGCTGTGCTGCAGCTCCCTCTCCCTGAGTAGCTTCACAGCCCCTGTGTCTCTGCTGGCTCACAAGCTTCTCCTGTCAGCCAGGTAGCCAGCCCTGATGCTGGCCTGATTCCTCTCCTTGCTGTTTATTCATTTTCTAAGTGACCTCCTGTCTTCCGCACAGACTAATTAGTTAAGTCCAGCTTTGGCTACAAAGTACAAACATTTCATTACTTTCCAAAAACTCTCCTATCTGAAAGGTCTGAATAACGTGAAAGAAAAAAAAAAAAAGTAATTTACTACATTGAATTTCACAGAAGCTCTGCATTAAAATAAACTACTGTAGTAGCTCACTGTCTAGAGTATTGCTAGAACTTAGTAAACTGCCTTTTTGCTTTGAAATAACTTTGTATCTGCTAGTTGGGTGACAATGAAGCTTTCACTCCTATTGCTAGTGTATCCTCTGCTGCTGGATAGATGCAGGCTGCAGGCAGGAGGTCACAGATTTGTCTTCCACACCCTGCTGAGCTATTAGGCTGAAAAACTGGCCACATTGCAGAACCATTCTGGGTCAAACCCATGGGCGTGGAGACATCATTTAAAAATATCAGTGTCTTTCCCTGAAAGAACGCTAATCCTGATTTATCAGAGCCAAGCCTCCCTTTAGACAGCTATGGCTGCTGTTCTGGATTTCTCAGAGCTGGGAACATCTCTGTAGTGATAGGTACTGAAATTTTGCAAGAAACGCTTTTTCATGGTATCTGACTGCAGTTTTTGCAGCTAACAGATAAATGGCTCCAGAGAAGCAGCATCTAAAGAGAGAAGCCTCTATGGAGAGAACATTTAAGAAGAGCAGTCTCTAAAGACATAACTTAGCTCCAGAAGAACAGCTTGGAGCCTTCTGTGTAACTAGATAGTTTGGCAGAAATTTAACCAACACTCCTTTTGGTTTAGAAATATAAACCTGTAGATGTCTTTGCCTTACAAGTGAGAACAAGGCATCATCCACTGCAGTGATAAAAATCTGAAACAGAGCTGGTTTAATAGCTAGTATAACAGATTACCGGAGCAATTACATTTCCTCATGATCATAGCAGAGGAAAAAGCATGTAAACCAAACAATATTGTAGCAGTGAACCCTGCCAATGCAATGACATCTGTCTCTGTGCTGTTTAAAGGACATATGTGAATGTTGCCTTCCCATGTTCTGTTCCTGTTGCCGCTCCGCTTTCCATTCTGCCCTCAGCAGTAGCCAAATCTTCCATCTTGCACATTCCAAGTGCGCAGACTTCTTAGTATTAGCCAAAATTTGTTAAAACGGTCCATGGTGTCCCTAGCTGCTATACTTTGGCCAACAGGGTGAGAAATGCCCTATTTTGAAAACACAGAATTTGGAATTTGTTTGGAATTTGTTGACTATTTATCATTTCCTCTTCTTTCTTGCCAAACTCTTCCCTGGCTGTAAATCAATCTGACATGGTCTTTGCTAACATATCAAGTCTGGATTGTTTTTACCAACGATGTTTTCCCAAAGTACAGACAGTCTAACACCTAAAATAAAGGTTGCTAATAACTGTTTTAGAAAATTTAATGTACTTACAAGCATGAGTGCAAACACTGTTGGGTCACCACTACATATTCCTCTTTGCTTTCTCCAATAGGATGTGCATGGATGAGTGTACAATGAAGGGAAACTGCGTTGTTCAATCAGGAATAAAAGCATTAGGCACAGATGAGGGAAGTGGCCTTTGTGCCTTAGCTGTGTAGGATTGGTGAAGCCTGCAATGCCTTGTAACAGATATTTAAAAAAAAAGTAATGAGATTTCCACAAAAGACCTATTTATATTTCTGGTACTATCGAAGTTTAGATTCCTGCTTGCTGGTTTTGGCCCCATATTTATGATGTTCCATGTCAAAATTCCCCGAAAATATTTTCTTTCCACTCCTAAATTACTAAAAATTATTAATAATAAACTGCTATATTAGAGTTTCAGATTTGAAGACAGGAGTGAACTTCGGTAACCACATGCCCCTAATATCTGTGAGAAAGGAAAAAATGCAAGGAATATTGAAAAAAGCAGTCAGGAGCAAGCAGTTCCCAAAGCACAGAAACTGAAGAAGCCAGGTTTTTAATGGGTTTCTGTTTCACAGATGATTATTAAAATTAATCATAGAAAAGCTGTGGTGTGAGTTCCTCGGGATTAGACATGGAAATGGAGAATGAATTCAACATCTGAGGATAAAAACCTTCATCTGGTAGTTCATGTCTCCTCATGTAACCCACAGAATCTTTTTTATTTGGGAGTGGGGGAACTCATCTCTCAGGGGGATCCTCTGATACGTCACCAGAGCTGAACTTACATTATCTGTTACCTCCTACCCAGCTATTTGCTGTGTGTGCAAGAATGTCATGGTCTTGATACCATAACCTTCCTGCCCTCTTTAACTCATATTGCACCAAATCCAAGGGAAGTTCTGGCAGGATTCATTATACTTGCACTTATGCACGTATGAGGTGTGTGAAGAAGTCTTGATTCTCTAGTAAAACAAGCTAAAGTCTAAAGCAACTTCATGTGTATTAGCACAACATTATCCCTATTGTGATGTGGAGAAAAAGAAGTCCCAGCCTTCACTGTAGCCCTGCAGTTTAGCCCTGTTCTGTATCACACACTTCATCAGATCTAGAAAATTGCCTGCAGTTCTGGACAATGATCTAAAACCTTGAATTATCTCTTGGTCTGTTTGTGCAATACATCCTAGAATTTACTGTCCTCTTCTCCATTTATATAGTATGGAGGGAAAGCTGGTGAATGGACTAGTAAGCAGACTGAAAAACTGTTGTTTAGGTCCTCTACAGAGAAAATCCTGAAATGACAGATTGATTGGAGAGGGTTTTGTGCATGTTTGTTCTTGGAAGACCATCAAAAATTATTTCCATAGTCTTGAGGAAACACCCTTTTATTACAGAGAAGTTTGTATACACAGATGCAATGTATTTACAATCAGCTTTTCTCAAACAGATGACTGAAATCCTTCACAAATCTGTCAAGAATGAAAGAAAATGAAGATCAGAAACCCAACCAGCCAGTCCAACCCCCAAAATTCAGATTAATTCCCAAAGATATCTGTAATGAGAGTACATGGAGTTATTCAGAAGGAAAAAACCAGGACTGTGATAAAGATCAATGGATGGACTTCAGAATCGGTTCATTCAAAATGCATTGCTTAGTTTGATCTCAGAGTAAATGAACCCTGAACTAAAATTCCAAGAAGCAGATGGGGACCTGCCTTTTCCCAGGGATGTGGAAGAGACAGGCAGAAAGAGCCTGTCCTTTCCTTCCCTGGTCTCTGCACGAACAGGTCACAGTAGCAATCTCTGTGAAAAGAGGTTGTTGGTCCTGCGTTCCCCTGGAAAACTCTTTTCCAGAAAAAGGCAGGAGAAGTTCCATATTTCTTCAGCTTGCAGAATAGAGTCAATGCACTTAGGGTGAGAATGGGTGTCCTCCTTAGGAAGAGTGTAGGCTTACGAATCAGTCCAGCCACAGGAGAGGTGGCACCTTGGTGCCTTCCAGTGCCCCTCCAGACTGTGGCTCAGCTCTGCACTGCCCTTCACCTGGGGCACTGTGCAATGGCATCAGATTAGCTTCAGCCTGTTCAATCAGCCCAAATGCAGATGAGACAACACAGTGAGAAACAATGAGAGGTAGAGACACACATTATATTCCCTTTTCCTGTTTCTTTTCCATTAGAAGTAGAACCTTCATCAGCAACAAAAAGTTACATGTGCAGGAGGCACTTCTCTGGAGAAGAAATAAATACCTCACAAAAGCACTCATGGATGGATGAGTCCCATGACAAAGATCCTCAGTACAATCAGTTCAGACATAAAAGGAATCTAACATCCCCACACTGATGTATATGAGAAACATGTAAAACATATCTGCTAATGCTCCAGAAAGTTACATGCATAAGTTCCCCACATGTTGAGAACATTTATCTTAGACTTTGCATAATTTAATTTACACTCAGCAGAACACTGCGCTATTTACAGGCACATTCCAATGGAAAAAACATTTGCATATTGAGTGCGAAAGAAACAGCTTTGTCACCTAACCATGGGACTTTAAAAGCAGGGATTTTGTGACTTCAAAGTGCTCTTTGTGAAGTTAGTGGGGAGGAAAAAGGTGTGTAGGCAGGAAAAGAAGTATTCACTTATCAGTATTTGCTAAGAACTCTTTTTTGAGAATTAGAATAGTTACAGGCTGGTACAAAGTGAGTCCATGTAGATCAGAGGTTCTGGCTTGTTACATATCACGGAATGCTTTCTCTACTCCCATTTCCCATACTTATACTTCCCAATTAAATTTGCTTCCCATTAGCCAGGTTGATGAGAATAGTGATTAAGACTCATCCTTCTTGCAATCACCATCCTTTATAGCATAGCAATTTCATAAATTCTTGCAGAACAGGAAGGAATTGGAATGTCACTTCTTTGGACTTGGTCTGTATTCTGAAGGTGAAAGTGGGCATCTGAGAAACACATTTGTAATGCTTTGGAAGCTTTTCAAATAAAAAAAAATAAAGTTACACTCTGAAACCGATTGAGAATGCAAAGTTCTACGTTCTCTAGCACTGCATGTTAGACATGGTGGAAAAAGCTATTCAGTGACTACTGTAACCTTAGCGCTACCCAGAACTGTTCTGAAACCAGTTCACTAGTTTCTGAAACACTACTGTAATTGCAGCAAATTATTAAAACTATCTACAGAATAATAACCATACAATTTAAATTTCAATATGTCAGCAAAACAGCAAAACCCACAGAGGTTATATCCTGGAAGTGAAATTATCAAACTATTGCTCCAGTGTCTGAAAAGTAAAGCTATACTCCCTAGGGACCCAGCACTCTCTCACTTATGCTGACACATAAGGTGGTGGTGGATCTTTAGCAGCTCCATTCACAGGATCATCATATGGTGGCAACAGGACCTGCAGAAAAGGAAAAAAGTTTGTATTTTTAAAATAGAAGTCAGATGATAAAATTTACAGAAAAGAAAACCCTTAAGAATTTGTTCCCTCCTGCCCCCCCAAACAAACAAACACACAAAACCCCAAAAAAGAGTAAACTATCAAGCAGGAGCAGAATAGTTAGGAAATGAAACAATATTAACTTGAAGTTCCTCCTTTTCCCTTGTATGCTTGTTTTCATTATGAAGGAAAACAGGATTTCTCCTCATTTCTTATTAACCCCAGTGACAGCCTGATTTCAGCCATTCACTGCTGGGACCTGAATTTGTTTAATCTGGCAGAGATAGCGGCTGCTCATTCTGCAGCTCTCCTCTGTCAAGAGTGTTAAACCTTGTAATCTGGAGGAGTGCTCAAACTGTTTATCCAGAGAGAGAAAAGACCTGAAAATCTCTCTTTCTGAGCCCTCTCTGGAATATCTAATGATTATTTTGGAGTGGGGAGAAAGAAAGTAAATGGAGAACAAATTACCCAATGTCTAAATAAATCTCCAGTTTTCTGCTTCTGGAGTGCTCAGCCATGAGAAGGAAAATCTACACTCCCATAAGTGTTTCAGTGAATACTTAAACATCTGATAGCAATTAGGACAACTTTAATCATAGATCATCCCTATTCACTGGAGTCCGGACTGCTTCCTAGGACCTGGGAGACGCAAGTTCAGGCCACACAGTGCAGAGGAGAGATTTGAACCAAGATTTCTACTTGTTTAGGCAAGCATGCTAGCTATCATGGCATTTTTAATGGCACTAGCATTGACATCAATTAGCTTGCATGTGAAAAGGAGCACTTGGTCTGTGAATCCCAGCAGAGACTGAGGATAAAATAGATGTCCAAATGAAGAATGAGTGTACATTCCCTAAAATATCTCAATATTATGTAAGAATATCACTGAAGTGTACTCGCAGAGATACTTTATGCAGCTGAAGATCAATTATTCATATGGAATTTCCAGATTCATCAGCAACGCTTCCTGGTCATTAAAGCGCACATAAAGCTGACTGTCTGAACACACAGAGGGAAAACCAGTATCTCAATAAAGCCAGTGGAAGTTTGGCCATGAGAGGATTTCACCAGTTCTTGAAGAAGTTGATAACCTGCCTTCTGCAAAGAAACATCTATAGTCATCCCTTTTAGACCTCAGACACAATATACTAAATCAGTAGGAATCTTTCTATAGGTTCAAATAGACTTTGGATCAGGCTTTTGTGGGACAGTTCCAAGGGTGATTCACATTCTACTCATGTGAGTTTACTCATGTGTTCAAGTACATCTGTGCACGTTTGTTAGATTAGAGAATGGCTACCTTGGCATCTTCAGCCCTTAATCAAAAAAGTTCCATTATTTAGAAAAGGAAATTGTTAGAGCCATCACTCTTTATTAATACCATATGTTTGAGCTTGTGAACGCAATATTTTATGCACAACATAATCTAAAAAGCCTTGTATTTGAAAAGCATTTAATAAATTATGTCACCTTTAAAGGATGCAAGCAGCTCACAGCAGACAACTTATCTAGTGAAATTAAGACAACATATAGAACTTCAAATAAATATTGTGATAAAAATCACAAATTTATTTTGCAGTGTAACCTCAGTACATAATGTTAAAGCATGTAAACTGTGAAAAGCACTACAGTTGAAATCTTCTCCCTAGTACTGATTATTAGTTTAATAACAGTTTCAAATAAAATCTGCAGATTACTGAAAAAAAGCACTAGTTTCTCAAATACACTGAAACATGTCCACTAGTTTATTACAACACAATATAATTAGTAATTAAATCTGACCTACAGATGACTCTGAAAATGAATCAAGTTCACTTTGTGAAGATTTAGCTGTCTCACTGCACTCTTTTGATGCTAAGCCCCAACCTGCAGTCCATTTCTTTTAGGTTTAGAGTCTGTTTCATCAGGCATGATAAGAAATGACAGCAGACACAATCCAAAGAGCTGTCCATCTTCCAGCTGATAAAGATGAGCTCATAAATAAAGGACAATACCTCTTCCTTTGCTCTGATCCTCTTTTAGATCAATGTGTCCTAAGACTCTTGTTGCATCGCTATTAGTACTTCAGCATCGAGGTTACTGCCATTTGCAGTAGGTCTCCTAGCCTGGAGGATTACTGATACAAGTGAGCTTCTGCATTCCTTTCACTTTCCTATGAAACAAAATCTGCCCAGCAGGAGAACAGGCTCCTGGCAAGGCTTTTACCTCTTGGGAGGTGAACACTCTTCTTCAGTCAAAGACCCAAAACTTGTACACAGGTCAGTGGCCCCAAGGGCTCTGAGAAGACAATTTCTCACTTGCCAACAGTTCAACAAGATGTAAGGGGGGATAGGAATACCTGTAGAAGCCTGGACAGTAAGAAGTTAATGCATTGCTGTGCCTCAAACACTGATGACCAGTCAAGTGGGCAAGTTATAACAGGATTTGCCTGGGAAGGGGGGCTGTATGAAAGTAGGCCAGCACCTTTCTGGAGCAAATGTTTCTGTTCAGGTCCATGGTGACCATAAAACATACAGTGCAAGCACAAAAGCAAGGTCAAACAGTGGTCATATCCCTAGCGGGGGCTATGGAGCACCAAGAACCCCAAAGCACCTCCCAGCTTTTCAGGAAATCTCTATGAGAAAACTGTTGAGTGCTCCTCAGTGTTGCATCAGATACGAAGAATGCCCTTCCTTGGGAGGGATTTAGGCACTCCCAGGCTAACTTGAATGTATATAAACTGAGGAACTTTTTGTTTTGCAGGCCCCCATCCCAAATGGATCAAGATTGTGACCATTACTCTGACCACAGACAAGGGAATTACAACAATCAACCCTTGTTGCTGGATCCACAGGTGGTGATATCTTTCCTCTCCACTATCTGCTCTTATCCTTTCCCTCTCTTTCTTTCTTTTCCTTATATATTTTCATTATATTTTTATACTTTTATAGAAAAGAACCAAAATGGCCACATACCTCCTTTCTGCTGCAATTAAACTGTTTTAAAACAAATCTGCCTCACACATACACTAGTCATTCATTCAGTATCATTCCAATCTAGTTCACCCCAAGGGATTTATTAACAGGAACCTCAGTTACCTCGCCTCAGAGGCAGGTCATAACAATACCTACAGGAGCCATTTTGGAGAAATCACTGGCTAAATCTTAAAGCATATGGATTTCTACAAGAATATTTGAAGAATGTGGGGTATGAACTGGGGAGACTGCTAACAGGGTTCAGAAGTTTCACAAGAAAACATCTACACCAGAAGGCTCAAAAGTATTTGCCAAATGTCTGTAAGGTTTAGGGTCACCTTATTGCTGGCAAAAGTTACTTGTTTGAACAGTTCTATCAGTGATTTTACAGGCTTACTCCCCACACATTTTTGTGTTTCAGTATTAAAATATTATTTCCTAACATGAACAGAATAGCAACAGAAAATAATCAGTGTACAATGAGCAGATTCAAAATTACTACTTTCGTCCAGCAGTGTTTGAGTTAAACAAAGAAAATATGGACAGAATATTAAACAAAGGTTAAGATGAATAAAGGTGACAGACTACAAGTGAAAAAAAAACACTTGAAGTTTGTGGAATACATGGCACCAGCTCAAACACCAAATATCTCATGTCATTAATATAGTAAAAGCCCTTCAGGTTCATTTAACTGTTTTACTTTCAGTTGATGTGGTTTTGTTACTGTTACTTAATCATCTGTCAACTCTAAATAATCATCCTTCAGCTTCCATGCCAATCTGAATAACTCTTCAACCACTCTATAAATACAAATCCTGCAGCTGTAACACTACCTTTTAATTACTTTTTACTAAAACAGAGTTTCAAGCCCTTAGTTTCCCTTAAATTTTTTTCCATCTTTTCTCAAGTCTATTTTGGCAAAAAAGAAAAATATGACAAAACCTGAATTATTTCAGCTTTTATCTGTTTACTGTTATAATGGACAACAGTTTACAAAAATCTCAGAGAAGATATAATTTCATTAGAATCTTAATAATTGAATTTATACCAAAGTAGCTGAGATAAAAATCTGGATCAGAATAGTTCTCCTTCTCTTTTATTAATTTTAAATTTCAGCATGGGAAATGGAAGCCGATAAGAGCCTTGGACATAAAAACCCCACAGTTATTCAGGCAGTATATTATGCTCTCCAGAGACATAAAATGGAAGCCAGTCACTGAGTCAAAGGGTGAATTCAGAAATTAGAAAAATAGACAGAAACTCACTATTTAGTCTTATCTACGAACCTCATTAGAATGGAGGCAGTCTAAACTAACACACAAAGTACAGAAAATATATGCATATTTTAGGTACATGGTATGCCCAAGGCAGAATATCCACTTGGAGAACTGACACATTTTGCTTCCTAGGCATAACAGCTGAGCATTTCCTTGTTTCTTTGTTGTGAATTGAAAAAAATGTATTTTAGTTCCCTGAATGCTCTGTGATTAATGTCTGCAGAGCATTTGAGATTGTCACCCACAAAACAAACAGTAAGTATGAAGGACCTCCATTTTAGAGTGATCCCTATGTGAAGACAGCCTGGCTTTTTATCAGTAGACCAGCAAGCAAGTTTGGAAGATAAGATAGTTGCAGGGTTCAGTCCTATAGGATACCTAAAACCAAAGGACAGAAGCTCCTAACTTCTTTCACAAGCCCTATAACTGCACTAATTGCATATAAGAACCATGTAACATTTTAACAACATTCTTTAATATGTAGCCAGAGGTGACATTACTCGCTATTTGTACAGTTTTCTGAGGATAAAAGCATCGCACAGAGACTGTGACCAGAGCTCTAGGGGGTTCCAAACCAAGAGGGCTGAAATCCACAGCTCCAATCTGCTATATGAATGTTTCAGACATAAGGTTTTTACTTTGTTTCCAAGGACCATTTTTTTCCTCCTGCTGCCACAGTAATGCCAAGTATGCAAGAATCCTTAGGGAAAGAAAGAAAATAGGAGAAACTATGGCTATGTAGCTCCATGCTCAAGTGGGACAGGGAGTCATGGGTGCTGGGCTTTGTTCCCAATATCATTTAAACATTTTGTGATATACAGTCTTGTATAATATGCAGAAATAATCCATAACTGACCCATAAGAAATCCTGTTCCTGACTTAACTGGTGTTATCTGAGTGGTTTGGATAATTGTATTACATAAACATCTCTCTATTATAAAGCACATGATACAGAATGACCTTCTCTGAAAGAAATAATTACCAAACAAGTTTGCCAATGGCTATAACATATTCACTTAATATAAGCATATGTCATTTCATAATTTTTACATCCTGGTTAATCTGGTTTTGGAGAATAAGTTTTTAAAGGCATTGTTTAGAACTATGTCTAAGAAGAGAAACAGGCAAATATTTGTCTATTCAAACAGTTTGTAATTAATCTCGTCCTAAATGCATTAGTTTGTTTGTTGGTTTTTTGAGGGGGGCATATTGCATAATTTAAATAACCACTCTGCTGGTTCCACATTTACTTGAGCTTACAGAAAAAAAAATTTTTTTTCTTCAGCATATGTCCAAGATTTCTCATATTGCTGCAGTGATTCTTGAACTCAAGCTCTTAGATCTGCTCTTTCTAGAGAAGAAAATGTGCTTGGTTGTCTATGAATAAATTTAAATATTTGATTATTTTTGCATTTTTAAGGGTCTCACCCAAAACTCACAGAAATGAACTCAACAGAAATCTTTGTGTCTCCAGAGAAGTTTGGATCACTTTTACCCATATTCATTTATATTCTTCCGTGGGTGGAATGGTACTGTTGCCACAAAACAGCTTTGAGTTTGGACAGCATTTTATTTGTCTGCTGTTTTATTTGTGAGTTCCCATGACAAAAAACCTCGTTGACATCTTATTAGAAACATTGTCAGACACAGCTCTAACATACTTTTTTCTCCAACACCTCCTAGAGCTGAAATGCACCTAGTAATGTCAAAAAGCTATAGATAAAAAATGCCTATGGAAAAGAACTGATGGTTGTAGTGAGCATTCAGTATGTTTTCTCAAAATCTAGCTTTTCAGTAAAAACTCCAGCCCTTTACACTGAAGGACTTCATGCTACATCACACAGCTGACACGGACAGGTGACAGTAACCAGTTGTGTGGATTTAGACTGCAATTTAATCCTGATCCTGTTGCAGTCCTTTGGAGTTCTGAAAAATCATTTGACTTTGCCTTAGAAGGATCTCCCATTTGTAAAACAGGTCTATTATTTGAAACATCTTAAAACATGTTGGAAACCTTAAGACAAAGTTAAAACTTTCTTGGATAACACTTGCATGTGACTGCATGAGATGGGTGCTGAACTGTGGAAATACTTACAAAATTAATATATATTTCTAGAAATTTCAGCCTATGCCTGGAAGTGTTTATTCTGAACTCTTCACCACAGCTCTCTATGCACATTGCATATCATTCTTCTGCAGAAGTAACCTGTACATTTTAGACACCCAAATCTGTAGGGAAGGCCCATGAGAACATGTGGGGAGGAAAAGAAGACAGGGCAAAAGGAGCTTTTTCTTCCACACAGCTCCCATTCAAACAGTTGATGAGCTCAGACCTTACTCTTTGTTTACTTAAAACAGGAGGGAGAGTAACCCCAAGGTGAATAGCACCAGGCAGATGGGGAGAGAATGCCAGAGTCACTGCTGGGCCATTTCCCAGGTAAAAGTGCTGAACCACATGTATTTCCTCAGCTGGGAGCCTCTGTCCAACATGTGGCCCCTGACTCAGTAATGGGACAAACACTGACACAGCTGCAGGCTGAAATACAGTCACCACATGCCTTTCCTAGTTCAGGATAAATTTCCTCCTCAATTCAGGCCAATTCAACAGTTTCACTGACAATGGAACTGACAGAGGAGGTTTTAAGTAGCACATGCCTAGTTGCACCAGTCCTCTGCTCCGGGTTCATCTCAGTGATTCCAGTCATGACCAACCACTGACTTGCACTGATCTGATACCCCTGTGCGGTTTGGAGAGGGTTAAATGGTATGCAGTCACATTTACTAATTTGGTGTTTACTTCCCTGCTGTCTTGTCACTCACCCAGCCAAGAGGAGTGGAATTTCCTCCCCCAGCTGTGGTGCTTTGAGGAGCCAGTAACCTCAAGCACATTCAGCTGCAGTGAAGCAAGCAGCCAGCCTACAAACAGCTCCGGAGGGAAGGCTGCCCACAGGACCACCTGTCTGCTTCATGGTTCACCACAGTCCCAACAGCCCTCACGTACTACTGGGCTCTTGACTACACAAATGTTATGAAGATCACCTGGGGAAAACAGAAGAAGTCTGTGTGCATACACACTATAGCCAGCTGATTGCTTCACTCTGTATGCAGGGAAGGCTGAGAAAAATTCTCTCCTTGCAATGTTTTCCTGTCAGATTTAGCAATGTGGTTTTCTTCTGAGAAGTCTGAGATTACACAGGAAAATGTGGAATTAAGGTGTATTTTTTGCTTAAAAATTTCTGAAATACAGATCTTCTCAATTCAAGCTCTGTTTTGGAGATTCGAGGCACCAAGTGGCAGCTCTTTCCTTTTGTCCTTTAGTATGACAGTGAGCTCTGGACTATATGTAAATATCACAGATTATATAATTAATTTTGTATTTTATTTGAAAGTTCATTTCAAATACATTTCAAATAAAATACAAAAAAAGTTCAAATAAGCCTACTAATGTAGCACTTATTTTATTTGCTGTACAAAATTTATTATACTGTGTATACTGATTTTATTGAGGAAGACCTTCAAAAGTTTCTGACATTTCTCTATGCAGGGAGAGAACAAGTAGCATTTATCAAGAGTGTCTGAAGGAACATGCTTTTTCTATAATGGTGTCTCAAGAGCTCATAGAATCATAGAATATACTGAGTTGAAAGGAACCCATAAGTCCCATCGAAGCCCAACTCCTGGCCTTGCACAGGACCATCCCCAAGAATCACACCATGTGCCTCAGAGTGTTGTTCAAATGCTTCTTGAGCTCTGTCAGGCTTGGTGCTGTGACTACTTCCCTGAGGAGCCTGCTCCAGTGCCCCAACACCCTCTGGGTGAAAAGCCTTTTCCTAATACCCAACCTAAACCTTTCCTGACACACCTTCAGGCCATTCCCTCAGGTCCTGTCACTGTGACCACAGAGAAGAGATCGTGCTTGCCCCTCCTCTTCCCCTCACAAGGAAGTTGTAACTGCAGTGAGGTCTCCCCTCAGTCCCCTCTCCAGGCTGAACAAACCAAGTGACCTCAGTGGCTCCTCATACGGCTTCCCCTCAAGGCCCTTCACCACTTTCATAGCCCCACTTTTGGTGCTCTCTAATAACTTTATATCTTTTTTATATTTGGGTGCACAAAACTGCATGCAGAACTAGAGGTGAGGCCACACCAGAGGGAGAAACAGGAAGTATTAAAATTAAGTCCACTGAAAATTCAGATTTCTCTTTAACCCCTTAACATGATTCAACACTTTATGCTGACTGACAGCCTTCAGGAGAAGAGGGAGCCTTTTTCCAGTAGTGAATTGGTCATTATAGGAATCTCTCTTACACTGATTTTTCTAGCCTGTATTTGAACCCATCTTGACTTCTAGCACCACAATGTCCGGTGGCAAGCAGTCCCACAGCTCATCTAGGTGTTATATGAAGAAATACGTTCCTTGGTTTGCTATGAAACCTGCCACTGGATATTTCATTTAATATCCCCTAGTTGTTTTGCTAGGTCAGTGAGCAGTTGTTCCTCCTTTATGTCCTCTGCCACTCCTGACTTTTAAGATTTCTATCATGTTCTCGCTTGTTCTGCCCTCCTTCATCCCACTCCGGATCCTTGCTTTTCAGCAAATCCTCGGTTACTTTCTTCCTACTAAGAAACTCACTTGACAGTTTTAAGTCCAGGCTGAAGAGAGAGCTCCAAGATCAGCCATGTGGAGAAGCATTTCAGTCAGGAGGGTGTTGGGGAAGGAGCTAACCTCCATCTGTGTGAACCTTCCTTCACGCCCAGGGGAGTGGCAGGCACTTTCACCCACCTGACCTGGGTTAGACATTCTTCCAGATGAAATCAACTGCCCTATAGAAGCAATTCTTAAAAATAAATACTTATAAATATGTGCTTCAGAGGTGGCTGTTTGCAATGTCAATGGACACTCTGCTCAAATGAGTCCAGTCAAAGCAACTGTTTCTGATGAAGTCAGAGAGCAATGCTTAACAAAAAAAAAAAGTTCCCAACTTTTTTTCCTTTTTCTCTTTCCCCTGTCCCTAGATAAAAAAACAAAACAAAACAAAACAAAAACCCCTGGGTATAGGGCCAAAGCTTCATATCCAAGCCAAATCATATTTAATTTGAAATGAAAAATGTTTTACTTTGCTTTATGCACAGATGCTGTTCCAGTTTCATTTGCAAGCTTTTGCTTGAAAAAAATTTTCCAAAGTGTGCTAGTTAATTACTATTTAAGGATTTCGTATGTTGTCTGTCAACTAAATCCCAAGAAATCTTTCTCTCAACATGTACAGGAAGTATTTTTATGTTTATATGTATGCATTTCCTTTAGAAACCACACTAGAATGATTACAGATGGACTAACTGGAAACAGAATAGCTCAGAGATAATTTATAATCCCATTCAACAAAGAAGTAGAGCTCAATGCTGCAAAATCATCTGTGCAAAGTTAGAGCTGGTATGGTTTGTTTTCCTTTGACAAAACTGCTTGTTTATTCCAAGCCACCAGCTCTCCAAGACACTATTTAAGCAACTTTACATGAGTTTATGAATTTCTGTAATGAAGCAGCACAATGTTTTCAGCACTCCAGATAGATGAATAAATATATATTACTATGACACAGCAATATTTAGGAACAGATTGTGAATGGGAAGAAAATTGGATTCAAGAAGCTATTGTCTTTTTCTATCATGTGCAACCTCATAAAAGTCATCCAGAATAATGGTGTAATTACTCCCTCCATTCAAAGGCAGGGAGGGACAGTCACCTCAGGCCACACAAGTATATCCTGCATCTTGGTTAGCCTTCTAGTGCTGCATCTCTAGTTGCACATCGTAATTTTGTACAGGCAGAACATATTTTTTCAATTTTTCCTTCACTTTTTTCCAAAATGAGCATTTTCTGGATGAGCACATGCTTTCTCAGGGTGTACTTGTCTGCAAAGTAACCACTACTGAAGACATTGAAGTATAATTTTACTCTGTGTAACACATGGTTAATGTGGTGTCTTGAGTGCAGAAACTGTGAGAGAGCACTACTCTTTTGATGGGCTTTTTAATTATTAAACTGCATCTCTTTCTAACTTTATCTTCTCTTACACTGTGTATCCCACTCAAGAGTTAACAAGGCAGAAAGCTGGGAATAGGTCACATGAAACAGCCAAATTGTTTAACAGGACTTGTCATCTCCCAAAAGTGTGGTTATTACAGCCATGCTTGCATTACAGACATTGCTGGAAAGACTGCTGTCTGTATTTATTAAAAAAAAATATATCTATTAATGTTAGTAAATCATACCTGTAAAGTACCTGTCAACCAAAAATTCCCACAAATTTTCGCAGATCTTCTAAATTTGGTAGATGAATACCCACTCAGCCTTGTTCTTTCTGAAGCTGAGTGTCTGTCACAGAGTTAATTTAAAACAGACCTTGCTTTCCTCACTGCTATTAAGACAAGAGGACCAAAACCACAAGTGCTGTGCAGTTTGGAACAGACTGCAACGGACAGTGCTGTGTCCATAAAGAGTCCCAAGGGATGTTTGTGAAGAGTGCAACTGCTCTAATGGAGCCATTAAAGTGAATTGAAATCAGACTGAAAGTTCATAAGTCACCAGAAGCCATTAATAACCACAGAAAGACAGACCTCTTGATTATTGTCACACCCTCAGGCAAACATGGGCAGCTGGGTGCTCCTCTGAGAGAACACAGCCACCCGCTGAGCCACCAGCTGCTGCTGCTCCTGCCCACCCAGCTGATGACTGATGGTCCTTTGGCACCTGCATAGTTTGGGGGTTGGGAAAGCTTCAGCAGAGGGGCTTGGGGTGGGAGGGACTGGGATATATGAGGAGTTCCTCCTCCTCTTGGTGAAGCCAGGGCTGTGCTCTGCAAGGGGATGCGATGAGGAGACACCAGATGAGGTAGTGCTGAAGCTCCACCAGGACCACCCCTGGGGGAGCAGCTCTGCAGCAGGGCAGGGCTTCCCAGCACAGGCCAACTCTACAGCTACACAGCCACAGCACAGCAAGCTGCTGCTGGGACTCTGCCTCTCACACCCTGCTGCCTTTTCCTGTTTGAGCAACACCTGCCTGAGTGAATTTTCACCATCCCCATCTGTTGTTGCACAGCATAACTATGACTTGAGTCTGACCTGGAAAATTCACACACAGCTCAGCTTAACACCCATATATCCTTGGCAACTGGGATTTAAGTCGTCATTGACTTTTGCTGCACTGATATGTATCCTTGGAATTACACTGAAGACTGAGATTTGTGTTTTGAAGCCCAAAAAACATAATCTGTCAGATGGTAATAAATCACTCCTGTTAGGAAAAAAAGAACTAAATAAAGAAATACTGCAAATTTATAAACATTGTTTTTTCCTACATTGCAACACACCCAATTAGTGAATCAAAAAGGATTTGGAAGACTGAAATTACACATCTCCATTTCATGTCTTCTTTTTAATCTTATTACAAACACTGATAACAGATTTGTCTATTTCTATTGCAAATGTCTAACAAATTTTCATATATTAGAAAAATTCCAGTGTGTGAGCTGCAAATAAATACCATTCTTGTGTTTAAAATTAAAAGCTACTGGGGAAAACATGTATACTTTGATCTTGTGATTTATCTCACAAATAAATTTATTTACTACAATTACACGTGAAAATGCTTTGGAAATCTTATTTTTAAATTTCAGAGGGTATATCTTCCATAAACAGTGGAAGAAAGAGCTGAGTATAGATAAGATGGAAAGTTAGTTAAAAAAAAAAAAGGAGAAACAATCTCTTTGCTAAGATTAAAGGCCAGCTGACAAGGGATGGGACTTCTCTGCAAGTAGAATATGAATTGCTGGAGCAGCTGAACAGCTGTTTGTGGGCAGACACAGACTGCCATGGTACTTTTTTGCAATTCAGGATCAAACAGAAGAGGAAGCAGTGCACATGTCGTACATGCACACTACCAAGACGTGAATGGTGCCCTCTACATGGAGCTTGAGCCCTTTGAAAATTTGGTCATTAAAGACATTACTCTGGGAATGTTTGTAAGTGCAATTCTGCAGAAAACAGATCCAGCATTCAAACCACAGTCCTGGGTCTCATGTAGTCTATTGCATGTGGTTACTAACTAATCATCCCCTTTACTTAAAGCACTGTATAGTTCTACTTTCCCCCTTTTTTCTTGCCCCTGATTCTTCTTCCTCTTCTCTGTCTCCTGTTTTACATGCTTTTCCTCTTGTGGGTTGTATCAGTTCTCCACTAGGGAAGCTCAAGGGTCCTCTGCAGGGACTCAGCTGGAGGTCCTGAGGGCTTGGAGGGTGAGTCACAGAAGGTTATTCATTTGTGGTGTCGGCTTCTTTTAAAGTATCTTCATGGTTACCATGTACTGCAAAAAGATGTTTGTGATCTAGTGGCCCAGTAACAGTGTTATGCATACAAAATGCCACGCAAGACCAGCTACCTGGTGAACATTGACAAGTTTGCAGGATTTCTACGGAAAATATCTTTAAAGCAGGATTTTTCTCCAAGTTGTCTTCTACTCTGACATGTACCATCCACAAACTGACTCAGTAGTTGGAAATCACAGGTCCCAAAGCACCTGTTAGAAATAAGAGCTCTTGTGTATAGTTTGTTGGCCTCTAGGCTCCATCTCACACTTCAGTCTAAGGGTCCTTCCCTCCATCCACAGCCAAATTAATTACCTTCCACACATGTAGAATAACACAGTAACTCAAAGAATGCCTCTTCCAACCTTACCAAAGAATATTAATCCTCTGCACAGGGGAATCATTCATCAGAAAGGAAAGAACTGACTCTGCACTTCTCAAATAGGTATCCTATTGCTTTGAGAAAGGGAAAGCAAACAAAAGCGTTGACTGCTTAATTTAGTTGAGGTCATGTCCACAGAGGAAATATGACTACATTAAAAAAAAAAAGTAACTTATTAACCATTGTGGATAAATATATGTTAGATAAGATCTACTGAAGCAATTCTATAAAGCACATAAAGATCTAAATCCCACTTTGAAGAGAGATTTACAGCTTTACAATTCATCCCCACTGGCAGCACGACCGGAGATGAAACTTCCATTGACTGGCTTCAGTGAGAGTTAAAAATACACAGAATTAAATCCCTTGCCTGTTCAAGAGCACAATTGAACTGCTACTGCTCTGGAGAACAAAGGTCTAACTTTGGGTTACCCTTTGCACCTGTACAGTGGCAATTTTCCCACACTGGATGAGCATTTCCATGGTACTGCTGTTGCAGTTTAAATTGGTGTGGAAGATTAATCTTCATCCATAGTGTGTTTGAGTAGCTGGCAGGAAAAAGCAACACTAGGTTGGGGAAGTGGAAAAAACAATCCTCAGGTTACTATGGTTCACTGTGGGGGAGCCACCTTATTGCCATGCCAAAATCTCCTACAGATACCTTCATAAACTGAGGGCAGATATGTATTGGAAAAACACTTAGAGGAGGGAGATCCATATTCCTAAGAGACTCTGCTGTGACTACGGTACACAGCTGGATCCCCAGGTCCTGCAGCATAAGAGGGTCATGTCTTCCCAACACCTGGGGTCCAGGCCATTCCCCTGCCCAGCACCAGCTGGTGTCCCCACACCATAGCGCAGGTCTGTTTGTGCAGCCAAGCCAGTTACATTCATGTGATGTCAAACTTTGATCAAAGGTCACAGAAGGAGGACCTCTCACCTAACAGGGGCAGCAGCAATATCCCTGTTCACAGCCTGCAATGGGAGGACGTCTGTTAGCTCCAGATGGCACACTTGCAAAAAGGATGGCTTAAACCACTTACAATGAGTGACAAAAATCAGATTATCTGGCAGCCGATAACAAGTTAGTTACAGTTCAGATCTATGAGCATTATTTATAAGAACCAGTTTGACTGGGGAGAACTAACTAATTTTTGTGCTGGGAACACCAGAGAACATAGCAGAATAGGTAGCATAAAGCAATTCAGAGTATTATAGATGTATATGAGTGTGTATAAATATACGGAATGCTGAATTTTAAGACAAAATCCTTCTATAAACAAGGAAGCATCCAGCTCTGGGGCCTCCAACAAGTCCAGAGGAGGGCCACAAAGATGATCAGAGGGCTGGAACACCTCTTCTGTGTCAGCCTGGAGAAGAGAAGGCTCCAGGGAGATCTCATAGCACCTTTCAATATCTAAAAAGGGTCTTCAAGAAAGCTGGAGAGGGACTTTACACAAGAGCATTTAGTGACAGGACAAGAGGGAATGGCTTTAAATTGAAAGAGGGAAGGTTTAGATTATAAACATTACAAAGAAGTTCTTTACTGTGAGGGTGGTAAGACACTGAACAGGTTGCCCAGAGAAGCTGTGAACACCCCCTCCCTGGAAGTGTTTAAGGCCAGGTTTGATGGGACTTTGACCAGCCTGATCTAGTAGAAGGTCCCATGGCAGAGGGTTTGGAACTAGCTGATCTTGAAGGTCCCTTCCAACCCAAGCCATTCTGTGGTTCTATGATTCTATGACATTTAAAACTTACTCTAAATTGTAGCAATTATACCTATTCTCATATTTAAGTTTAGATTTTCACTTCCATTAGTACACATTCTTTTAGCTAATGCTGATGATAAATATACATCAAACAAATATCCCTGAAGATGAGTATACCCTGCAGATATGACTTGCAGCTCTTCTGGAATTCTGTTAACAGGTTTGATTCTAAAAATGACATATCTACTTCAAAGAAGAGGGCAGAGATTGATTCTCATTTTTTAACAAACTTGTAGTTTATGATTTAAAGGCATGTTGGCATGAAGAAGCCCTACTGAAAGAAGTTTCCCAGCATACATAAAAATGAAAAAATATCTTTTTAATACAAAAGTAGACTTGAGTGTTGGGGGAATAATATACATTTCAACAGACTGCAGTGACTTATCACAGCATTTCAAAATTTCATAAGGTATCCTCAAGAGTCCTAAACTCTCAAAGGTTCTTGGCACTCAACTTTCAATGTCGTATTCTTCCACCCTTCATTTTGAAAGCATTTTTTATCCAGTCGTGTTGAGCTTACATTTTTACAGTCATGTGAAGAGGGGGTTTTGTTGCTGTTTCTCAACGTAGACATAGAAAAAAAAAAAGAATCTTGTTGAATCTGTGATTTTGGCAGGTGAACAGAGGGAAGAACAATCTTCTGACTCACAGTGGAGAATGATGAGGATTATCCCTACATACAGTTGTTCCTTGCCCAAGCTCAGCAAAGAGCAGAAGAAAGAAGAGGCTGCTCAGGAGCACCTAGCTCCTCCATCACATCACCAGGTACTGGTGGGAGTCCATGGAGCTTGTCAGGGAAGGATGTGCAAGAGATGGATACGGACTGTGTCACCCAGGGATGAAGGAGCTCATCTTGACTAGAAAGAAGCAGTCAGACATCGGTTTGAATAAAGCTTGTCTCCACTCCAAACAAATAATTCAAAACCCAGGCTGTTAATGACTCTCCTGCTGCCTCCCTGGCTGGAACTGAGAAACTTCCCAGCAGCATTGCTCCCCAGCCTTTCTGTACACATGAACAAGACTTTTTGGGTGATATTCTGGTTAGATGATAAATTCCCGAACAGCTCTTTCTACGGGACCTGATCTAACAGCATCTTATTAACTTCCTTAGAAAGATGGAGCATACCTGAAAACAGATTCTGACCTTTTTCAAATTAAGGAGGTGTAAATATTGGGGAAGGAAGAAGAGTCCAGTGGTCAGGACACTAGCCAGGAATGCACAGCCTTTCTCAAAACCTGCTTCTGCTGTAGCTGTCTTGTAAGATTAAGATAAGGAAAATTAAATTAAACACTCAGTGCAACATGTCATCTGTGAATGGGATAAAAGGGCTTCCTTTCCTCAAAGAAACACTCATAAGTGCTTTAAAGACAAGGAGGCAGCTCAGAGCACTTTGGTAATTACTAAATATAAAAGTAATGAGAAGAGTTTTGGTAACCAGGCATCTGTAAGAATCAGTCTTTTGCTTTATAAAGGAAGCAGTGAAGCAGATGGTTTTAATGTAACTTTTAAAAAGTAAGTATAGTTTCCCAGATAATCCAGCTGACACTCTCCCACTACCAAGCCTGCCAGTTCTGTGGGTTGTAGAGTTAACCATATTTGAAGCTGAGTTACAACTACCCACAGGCTGAATAAAAGAGCTATCAAAATTATTCCACATAAAACTCCTGGTTTTATGCAAAGTAGATTCCAGTAAAGAAAGTAATAATACATATTAACTTTCAATAAACCCATATTTTTTTACTTAAATGTCCTGGTTGCCAGCCCTGATCATGGTCTGTAAAGCTTCTTATATTTTTCTTAAAGCTTCAGGTATTGGAGACAAATAACTGCGCAAGAGTTACAACTTTCATGTAAAAGCAGGGATAGTTTTCTAAGCCCTTGGAGCTGCACAGGAATCACTCATTCCAATGGTTTATAGTTGACAGCCTAATACCTCAGTGTGTGGAGATCATCCACAATTGGGAAAACCTGAGGAAGGCAACCCTGAGATTTCACCCAGATGATCCAAAGGACCAAGTCTATCCTGCTCTCATTCTGTTATGTAAGTGATGTAAAGACCCTTTTCACGTAAGACAGTGGAGTCACCCCAGGGACTGATCTGGCACTGTGCTGTCAGTGTGTAGCGTGGGTGGAACTGAGCGGCTCCATGGTGATACCAATGCAAACACAACTGGCGCTTTTCCAGAGACACTTTCTTCCTGTATTCCTTCAGTGCCTTCTGCAAACAGCAAGACATTACTTAGCAGTCATGTCCTACATGTACACATATTGGCACTAAACTCCTCTAAAGTGAACCGATACCTTTCATTCCTTGAGGTTAAAGTCTGCTTATTACTTTCTTTCTCCTCAATCTTCGTTTCATTCTGCCTCCTTACCATACAAACCCCACCATGTGCTGGGAAATGAATCACTGAACTTTTGTTGCCTTTTAGCTCCTCTCTGTGAGTTTGTAAAGCACTACACCAGATGCCGAGTGTCCTAAATCACAGTTTCTACAGATAAATCCAAATTTCACAGCAGTTGTAGACCATGGCATCCTTGAGTTCTAATCATTCCCCCCACTGTCCAGATCATCACACAGCTGGAGAGATCAGAATTCCTGTAGCCATAAGATAAATTGTAGTTTATGATTAACACAGATTCTTTAACAGATTATGTGTGTAAATAAACTTAGTATTTTAGCAATAGATGTGATCTGCAACTGCTGCATGCCAGTCTGTTGAATCTCAAGTCCAAACATAACCAACAGATGAGGACTCTCAATGGAATTAAAATGGTTAAGAGTCAGAAATTAATTTAAAATAAAGCCATTAAATGTACAACGTTAGACCAATGCTTGCGATCTAACATCCTTACCGCAGTGTCATTGGTGGTAATGTACACCAACACATCCGAGTTGTTCCTGCCATTAATGTATCGGTAACAGTTCCACACACAGCTTATCAAGTAACCCTGCAAAGAAAAGGGATTTATCATTCTGTGCAGATAATAAACCATAGATATTTTTCTGTCAGAGCATTTTCATTCTTTATAAATTTGAGTATCAGCTTGATAGAAGCATGGGACGGTCACTTCTTTGGTTGCAGTGACTATGAGAATGTGTAGCGGCTCTGTGACTAATCCAACACTGTTCCTCATGCTGATAGTATTGGGGTTCTTCAGTCTTGAGAAGAGAAGGTCTGGAGAGACCTTCCTGTGGCCTTTCAGTATATAAAGGGGACTTCTAAGAAAGATGGTGAGAGATATTTTATCATGGTCTGTAGTGATGTAAGACAAGGGTATAAGACATGGTTTGAAACTGAAAGAGGATAGATTTAGATGGGACATAAAGAGGAAGCTTTTTACAATGAGAGTAGTGAGACACTGGAATAGGTTGCCCAGAGAAACTGTGGATGCTCCACCCCTGGAAATGTTCAAGGTCAGTTTGGATGGGACTGTTTCTGTTCATGGCAGTGGGGGTTGGACTAGATGAACTAAAATTTCCCTTCCGATGCAAACCATTCTGTGATTATATGGTTCTGTGACTGTGAATACTTGTGTTGCACTACAAGCCACTCCATCTAAGCAGAGATACTGCAGTCTACATCTATCTGAATGACATATACTATTCCAGATGTTTAATATTACAGCATGCTTAATGTAGACTAATTGTTTTGAAAAGAAACAGTTTATTTGTGCCTGAATATGATTAAAGTAACATAATTTTGTGTATATAACCTCCATTTTTCTTAAATGAGCAGGTCACATATGCTGACTTTCTTACACTTCTCTGTAGAGATACAGAGGGGGATGGGTTCAGTCAGACACCTCATTACTGTACATGGGATACTGCATACTGCAGAGATGAGTTTTACAACATATAGTGAAGGTACAGCTTAGACTGTGACAAAAAAAAAGGAAGGTGCTACAGATGTAGAATGTCCCAGGGACAGAAACAAAAACTAAATAGAAACCAGTTTTTGATTACTCCATGGTAAAGATGTTTAAATATTGTCAGCTGGGTAGTTAGTAGTTTTAGAAAGTGGAAGCAAATCCCAGCAAAAAGAGTTCAAGCATGCTGGGGACTGAAGAATCATCAAGCAAATTAGAGGAAATCTTCCTTGCCCTGTGAGTGAAAAGCCTGAACAATGACTATGTGATGATACTATGTATCATCTGCATTATTTAAATATTCTGTTTCACTTAATCTGACATTATGTCTATATATTCCATTGGACTGAAATGTTCTGGAGTCTTGCTATTCTTGCCTGACTAGAGAAAATTGCTTTTACTGACATGTGAATTATTTCTGATCTTATAAACACTGTTATATTTTTTTTCAGCATAAAGCAAAAACCCTGTTATTGCAGCAATAAACCTACTCCAAGATCACAAACTTCACTGGTTTTGTTCTGGAGCTCCCTTGGCTCTGGGTAGGGCTGCTCCCTGGCAAACTAGTAGTCTCCACTATTTAACTGGTTGGGCAAAGTGCTCACATCCATCATCTCCTTCACCAGCAAAAAACATTCCAGTTTGGGTAGCAGAGATGAGCAAAGTGACTGGATGGAATAGAGGAGGCAGGAAGATGTGCAGGAGCAGGAATCAAATCTGCAGCAAGGCTGGTGGGACTAAGCAGTTTTCTCTGGAGCTTTTTGCTTCTCATGTAATCACACATGACAGTGATGAGGAGAACTATGCGTTTTGATAATGCCCAACTTGTATTTTCACTAAGTAGGTTCTGCACAACAGTCCTTTCACTAAACTAGTATGTGCAAAATAAACTGCCTGTGCTGATTCAATTTGCATGTGTGTCTCACTGAGTGAGTCATAATTTTGTGACTCAATTGCACTGATGACCTTCCAAAAGTCTCTTATCCCTTTGAACCCTGTTTCCTCCATCTCCAGAGCTGACACACATAAGCTGTGTTTTTCAGGATGTCACATGACTCATGATTGCTTGCTTGCAGATGAGAAAGAGCTTTTTCCACCAGGGCTGAGCTGGTTAAAATCTGGTAAATTTGCTTTCTGTTTTTTTACAGCATCTTACAGTCCCTGGATGACTTGGAGGCACTGCAGGCTTTGACAATACTTTTGACCATCAAATGGGGAGAGCAAAAGGCTTCTGGAGTGAGTTAAGTCCCATGGGAATATAAGACAGGTTCTACAGCCCAAGCTGCGGGCTATGCAAACCTGCCCCAAGCTACTGAAACAAGTAAAGGCACATAAATGGAGAACTGCATCTTTTCCAGAATTAAGTAAAATGTCATTGTTAATTATAAGTGGTAATAAATAGTTCAGTATCTTTCAATGCTCAGATAGTATAGGCTGAGAATGGTGTAAGAGCCAATACAGAACAGAACTGAATATAGTAACACTTCTGTGGGGACACAGCCAGCCTTTTTAAGAAATCCTTTACATTAAGCCTACCTATATGTAAACCTATTTCTATATTCCTTCTGTCAAAATCCAAACTGAGGGAAGCCCTCTTTCAGACAATACAATTCTATCTGGGAGAAGCTAGCGGGAGATTTATTTTTGAAGCTCCCATTCCACTATATGAGTTGAATAAAATATATTTAAACCCCACAATGAACCCCTACAGCTCTCCCAGCTCTGAACCTTAGCTCTAATCAGCCCTGCTCCTTTGTGCATGGGCTGTTTCTGAGTGGGTGAGGTCTGTTCCAGCCCTTGAATTACAGAGGTCATCAGGCAGCACACACCAAGTAATTGGCCCTTAGACACTGACCCACATATGGCTGAGAGTGGCAGCAGCTCAGAGAATGTCCTTGTCCAAGTGCTTTGGACATGTGCTGCTGGCCTGTGAATCATGAGTCATGGAAATTTGTTTTCCTCAACCTGTAACTGTTTTTAAACCTGCTCCTAATAACTGTTTTCTACCAATGCTGCTGCACCGTTAAATGAGATTCCTGATGCAGTTACCCATTTTCTTTCCTGCAAAACTTGGCTGAGGTTTCAAATACTACTTTAAAATGTTTGGCGGGACACACAGTATATAAATATATCAATTTTTATCTCAGGGGACCAATGTTCTCATTTGAAATTAGCCCTATATATAAAAGGACTTAAATCCCTGAGCCTTTAGTGCTACTCGCGCATACCACGGCACAGGCTGATGACAGATACCTTTTGGGGAGGCAGCCCCAAGTAGCCACCACATGAAAGGACAGCTGCACAAGAAAGGCTGAATGTGGAAACAGGCACTATGCCTACTTCTACCAGCTTTCAGTCTTCCCCTTGACACGGTGAGAAATTACTTGAGCCCCTATGGAACTGAAACCTACAAAACGTTGTACCTCTGCTTCTCACTGTTGCAGTTGCACATGCACTTTGTTAAGCAGTACAACAGGAATGCACTGCAGACTTCTGCTCATCAGACACGTGCTCGACCAGCTGACTGACCATTGTCTTTGTGGAAATTAGAATTTGCTGTATTGTGTTGTTTCTTGTAACACAGCAAGGAAAAGTCTGTGCTGATCTGGGTCAGAGCAGCCCTCTGGGCAGCCCCCTCACTGGCAGCAAGTGCAGGGTGAATGCCACAGACCCAACAGAACCCCTCGGGTTAGGAGCTGCCTGCACTGAGTCCCATTTATTCCCCAGCTGCTTTGAATTTTTTATTTACAGAGCTGGGATGGGCTTCAGTGACTAGTGAAAATGAGATAAAGATTTCTACACAAACTGAAATTTATATGAAGATTTCGGAGGGATGCTAATGGCAGACTAGTTGACCATGTATACTTCCCATGTTGGTACTATAGAAGGAGAAACAATGGGTTGCTGTGCTGATGAAATCTGCAGTTAAATCCATCTTCTCAGCACACTAGAATGTGTAGCTTGTGCGTATAAAAAGGCTGTACAAGAACCACTGCTTAGAACAGCAAAGAAGTGCTGTGATTGGAAAGAATTAATGATACAAAAAAACCCCACTGACCTGCAACACTTTAAATGGCACCTTACAGGGGCCAGGACATCACCTGTCAGCTCAGAATCACACATACCGGGGTATGTAATTTAAAGCAAATGACCCCTATTTTAGAAATGCTTCTTCCCCCAACAACCCTGCCATCAGAAAGTCCAGTGCTGGAACTTGTCCTAAGCTTTTTTGGAACAGGTGGCAATCTTGTGGCTCCTTGTTGGCCATTCCAGGGAGTGGGGATCAGAACTTGGCTGTTGGGGCTGTGTTCATGGTCTCAACCACTGCCCCATCACCCCTATAGGAAGGCAGCAGACACCAGGGCAATGTATTTCAGGTCAGGGTCGCCCCTGCCAGAAGGCATCCCCCTGGGCTGAGATACCAAATCTCTCAGGGTGAGCACAGAACTTTATTCCATATAACCCTTTCCCATCCGCTGAGGACAGCAGGACATGCAGAATGGTCTCATCTCCAGGCTCGACACCTTGCACATGCAGCTTATAGGAAAATTATGGAAACCATGGTTAATATTCAGTTTGCTGAAGACCAGCTTGTCTCACTGAACTGGAATACCTTTGGCTACCTCTTCCTACCTACTTTTCAGAAACAGAAAATCCAGAGAAGAAAAGAAGAGGCCATACGCTGAAGCTGTAGAGTGCTCAAGGAAGCCTGGGGGAAAGGTTTATTCTGGTTGTGTTTGTGCTCACCTGCGTTCATTTGGGCTGGGGGGCCTTCCCCATGGTGGGGTGGTTGAAACCTCAACCATTCTCTCTCAGCAGCTGGAGCTGGCCAGAGGAAGCCAAGGCCACGTCCTCCAAACCAGCTGCAGAGGAGAGCATGATTCAAAAGCCACTGTGTTGGCTACATGCCATTTGAACTCCTGTGTACATATATAAAGATACATTTGTGCTGCTGGATGTCCTTCCTTGGCCAGTTAGGAAACACTTACGTTTTGTGGCATGCAACTCTGGTTCAGTTTTAAGACAAAAGACAGTGACTGGAGTAACATATTTTGGTCTACTCTGAAATGCATTCTGTGTGAAACTGCTTGAAATATCCATTAACTGCTTCAGATCCGTAAAACCCAAGGACTAAAAAGACAAAGTGCTTGTGGGTGGTTAGCTGGCTCGCTTTCTTACCACTATCTCTCATCCCCCTTGCCTGTTCATAATCCTATGACTGCAAAACACAAACCCAACATATAATACTGCCTAATCTTGATTTCTGCTCAGTAATGTTTTTCTATGCATGTAGCTTCACCAAAAACAAAAGTGTCATAATGCCAAAGGTTTCTGAAGAATTACATGATTCTGTTTCATATTTCCCACCAGCTGAATGCAGCTTTTCCTAGGTCACAATATTTTGGTTCCTCTCCTTATTTCTAGTTGAACTCCAGAGGGAGAGGGAGCTCATGCATACTTTTTATGCACAGTACCTTTTCAGTTTCTGTATATAAACATGGTACCATCTTTTAAATCTAGTGATAAAATGTGATGCATCTGTGCACATCCAGCTTTCTTTTCATGAAGCAGATTCCGTAAATCTGCATAGCAGCTTTCTGGAAGCATAAGAAATTCAAATGAAAATGCTAACTGGAATTTAGCATGTATTTCTGTGAGTCATATTTTCTGTGACTTATGTATATGATAATATGTTGCTAGAATGACCATTATATGAGCCACATAAATCTTGGAAAAAACACGTTAGCCACTTTAAAAGCAAATTAGTCTTTTGCCCAATTAATATCTTAGGTTTCTTTCCTCCGTAGTAAATACTTTTGCCATTCCAATTTTAGTTGCCTTCTTTCTATAAGCTTAAAGCTTCCTTGACATGCTTAGTTTATGAAACAACAGACCCACCAGGAGTAAAAATTAGCTATTTGTTATATCCAAGAAATTTAAAGCACACATTCCTTGGCACCTGACAGATCTATGTGTTTATTACATTAATACATATTCCTTAAGGGGGCAGATAAAATCAACTGTACAGCTGTGCATATGTGAGGCCAGAAGACTAAATTGTATTTCTGAATCACAGAAGTGAGTATCAGTTCCAACAGCACCTTAACATATCCTATTTGTTGGGCATTTTCCCCAGTTTTGAAGTAGCTTCAATAACCTAATCTATCCCTTTTGCCACAATAACTTCCCCTGTTCATGTTACCAAATGTGTTGTCTGGAAGCAACATTCCTGGTGTCATTGTGACTCTTCGGAATTTCTCTAATTTAATGCTTAATTGCTCTGCAGAGAAAGAGCACAACTATCCTGAAATAAAATCCCATAAGAGAAACACACGAAGGGCAGCACTGTGCTGTGAGAAACTTGCAGAAGAGTGCAAGGAGAGGGCAAACATACCAGCATGCATTTACAGGGGGTCCAAGGCTCAGAGCACTATTTGGAGCTACAGGTAGTTGTTTTTTCTTTTGTCTGATCTTATTCTGAGCTCCTTTGGGACTTCTGACCCACACAGCAGGTGGGGGCAGACCTGTGAGCCTGGGTGTGGTGGTTTCACATGAGTCCTTTCGGGCTCTGCTGGGTGAGGCTACATCTCCCCTTCTCCTGGTACCTGCCACCTCCAGCCCTCTCACCCACAAGGTTTGCTAACAGCAAATACATCCTCATTCCTTGTGTACTTCTGCTGCCTGGTCTGACAGTTCTTTACATTGTTCCTCCCAAGAGGATTGCATGGATCTCTTTACCTGCTCTACAAAACATGTTCTGAGACAGGGCACCAGAAGGGAATGCTTGCTTCCAGAGGCAGTAGGCATCAAAATGAACGAAGAAATTAAACAATCTATATTTTTTGTTTTTCTATTCCTTTCTTAATGTTACTAGCATTTGATTTACTTGTTTGACCAGAAATGAGCAGTAAGCTAGTATTTTCATGGGTCTATCTATTACTGCTACAAGACCCCTTTTTCAGGTGGTTATGCTTACTGCAGAATCCACCGCAGTGTCCGTGAAACAAGAGTGTGCTTCCTCTGTGCCCACTACTTAGAATTTGTCACCAGTGAGTTTCTCTGCCATTTCATTGCTTAGTCACTCCATGCCACGAGATCCTTCTGCAAAGATTTCTGGCTGATTGTTTTCCCTATTTTAGGTGACACTGTCAAAAAATGTTGTTGTTAGATTTCCTTCCCTTTCCCAGATCTTTTATGAATGCACCAAATGACATGGGTCTCAAGTTAGAAAGACTGATAATTTATCCTTATTCTCTGTTTTCTTGCTACAGTCTGTAAGATGACCTTTCCTCTTCTCCCTGCATATCTAAGGGTGCTTTTTAAAGCCCTTGATGAGAGACTCTGCCAAACACCTTTTGAAAAGCCAAGAAGCCTATATCAACAAGTTCTCCCTTGTCCACTGGACGACCCACTCCTTCAAAGGATTCATAAGTCATGAGCTCCTCCTACAAGCATCACACTTCCCCATCATGGCCTGTATGTTCTTGTGCTTGTGCATAAGATTTTACGCTTTTCTTCCATGATGTCCATCACTGTTCTGTTTAGCTGTGAGGCTGCCTGGGCTGTAGTTCACCAGACTGTCTCAAAAGACACACCTCCCAGCAAGGGACATTCCACTCATGACCAGAAGTAGACTTGGTACACAGTAACGCACTTACCTTAAAAGCCAAAATGATACTTATGAAAAGGAGGATAATCACAACCAGACACGTAGGGTTCACAGACATAATCTCTTCCTTGTAGGGAAAATTGTTGGGCTGCATAAGCAAAAATAAGCAAAACACTGTGAGTTAATCTCACGAGCCATTTAAGAGCCATTCAATTAGTGCACTCTATAATTAACAGCTTACAAAGCTTTCTGTGATCTACTAAATCGGGCGCTCTCTGCACCAACGACCAGTTTCAGTAAGTTTGGCTGGAACAGGCATTGTGAAGACTCGGCTGCCAAAGGTTCCCTGGAGGTCTGAGGAATTTGCTTTTTGCTTTGGATGTGGTGTGGGCTCTCTTTTCCTCAATGCTCCCTGGATTTCTATCTGACACAAACACGCAAAGGACTGGGAGCTTTGCAGCAGCAAACCTGCCATCTTGGGAAACAGTAGGCAAGTCCTGTACTTACTGAGTAATCATTATACTGGCACTGGTTGCCAAAGACCAGTGGCAGGTCCTTCCAGAAAGTCAAAGCAGGAAAAACTGCAGGATAATCCTTTCATCTAAATATTTAAAGACATTTCAAAATACATTGAATCTATTCTGCTCCATCTTGCTTTGGCTAAATTTGGACTACTTCTCCAGGTGTACTTGTTAATGTTGCTGTCTGAGTTCATGTCCCATGGAGGCACAGGTCCTCCAGAGGAGACACATAATGATTTCAAATTGAAATGTGCTCCAGGTCCTTCTGCTACCTCATACATAACATGGAGGTGACAAAATTAATCTTCCTGGTTAGCGCATGCTCTAGTGATTTACAATTGTGAAACATTTTAGGATCACTGGCTGAAAAATAGCTTCTAAAAATGTTTTACTGCGTTTGTTATTGCTTAAAGAAAACACACCCTTTAACATGAATGTTCCAAATAGTTCTGAAATATTGCAAGGCACAAGTTCCCATTTCAGTTAGAATAAACCATTGTTCACAGACAGAGCTGTTCTCCACAATAGATAGCTCCACTGCAACAGTAGCTCATTATAACTGAATGCAATAGTTCCTTCCACACACAACTCCCTTTTCCCTTACAGGTCTAATTACTTAACCAGGCCAGCTCTGCATCCTTGTCAGGACAATTAACTAGACCGAGCTATAACTGTATTCTTGGCAATGATGGTGTAAATCCAGAGTAACCCCTTAATAACCCTTATTCCAGCACTCAGCCCAGTGCCGCAGGAAATTATGCTTCTTTTTTTTGGACAGCTGCTACTGAGAATAGCTCTTTATTTAGCGCTTCCACGAACTGTTCAGAGTGGTTAACATCAACAGCAGCTGTAACCGTTTGCAGATAGATGTTACATAAGCACATTTTCCGCTTCTTGACAGCAATGTTTCTGTTCGTGTACTGAATTTCATGGCTGAAGTTTTATCACGTTATCTTCTTCGTTGAAGTATAACTTTTGTAGGAAACTAGCTTGCTATAATTCAATACGTTGCTGCTTTTTTTTTTTTTGACAGGTTATTCTAAAATTAGTGAATGCAGTCACCTAGAGACCAAGAAAGCAAGAGTATATGCCAAGAAACAATGCACTGAAAAGTAAACAAAGACCTTATTTGCAGAAAATTTAAGTATAAATGCCCCAACCTGCCCTCCTGCTTGCAAGAGGGAGGCCACACAAGAAAGTTAGAAAGCCTGCTCAGTCAAGGACACTTACAGTAAAACTGACCCCAAATGGTTTTTCAGTACTGACCTACAATTAAAAGACTAGTCAAACTAGTTTGTGAATGTAATGAAAAATTCCTAATAAGACTTTGGTCTTCCTACATGCTGGTTTTTGGTAATCAGTCACCTATCACAGACTGGATGACTGCATGCTAGGGTCTTGGCCATAATCTAATGGCCTGTTTCCAGACATCAACTCAAATGGGATTTGCATGGGGGCAAGACAAGGGCAGAAAAATGATAAAGAAAGTTCCCACTACATTGAAAAGCAGGAACATCTGCTGGAGACATGAACCCTGGTCAAGCCTGGGAGCAGGACATGCTGCTGGGCAGTGTCTGGCCCTCTCTTAGATCAGTGTCAGTGTTTCAGGTGAAAAAAGTCAATAATTCAGCAAAGACAGGACAGCACGAGGAACAAATTCTGCAGTTTGTCCCCTTCAGGCTCAGCTTTCTGGGTCTCTGTCCAAAGAGATGTGAGGTGTAAGCAAGCCCCAGAGAGGCGGTGACACCCACGCATCTCCCCACCTGGGAGATCTTGGTGCAGGGTGTGAAAACTGAAGCCAGTGCCTCCTGGAGGTTTCAGGCTTTCTGTGTGGCACACAAGGCTTTCAGGGCTTCTATGAATAGCCTAAGGGACATTGGGTCACCATGGAAGAAACCCCCTTTGTTTGCTAACTGGGCTGGGGACCAGCCCATGAGCAGTCTGATCTTGACTCACAACTACAAACTCTATCAGTGCTGAAGGAAAACCAATTTATAAACCTGCAACTTCTGGCAGAGAATAGGAAAGATGGTAGGAAGCATCTTACTTGGTTCCAGGCTCTCCTGGTTCAGGGATCACCATGGAGCTGCTGCCATCAGGTGGCCCTTGGGGTCCTCCCAGGGGAGCAGCCATTCCCAAAATCTCATTCATTCTCACGGAAAACGTATACTAACAGTGGTTCATATGAATCAAAGACCTATTGCCCTCTACAGACTGCAGTGATAAGCTTCAACACTGATATGGGTGCATGAGGTGGGACAAGAAATCTGTTTGTGTGCTGGGGGTTTGCCCTCCTGCAGGGAGACCAGTAGTTGAAATACTGCTGCTGGAAAGGTTCCAGATACTGGGCTCAGTGCTGCAACTTCTGAAAAAGATCAGTGTCAAATGCTGTGCAAGGTTTGATGAAGCTGAGACTGAAATGCATCTGGGTGGGACAAATCAAGCCTGTCACTGGAAATACAGGAGTGACTTTGCAGCACAACATGATGAAATTTGCTATACAAACGAAATGTAGTTGTAGTGGTGTTGAATCAGCATGCTAAAGTCATAATTAAAGTGTCACGTATAACCTTGTCATGAACACGGAAAGGGCTGTGTGCATAACAACCTGCCTGGTACACTTTCAATTTTAAAAAATTACTGCTTATACATATCAAAGCTCTAGTACACATATAAAAAGAATCTAAAACTTGCATGGAAAGTACATTTCTACTGCATTGATATTGTACAAAAGCACAAGAAGAATAAAATGAAAAAGGCTAAAGCCATTTTTCATTCCCTCAGCCTCCTTGCATAACCTTTCATGTCTTCCTTCCTCTTGGACCACAAAAAATCCACTGTAAAATATGGTGTGGATTCTCATTCCAAGTTGCAATCCTCCGAGTATCAGAATCTTACAAAATTGAAAGAAAACAGTAATGTGTCAGTAGAATTTTTAAAACTCTGCTATAAACTTAGTAGTACTTCTTTGGAATTATAAAATAGCATTTAAGATGTCAGAAAGTATATTTCTCTTGTAAGCTTTAGTTTGTGGGAAAAATTTCTTTATATTTAATCTCTTTTATGTCCTCTAGATGTTTCCCCCAGGATTTAAAAGCATGACTGATACCATATGAATTATTAGGCAGCAGCATTGCAGACAGTCCCACAGTAAAGCTATTTAATATACTTTGAAATTTTGTTTAGATGAACTGTCCTAGTCCTGTACTTTAACAAAAAAAAAATTTGCATAACACAGTTGCAGACTAGTCTGTTATGCACCTCTGCTTCAATCAATTTCATATACTGTTATCAGATGACAGAAGATGAAGTGTCTCATTTGAGGGTTTTAAAAAGCCCATATATCAAAGATCTAGTAGAGTTAAAGGAAAGAAATGTGTTTTAGGTCAAACTGCTTTAGACTTCTACTGCTCCAAGAACCAAAATTATTTTTGTTTTACACATGTCGGATTCGCTGTATGTGAAGGTTTTTTGGTTTTTAAGTGACAATAATACTGCCCAATTATGTCCAACATAATTCCTCAAAACCCTTACCATGCGACCACCATAAAACATATAAAAAGCAAGATTTGTAACATTGACTTAATTTACATGACCCTTCATACTGAGATGCTCTTGCAATCTACAGGAATTAAGTGGCACACCTGTGCACAACTGGATATCAAAAGGCAGCAAAAAGTTTCCAAAGACACTTGTTCCTCTGAAAGAAGCAGCCAGTATAGGCTGATGTTACCAAACACCCTGTGAACACAATTGCAACATTTTCAGCTAGGCCTCTGCCCCCCTTATTGATATGTTCTCATCATCTTGCTAAAAGTATATGGAGGGTTTCACAGTAGCTTGTAACTCATCTCTGACAGACTGAAATCTGGCAGATGTGCACCAAAGCAAATAGATAATGATCTCAGATACTAATGAAGTAGAAATGGTTAAAGACACAGGGTTTTCACCTTACAGCAAGAAAAAAATGTTCTTCTGAGACTGCCAAACATATTCCATTACGTAATGCACATCTTCTTCCAGATATTCAGCAATCGATTTGAAGAATGATTGGGATTTTTCATTTCCCTTATGGAGTTGTGACCCATAAAATATCATTCCCCAAACGCAAAGCAGTTTTAGAGCAACAGAAACTGTAAGAATGCCAGGAAGAAACACAATCCTTGCTTCCTGCCTACCCTGGCAGACCCCTGCAAAGGGGGTGAGGGCAAGACAACTCTAGGGCTTATTTATAAATCATCGGGAGGGATCACACCCAACTGGCATGACTCAGGTCTCACCTGTGGGGACAAGGGTATTAACCACAGTCTTGTTCTAAACACAGTGTTTGAGATGACAAACCTATCCACCACGAGTATTATTCAAAGGCAGGGAAACAGTCCTAGCACTGCATCGATGGCATTATTGCTGAAAATTTGACAAAGCTTGCATTCAGTTTCATCGTGTGTCTGAGTATCTGGTAACAGCAGATGGGATCTTCCTCTCTCCCCTTTGCTTTTACCCACTCAGACCAAGTGTATTTACTCTGAACCAAATTTAACAACCTTTGCCAAGTGATGTAGCCCTTCTAGGGAAGGGTACAGGGGTTGCTGTTGAGCCATTTCTGCTTGGAACCACAGCTAAGACATAGGAGGCACAATCAGCTTCAAAGCAGATGCAGAACAGCTTCAAAACTTTGTTGAACAGGTGACATTAACTGTGCAAAATTCATCACAGGTCTTAGTGGTTTTTTCCCATTGCTAATCTCCAATATGAATGATAAAATACAAACTGATCTTATTTCTAAATGAACTTAACTTGGACTAGCTTTTAGCTGCTCATTATCATTATGCCACACATCCAATTTAAACAGCCTTTTAATACCTCATTATTTTGCATAGGAAAACTCTAGTGGGGCTATCTCTTGGTCTTCTTTCTCGGTAAATGAAACAGGAAAAGCTGATTGTCTATCATCATACTACAATATATCCAGATTTTCTATAATTTTTTGTGGAACTTTTCTGCATGTTCTCTGACTTTTAGGCATTGTTTCTCACAACCAGACTCCATAAATAGAGGAAAATCTAGGTCACCAACTGAGAAAGGAAATCTCCTCTCCATTACTATTAATTGTTCTTCTTTTTACTGTCCACTAATCCCCACAGCAATTTTTGCAAAGAGCAAAACAACTTGGGGATCATCATTTTGGCACTTAGTTCCCTAGGCTGCTTACAGGGTCACTGCATCACAGGCACAGTTGTCATACTGCATGCTCATTTATATTCCTCATGCTTCTAAATTTCTTTGCATTTATCTATGTGGCACACATTAATGGCTGAACTCAGTCAGTCTAGCTCACTGTGTCAGCCATGGGTTTTATTAGAAGTGAATTTGCTTGGAAAAGTCACACGTACTGCCCTTGGGAAATGCAGAGATGAGCCCACTCTGGGCAATGCAGGGTAGGGTCTTTCAGAGGATGACACAGAACAGCCAGATTAGATTCCTGCTCACAACCTCCCACCAAAGGACTCAATCCCACTAGACAATAAGTCTGGAGAAGCTCTCCCAAGGCTGACATGACCCATTATGAAGGGCCTCGGGTACCAACCTTATTAATGGAAGTCAGGATGAGCATGAAATCTACTGCTGATTCCTGGAGACCTTTCTCTACCCAAAATAGAAACTCACTGGCAGATGGCTGGCTTGACCACAACCCTTTGCAGTCTGCCAGCTAACCTCTCCTAATCCATGTGATATATCCTTTATTGATCTACTCCTTTATTGTTGCTCTAAGCTTCATGCTGCGAAGTCAAACATCTCATGAAAGTCCATTATGTCCCTGCCTATCTTTATTGACGAAGTCAGTAATCTTGTCAGCGAAGGAAAATGAGTTTGCCTGCTGGACTGATTTTCCATGAAACTGTGCTGGCAGTCATTAATCATTTTCCTCTGGTCTCTAATCCTTTATCAACTGACTCTCCTCAGCCCCAACTCCTTCTGTTATTATTCTGCTTGGTAGCAATGTCAGGCTAATCAACCTATAATTATCCTGGAAATCCCCCTTGCCCTTTTGAGCACTGAGAGTTTAGCCCTCCTGAAGTCCTGCAGCATTTCTTTCCCAGTCAGAAAAACTGATTTACAACAGCAAGACAAAGACGTGTGCAACCAGAGATTTTAACACTCTAGAACAGCAACAGAGACCACAAAATGCTCTGCTGCACCGTACCAAATCCCTTCCACGGCCTGCTCCTTCTATTTCTGTTACAGAAGGGCTTATTACTTTTTTATCTGCAGGAAATACAGTGATATTTTAGGAGACATTTTGAGTGAATCAACTGCTCTTTGCCCTTCTAGTGAGCCAGTTCCAGATGCAGCACCAAATTTTCAGCAGAAGAGCAGAGGCTTTTAAGTGCACAGCTCCCAGGCTGCTTCTGCCCCCAACACGTTCTTGCATAGTGACCAAACTGAGTAAAATCTGGTTATGATTCATGCTCTGGAAAGTGGGGGCTGTTCCTGCAGTCTCTGAGAACCTTTTGATTTATTCCTTGGCTTCTCTTCCAGTGTATCATCAGCTGTGAACACAGGTAGGTGTTAAATAAGATGAAGGATAACAGACACGTTGCCTCTTCCTGAAGATTTGTGTGGCTACTTATCTCACTGCTGTTTCTCATTACCTGTTATTTATACTGGCTGAGCTAGCTTTCCATCCACAAAATAAAGCTCACAGCCAACCTAATCTGTATTCAGGTTCTCACGGCAGATTTTCAGTCAGCTGCAGCACTGGCTTCTCCAGAGCTCTGCAACTCCACATGCACCCTGCTGGACATAGCATGTGGGTCTGTGATGAGACAGAGGCTGGTGGGCTCTTGTCTTTACTTTGGGGTGTTGCAATCATATCTTGTACGCTTACACAATACTGGCTATGGATGTTTGGCCAAAGCAGACCATGGCAAGAAGGGAGACTCTAATTGTCCCTAAGACAGAATTCAAAATATTTTCTAGCAAAACCAAACATACACTCAGTCAAACTGTTGCCTAAGGAAATGTGTTAAAGCAACCAAACAAATTAAAAGGAGCAACAAAACATTCCTGAAATAGCACCAAAAATAAGCCACTGAATATGAACACAATAACTCTGAATGCAAAAGCAATTACTTATTACCTATATATTGCAATATGGGTCTCACTCTAAATGAAGTGGTGCTGAGAGCTTTCATGACATTACAAACTCTAGACATTTGCACAAATACTGCAGTGAGTTAGTAATGTAACCTTGTAAGGATATTGAATTCAGACTGCCAAGGACTGAACTTCTCAAGGTCAGCCTGGGAAGTTAACAGGAAGCCATTGGCTAGAAATACAGAACAAACAGACACAGTTTTTTCCCCCCAAAACCCCAAAGGCTTGTGAACATCAGGTGATTTACCAGCTGACGAAGGTAGTCCTGAATTGTGCTGGGATAGACGAGTACACTGATGGCAACCAATGTGTTGAGAGCAAAGTCAAAGATCTGATAACAGAAGAAAGGGATGATCCAAGCTGCATGTTGCTAAAAAGAAAAGAAATTGGAAACTCATCAGCCACAAGTTAAAATAGAAGGATATATCTTTCTACACTAAAATCTAAGGAGTATTTGACTCTGTGCAGCATTAAATCAGCTAAAAGAAATATGACATTCAGCCAGAATGGTTGGCCAAGGCAGTTTGGCTGCTGAACTGCAGTAATATGTGCGGTGCAACTCCCACAACTCATTATGTTAGGATATTTAGAAACCACATGATACTTCTCCCTTCTAATTAATAGGATTAATGTTGGGACAAACCACAGGCTCAGAAGGTGAATGAGAAAAAAATACCCTTAACTTTGATAGGTACAAGATTCAGTTCTCTGAATTCGCCATTTGCCCAGAGCTTGCTCATATTTGAAACTGCACACAGTCAACACAACTGGGCAGTTCTGCTGCCTGCAGCAGGGGGCCCTGGGGTACCACTGATCTAAGCAATCAGTTCTGCTACCTCTTCTTTTTTTTTTCCTCTCAGTTTTCAGCTAAACAACTGAAGTAGCAATTGTTAGAAAGCATTTTTCTTAATTTTGTTTCTACAGAACTGTGTAGTTCACTTGATTCATGTCTTCAGCAAATATAATTACCTTATATGCGCCATATGTAGCCATTGCACAGATCAGAATCATAAGGAGAGAAATTGCAGTAGCAATGCACATATCTGGAAAAGAGACACAAAAAAATGATTGCAGATAAATTCAGAGCTTGGTTCAGTTATTCTGCCATCGACATTGTGCAGAGCATCTCAAAGGGCAGGGTGGGGAAATGGGTGGAGATGGGGTCAGGTGCATCATTCAGCCATTGCTGGAGGAAATTTCTGGCTTTCGGGGGGACCCTCCTAAATCTGAGAAGCACAGACAGTGCTTCTGTCTGCGCAAGCCTGCAGCCTTACAGTGTGCTTACACTTACACTGTGCAAGCCACTGAAGCCTCTATGAGGCTGTGGAGGTGAATGGTCTCATTTTTCTGAGGATTTTCAACACTCAGGAGCAGTCTTGACAAGAAGACTATTTTGCTGGTGATGATGACATCTGTAGTCAGAAAGCGTCTGTTTTTCTGCACTACAGATTGTTTCTGCACCAACAGCTGCTGTATACCATTGCTCACATATCTCTCTTCTGGAAAAGGAGCAAAACTGGCAGCTAAAGGCACCTTAAAGGAAAAATAACATCTTGAAAATTTTCATTTCAATCAATACTACAGAGATATATTTATTAATGAAAATGTATAACTGCCAGGAAAGGTGAAGCAGTAAAGGAAGGAAAGTATTTTTTAAGGTTTTTGACTAAAGTAATTACAGGACTCCTATCTTTTCTTTTATTGCTGATCAGCTTTCAGTTAACTTTTCCTTAGAATTAAGAAGTTCTGAAGTCACAAACAGTGAAAGGAGATCCTGAGGGAAAAAATTACATATGTTTGGTCTTTTCATATGCACTTCCCTTGGTATCATTACAGGCCATTATCAGGTTATCAGAAGTGAATTTCTGAACCCGACCTTACAGTGAGTTTGGGAGTGCAATGGCACATAGCACCTACTCTTCCAAGGCCAAGCCAATACACAAAATGGAGAGAGGATGTGAAGTGCACAGGACATGACATAGGAGATTCCACTTCTGTTGGTATCTCTGAGGTACCTGCTGTTCCCATTGCTGTCACCAGGTACATTTAAACTACCTGCCTTGATGAGGCACTTGGTGGACCTGAGGCACACAAACACATGACAGTGTTCAGGCTGTTCACTAGCTTAACTTGGGAGGCATTCAAAGTGCAAAGATGAGTTCATGTGATCACAGTGTTGCCACAACATCTAACGCCAGCACATGATGAGGAGCATCCCACAGCATGGGTCAGTCCCTCCAACTCCCTGGATGCATCAAAATCAGGTTCTGGGGAGGTGCCCTGGAGCCTTCATCAAAGTATCTGAGAGGTCCTGATCTGGCAGCTGTGGACAGGTCTCACCCACCACCACCAGGTAGCAGCGCAGGCTCACCTGGGTCACGGCTGAGGAAGAAGGACAGACAGTAAGTCTTGCCTATCGTTATTTCCAGCCTACCGGTATGATCAGCCACGTAGAACACAAAGGACCCAGTCCTTGATCCTCCCATGCCTGAGGGAACACAAACCTTGCCCTAGTGCAGAGCTCTGGCAGCACTAATCCAGATTTCTGCTGACCCTTGATGCAGAGAGAAACCCGAGACTTAGGAAGCTGGTGGAAAAATGAGCAAGAGGGGACTGTTGCTGGCTGGAGAGGGCATGTCCAGAGGGTGCTTATGTTCTCTAGGCTACAGGCTCCTTGGGCACAACGGCAGGATTAAGGACTTCAGAACCCAGGTCTCTCCTTTTCCAGGACACTGCTTATGTCCTGGCTTTCAGGACTCTTGTTCTCTCTCTCTTGTCCCCAAATTTTGTCCTTGTGATTGTACAGGAACCAAATGCCACAGAAGTCGTCCTATTGCAGGCTACTTCCTAATTTAATGGATTAAGTTTAATGGGTAAAGTGCCCTTTCCTGGCACTTGGAGAAGCACTGCAGTCTCACATCTGATGAGGCCCTGGAGGGCAGATGTCCTTACTCACAGTGCAAATGCTTGAATCTCCATCTTACTGTCTAAATAAGCAGGTCTCACCCAGGAGAGGGGCCAGCACTCAGCACTGAGTTTACCTGCATCTGGTAAACTCATCACTACTTCCTTCACAGTGGCTTTCTGCAGCTCAGCTTGTGGCTGCTATGAAATCCTGTCGGGAGTAAGCTGGGCTCCCTGCTCATAATTCAGCAGGGGATGACATCTCAGTGCATCTGAAATTGCTCTTCAGAGGCACCTCCTTCTCCTCTTAAATTGTGTGGAGAATCCACACATCCAGTGCAGGTGTCTGAGCCGCACTGTCTCCAGCTTTTTAGGAGTTAGAGAGGCTGTGCTGTGCCTGTCAGAAGTGATCTGAATTCTGCTCTCAAGAGCAAGACGCATCCACAAAATAATGCTCTCCTAATAAAAGATACTGCAGCCTCTTCAGACACTTTTAGCTGTGTGACCATTTACTCTGGTTGCCAATATACACAGTGAAATCAAAATGATTTTGAATAGACCAGGTATAACTGAGGTAATGAAAGAAAAAGAGAGAAGTGGAAATGGCCGTCTGTAGCCCCTAACCTCAAGTGAACCTCTTGTCAAAGTGACTCTTGGATCAGTACTTTTATTCTGACCACCAGTTTGGAGGCACTGCTTATGCATTTATTCTGTCTGTTCTTAATCCCACCCACCCATATCCAAGGGGAAGCTGCTGTCATTGTCATTTGCAGCAGATGCAGCAGTCACAGGCCCCACTTTGCCCATGACCATGGCAGAACTGGTTCAGAGCCAGAGCCTAGCAAACTGCAATGAATTTGACATTGAAGCTCATCTGACACACTCATGCTCCCCATCTCCAGTGCCTCCCTAGCTGTGCTCCACCGTGCCAAGTCCTAGTTGGCTTAAGCTAGTTCTTTCTCATTTAAGGCTTCATTGGTTTTTTTGAGCTGTGTCAGCTACAATTAATCAGCATGAAACTAGATATGTAGCCCATTAAATGAGAAACTAACAGGGGTGTGTGATTTTTTTTTCCAGCCATGCTGTTGCTTTTCATGACATTCATGGCTAGAAGGGCCGTATCCTATAGGCTGCATAACCACTGAAGGGGTTATACAGCCTATTACCCTAGATGGCTTTTTAAGTTTTTGCCTTGGGTTTAAAGAAACCAGTTGAGGTTTTGTTTTTTTTTTTCTTATACCTTGCAGTGAGATTCTGCCTTCCTGTCACTTGGGGAGAAGATGCTGCTGTGGCTGGGCAGAGCTCCTGCCATGAGGTGCTCGTGTGGATGCCAAGCTGCAGGTGAATTCCATCTGAAGGGTATTTCTTTGCCTTCTCCTCTCCTCTCCTCTCGCAAAGGGTATGTATTGGTTCCGGCTGAGATGGAGTTCATCTCCCCACAGCAGCCCTCACAGTGCTGTGCTTTGCATCGGCAGCAAGAAGAGTGTTGATGACACACCAGTGTTTTGGCTGAGCACAGCGTCAGCACTGTAACACTCCCTCCACAACAGAGGGTAAGATCCTGGGAGGGGACACAACCAGGCCCCAGCTGACCCAAACTAACCAAAGGGATATTCCATACCATATGGTGTCTTCTCAGATATAAAGCTAAGGAAAGGAGCAGGAAGGGGGAATTCACTGTTTCCAACTGCTGCCTGCTAAGAAACTGTTACCCCTGCAGAAGCCCTGCTTCCTGAGAAGTGGCTGGACACTGCTGCTGCTGGGAAGTAGAGAATAAACCTTGTTATTTTCTGCTTTGCTTTTGCATGCATAAGCTTTAGCTTTTTACTTCAATAAACTGCCTTATCCATGAGTTGTTTTCCATCTATTCTCTCTCCCCTTTTCTGGCTGGGAAGGGGAGTGATAGGTGGGCTGGGTGGACACATGCTGTCCAGCCAAGGTCAACCCATTACAGGGTGCTGCAGGGACAGAGAGGAGCAGCCAGTAAGGCCAGTCCCTGAGCCAGAACTTGTGTGGAGTGATGAAGACCTCAAATCCTCCAGCTCATCACCTGCCCCAGACCTGGAGTTAATCACTGGCTCACAGCTCTGACAGCAGGGGCCAGAAAGCTGCTGATCAGCAGCCTGCAATCCTCAGGCAGTTTCACCCACTCTCCCAGCCTTATTTATCCAACTGCCTCCTTACTGCCAGCTAAGGATTACTGCCTCACTCTCTCCTCCAGGCTGCTTGTGCAAGCTGGGTGCCGCTGCTGCCAGCCACCACACAGCCTCCTGGGTCACAACCTGCACAGCAGTAGCATTTTCTCTCTGGCAAAGGAAGGAGGTCAGTGAGAAGGAAAGAGTCTTCTGCACCTTTGAGCTCAAAACATTTACTCCAGAGGATAAGGCTGGGAGGAAGATGCTGCCCTAAATATGCTAAGCTAGGCAGGGATCCAGTTTCTTCCCCTCTACCTGTATCATGGGGGTCATACTACATATGGGTGGTGTTGACGGATTGGGGCAGGAATGTACCTACTCAACTACTTCCATTTACCCCCTGGGAGAAGTCCAAGCCTGTTGTCTGTAGGTTTCTTTACTAAAACTTTTCTGTTTCAATTAATCTTTTTATGTCCTGGGTGCATGTCATGCTAGTCAGAAAGATCATCATATTATCCTGGCTGCCCTAAGTTCTCTGCTTGTCCCATCTGCCCATCACAGGGCAGGGACATGGGCAGATTTTGCCCCAAGTTGCTGACATCGGTGTCCAAGTTCCTCTCAGATTCTGTAGGGCACACAGAAGATTTCAGTCCTTGCTGTCATATGGCTTATGAATGATCACGCGTAACTCTGACACTGTGAAAGCATTAAGTAAAACCAAGCAAGATCCACTGCTGGTTTGGACTGTTGGCATTTCAGGATTATGGTCTGTGCATCTGAAGAAGGTGAGCAGAAGGCTCAGGTGAAACCTCCTGGGAAGTCAAAATGAATTGCAGGGCTTTTCCATCTCCTGCTCAGAGATTATTAACAGCAGCAGTATTACACAGTTCACATGTTTCTGATTTTTTCTAGCCCAGCTTCTAGTTCATAAACTCCCTCAGGCCCTAAGGAAATAATAACAACAAAGATGAGTCTAAATGGGCCCTGCTGAATATCCAGTACATGAGGAAGCCCAGCATTTTGCCCAGCTCCCAGATGTACATCTTGGAGAGCCAGCCAAACCACACACACTGGTGTCTTCCAGCACCTCCATCTGCCACATGGTAAGTCTCAGTAGACTTTTTTCTCCTTTGTTTCCTTTTCTAGAATACAAGGGAAAAGCAATAGCCTAGAGCTTTTTCTAAGTGTTCAGGTAAATCCTTTCTCTATCTAATTAAACAGGCATTTTGGAGCCTCTGGTAATGCCTTGGAAACCACGCTTAATCCTGAAATTAAGGCTGAGCAGCCCTTTGCATTTCTGACAATGTCCTGGCATTTCCAAACAGTTTGCACTAGACTGGCTGTGGCTCTGCAGGTGGCAGGCATTTTTCCCACTGCTGGCACAGAAAATTGAAAATTCTCCATAGACAAGGCACAGCCAGAAATAAATCTGAATACAAATATTGGGGCAATCCTGATGTCTTGGAAGTTAAGGGAAAACTGTCATTAACTTCGTTTCACTACTCTGACTCAGTTAATAAGTTTATTTCCAATGATATTTTCAATTCTTTTACGAGGGAGCCTCTTAGAGGAGGGAGGGAAAGGGAGTGCCAAATTTTACATGCAAACTCTGTCTGCATTTTTTTTTTGTTTGCTATTGATAGGAGCACCAATAGTAATGAGAATAATGGCTACTAGCATTTTCATCATTATTTGTAAACAGAAGTACATACATACAACAACTTTGGGACCCTCTTCAGGATAAAAAAATGATATATCTTCCTGTATTTCATGCTCATGGCTTCAGCATATGCAACTAACCTGAGAAACATTTCTTCAAAAAAGACAAATAAAAGTAGGAAAAGAGATGACTATGTGGAAGTTTCTCTGATGATTTTATCAATAGTAAAATATTTCTTTGGATTTGAACAAATATAGTCATACTTAAAGAAAAGAAGAAAGAAATTATCTCCTGCCAGCTATTTCCAGTAACTATAAAAGCCAGTAGCTTGATTCAGCTGCCCTTACTCAGTAAGACATTAAACTGGAGGGAGACAAAGAATAAAAGGAGACATTAATTCGTAAGTTCATTCGTAATTTTAACTGTCTGTGAAATGTTCCTTTTACCAAATGGAAATGAGGTCGCTTGGCCCACAAGCCATCCTTTTACAGTCTTGCAGTGTTCACTTCAGAAGCCTTGATAAAAATATACAGAAAATACCATTTTCAAGTGTAGATGGAAATCCCCAATGTACTTGATCTGACAGCTATTGCATTACAAAACAGAATTACAATTTTAAAGCCTTGGGCACTGGCAGGCCTCTGATGTCGGCTATATAAAACCACACTGACAGACAGTCATTACCAAGGTTAATCTCTGAGAATTAGGACAAGGCAGTCAGTTTTAATATGTCAGAATCAGCTAGGAGCCCATCTGTATCTACTGTGGTCCTTACTTCCTTAAATCCAGTTATATAAAAAGATTTTCAGTCAGAAGTTGTAGGTGGTTTTTCAATGAAGACAAAATAAAGTAAAAGTAGCAATAAAGTGAAAGTAGTAATCACCCCTTATCATTAATTTAATGTAGATCCTCAAGGCATATTTGCATTAAAGACCTTGTGGAAAAAAGCATCCCTTAAATGACACGCAGCAGCTCTGACAAACCATAGGGCAATTATTTTTCTCATGTGTGGGGCTACTGCTTCTCCTACTGGTATTTTTATTGACTTCAGTAGGAATGAGGAAAGGACTCAGAGCCTTTCGCTGTGGATCGGTGGGATTCTGGGAAGAAAGACACCAGTGTAAGTAGCAACAGATCTCATTTCATATTACTGTGAGAAATGTTGAATGTAACCACCTTGTTAGCAGAAATTAAAATAACCAGACATTTCTATCAAAATCACTTTGAGCGAAAACTTTTCTAGATATCAATTAAACAGTTAAAACAAATCAACAAACATCACTAAATAATTTGAAACAGTCATGCAAGAAAGAAACATTTGCAAAGGACAGGAGGTTTTTGCAGGAGACAAATGGCCTGGCTCACCATTCCCTGAAAGTGTTTCAGAGGTTTTCTATGATGCCTTTTGGTGAGAGGATGAATGTGTTATTGCTAATACACCTATGACTATATAGTTGGTATTTATACTTGCATCTCTTAGAACAGGTTTGTGCAAGTCATGCCATGTGTCTCACGGCAGGGTGCATAAATACATACAACATGAATGAATGCACTCAGACAGTTATATAAAGAGCAGTATGGGTTCTTCATGTGCAGGCACAATGGGACATGGTGCCAGGAGGCGCAGAGACTTTGTATCTCTCTGTGTCTTGCAAAGTCCCCCTCAGACTTTCAGCATCATGCTCAGGGACACACTTCCACGCCTAGGGCTGGCTCTGCCCCTGCCAAGCCAGGACACAGGAGGAGAAGATGGATTGATTACTAATAGGTGACAGATAAGGTTACTAATAGGAAACCAGTTTGAACTGTGCCATGAATACACCCTTCACAATAAAAATGCATCTGTAAGATACCAAGGTGAAGCAATAATTAAAAGTAATTATTCAAATGATAGGACAATTACATAAGTGTTGGAGCAACAAGTGCTAATATTTAGGTAGTTTGTACTTACTGGCATCATCCATAAATTCAAATTCACCCCCTAATTCAGCACTGGTTAGGTGGTACTGGTCAGGATCAGTCAAAGCACTCAGCAGAATCAGCAAGACCACCGAATTGATAATCTATGGAGAGGAAAAACAGACAAGGGTCAGGCTGTAAAAGTAATCCGTGAAAAACCTCTGGGCAGCACATACCCACCATGCTCCACCATGCTTAGTATTTAACTAACACTGCAGTTAGTTTCTCTAGGTTAGTTAAACGGGTTTCTCCCCTAAGTGGCAACATGAAAATTAAACAAAATGTGGATTACCTCTTTTTGTTCTGACTCTATCCCACACCATCAGGAAAGTTACTGCTGCTCTTTCAGACTACAAAACATGTTAGCACATCCACCAGTTTGTTCTGTTGCAAAAAACTAAAATCAGTTAAACCCAGTTATTTTGAGAATATTACAAATGGGTGCTGTAGTCAAGGACTATTAGCATGGCAGAGCTGGAACTGGGGACAGGTCCTGTGAAATTGCTAGATGATCAAAGAGGAGGAGCTGAATTGCTGGAAAAGGCTGTATTTAAAATAGCCAGGAGTGATGAGCTGATTCAGGAGAGGTGCTAAATGAGGAGCCCTGGGGGGACGGGAGGAGGTGGCAATTCGAGCCCAGTGTCTGATGCTCACTTTTCCTGTGTCACATGGCCCAGAGAGACATTCAAATCCACCAAGGCCCTAGCTATGAAATAAGTGAATTAAACGCCAAGAATATAGTATCAAGTGATTCAGTAGAAGCAGATTGTCAAGTATCAGCTATAAGAGGATTGGAGAGATAGCCAAAAGCTGTATTTTAAAACAAATCTGAACAAAATGCTCATATCATTTTGAAGTGAAGAGGGTTAATTGCAGAAAAGACTCCAGCATGAAATAACACAGTCAGGCTAAAAGCTTATTCTACAGAAATAGGAAGGTAACTGGTGAACAAGAAAATGAAGAGAAGAAAGTTGATAATGGAATATGCTGGGAAATATGGATTTTTATTGCTTTGGTTCTCACTTTGAGGTCATCCTAATCTGATGACATGTTACAAACAGCAACAAAAAAGGTGTAGGAATGCAGGCTATTGTAAGACATAACAGGCTAGAGAACTTCTTGGGTAAGACAAAAGCTTTTTGATAGGCAAATTCCATCAAGTTTAGCAGATACCAGATCTGTTAGCAGTCTTTGAAAAACTGATGAGAACAGACTGAGTTCACGAGACAAGGAAAGACCAAGTGCAATTTATGCCTTTTCAAAGCAGGAAGGCTGTGTAACGAATTTCTAGCTAGATTGTGAGACTTAAAATAAACCAAAGACCAGAAAATTAAGCAGTCTCCCCATTAGCCCTCCAAATTTGTACTGTCATAAGCAACAATCATGATGGGCTTATCAAGGACAAGCTGTAAGTAATTCATATTTTCCTTCTCTGACAGGCTAAGGGGCATTATGGACAGGGCAAAGGCAGTAGATATCATGTATCTGCATCTCAGCACTCCTTTGACATTACGAGATTCTCATATATGAGCACAGAAAACCTGATTTGGTTGAAAGTGCAGGAAGATGAGTGCACAGCCAGCTGGACAACTGTATTGAAAGAACAGTTGTCAAGGATTCACAGCCAGCACAGAGGATACATTCATTAGGGTTTTCCACTATCATTGAAAAACTTGGTATTTCAACTCACTTGTGACTTTTACCTTTCTTTAATTTGCAGACAATGCCAAACTGTAAGCACTTTAGGAGATAAGATTAAAACCATTTTGACCAACTAGAGCAGCATTGAGACAACAGAGCCCAGTTCCATACCAAGAAGCATGGAGCACCACATTTGTGGCTGAAAGTAACTGAGCAGGTGACAGTTCCTCAGAAAGGAGTCTGGGTATGACAGTGACTGAACCAAACGTGATTCAGTGGCATCCCACAGGCTCATCTTTGCAGCTACATGCAGTACTGCAGAAACCTGGATAGCAGATGCACAAGCCTTTCTCCCACTTGCCCTACATGCGCCTCTGCAGAAAGGGTCCAATTCCAAGTCCTAAAACGTACAAAGAAAAACCCTGGGGAGGATCCTGAAACAGAACAGAGAGTAGCAGACATTTAGAAAGTCAGACTAACAGAGCAAGACGGGGTTACTTGCAAGGAAAAGGTAGAGGGAGATGCTCTCAGTCTTTTATATGTGCAGAAAGGTGGGGAAAAGAAGGAGGCAATAGACTTTCCTCCAGATCCACTGGGAGATGAGTAAAGTAACAGATTTAAATTACAGCAAAAGGAAAGTCAAGTTAGTAAATTAAGTTCAGCATCCTGATGAACAGTAAGAATAATCAGACTGCAGAACAGATCATCTGAAAGGGATTTGATATCTTCGTTATTGCATTTTTACACAAAACAGTTACACAGTTTTGTGTTGGGAATGCTGTAGTCATAGACAGTCTTGGCTTGGATTTGAAGACATCAGATGGCTGTCAACATTCAAAGTTATATTCTATAAGTGCTACCAGTTTTTAACACTGTGTATAACTCTACATTGCAATCCAGTTCTTGCTTTATACCCCTTTGTGGAAAGCCAGAGGACATGGGCCAGTAATAAATATGTTACCTAGGAAGAGCACTCAAAATAATCAAGCAATCAGACTATAAAAAAACTATAAATGCATAGAGTGTTGCTATTTTAAAGGCATAGAGTTTTAATTTCTTTGTACAGACACAGTCAGGAAGATTCATAAAATACTGACCTAGGCACTCTACTTTCTCCTTATGGATATGTCCAGATTCAGATTTTGCATTTGTCAGCACTGCTTTTAAATCCCTGTATAAGACACAAACTGTGTTTGCCTGATCTGAAGCCTGCTGCGGTCACTAGGAATCTCTCTAATGCTCTTTAGGTGCATCACTTTTCTGTTCTATCAGGTTGTTCTCTTGAGATCCACATAATGATCACTGAGCACCTTCCAGCTGTGCTGTCAGCAAGGCAAGCAAAGTACACTATGTGTTTGATTGCTCACCATCTTTCTCCCAGAAATGTGTACAGTTGTGTGTATTGTGTTCACAAGAGTTTTCTTTTTGTTTTGAAAGTGAACATTGAATTTTGAAAAATATTTTACTGCATAAATTCCATGTGCCTAAAATCTTACTGATGTAACGTTTTCCAAGGACATATAATCAAGGACAAGAGCATAAAGCCTGTTGATAAATGCAGTTGGTATGGGGGTTGAAATCTCCACTCTAGAAAAAGCAAAGGAGATTTTTCTGCTCTCTCTATAGGGTCAAGATTTCCTTCAAGATGTTTCACATTCCTTCAGCAACAAATAGTGCAACAGTCAATTAGCAATGCTTAGAAAGCATTCTCATTATGCAAATTTTCAGTAAGCAGCTAAGCCCTGTACCTTCCAAATGAGCCACAGTCCTCCTTTTATGGATGGAGAAACAGAAACACGCCCATGAACATGCAGCAGGGTGGTGTTCAGTGGTAAGAATAAACTGCAAGACTTTCACTATCAAGTCAGAACTGTGACCACTGGGCATGTGGCTGGTTGTGGCCATAGTACTACCCAGGGTTACAGAAGAGAAGCCCCAGGGGCACCAACTGGACTTACTGGTCCTGCACAGCCCCATCATGGGTCTCTCCACACCCCTGCCCATGAACCAGGACTTCATCCAGCTCAGCAGCCTTGGGTCATCAGTCCCTGTCCCAGTGGCACTACAGGAGTGCCAGTGTCCAGTCACACTTCCTGGATGGACTCTGTGAATGCATGTTGCAGCTTGTCTCCAGTCGTGTCCTTGGTCTCAGCCACTTTTGCTCCTGGTTCATCACCTGCTCTGTTGGAGCTGTTGGTAGATCCCATGATCAGTATCACTTCTGCTCCTGAGCTCAGTCCCTGCAGGATGATGCTCAGGGTGCCCTACCAAGAGACTGGACAGAGATCCCACGATATGTCCTAGAAATACCCAATTGTTCTCTTATCCTGATATGGAAATAAAATAATAATTTTTTGAAATCCCACCTTTTCATCAATGAAGGGAAGGAAAATAACTGCTTTGCAGAGACCCCAGAATGTACAACATAAAGGGGGAAAGAGGACATATTATGGAGTAGATAGGTAGTCCAAATATCAGAGCATTAATCGGATTTCCCGCTCTGTGCTTACAAAACATAATTTCAGATTTGAGTAAAAGATAATTTAAACAGCAACAACTGTGTGAGAAAAGGTGCAGCGGGCATGAGGGAGAAAGTTAGCCCATGCTGAGACTGGGACCAGCACCGCCAGCCACTGCTGCTGCTTCCATCTGCACTGTGACAAAGAACCAGCAGGTTTTGCACAATGTGAGCTGCTACAGAGAGTCCTGCTAGAGAGAATGTGCACCATTTAGGATGTAAGGAAGCAACCTCATGTCTTCTAGAGACAGCATCCAGCATTTAGAAACTATATAATGCACTAAAACGTCAGACCTCTACCACCGATGAGCAAGAGGCCTTCTTTTCCATGTAATTTGTTCAGAGATAAGCAGTGAATTGTGGTGATCTGTGGGGGAAAAAATGGCAGGGAGGGAAGGTGTCAGGAACCACTGCATCAACAGGTGATGAGAAAATGAGTACCACTAAAATTCCAGACCCTTCACAGACGTGTAGCTGCATGGTATCTATCCCCGCTTATGTGAAATAAAATTAGTTCCAGCAGCTACTTAGAGCATGCCATTAACACAGATCTACTCCTGATTCCTAACTCAATCAGACAGAAAAATGCTCTTGCCAGCAACTTACATAGATATCTGTAATCACTAAAAGAATTGTCTGGAGTTACAATTGCTTAATTTTTCCCTGTCTTTCTCCAGCTTACAGTCAGGAGTGGAAATTAGATTGCTCTGGTAAAGGAGTTTAGAAGAGGAAATATTAAGCTCACTTTAAATCAATACACTGCATTAAAAATACCCTCTACTACAGTTCTCCCAAGACTTCCTAATACAGTGAAGAGAGATCTCTATATTTACGGGAAAAAGAAAGGAAAACCCTCTAGCTTCATTTCTGTTGAGGATTCAACTTATAACTGAATCCATGCATGTAGCAGTCTGAATTCTGTCTATGTGGTGAAATGTATATACAGTTTTAATTCTGTGTCTGTTTTCAGCCTCACTGAACTCAAGAGAGATCCACTTAAGCACACTACTTAAATCTCTGCATTGGTGGAGAACTAACTGCCTACTTTAATGACAGTGAGCACCCCAGTAATGTGTAGGTATAAAAATATGATGCTTTTAGATAAGGGGAGAAAATCAGAAAACTGCAAACATAAACTTCGTTTTTATGATCTAGAAAATACCGAAAAAAATAGATTTAATGAAAATATTCTGGGCTATCCTTCAGCTTCCTTTAACCTGTATTAGTGAATTATAACACTGTGACTTAGAGGGGCAGCTAGTTACAGAAACATCACTGGAGTTTACTCTGTAGACAGTATGACACAATATGCGCTACCAGATGATGGAGGAGATGATGTTTCTGACAAAAATGGTTGTGACTGAGCAGCTTTCTCCAAGGTCTTTGAACAGTGAGCCACCTCAGGATGTCACTGACCCAGGCTCCTAAACTTTGGCCAGGTTTTGAACTGGCACACACAATTCTAGAATGTTTTTAATACCCCACAAAACTGGCAGGGTTTAATTTGTTGTCCTCTACAGAGATATTATTGAAACAAATCACCAAGGACATTAATTTTAATAGTAAGAAATCCCAACTGTATTTAATAAAACTGAAGAAAATATCAAGCAGAACTCCCATACCCTCTATCTTTCTTCAAAAAAGTCAGGGCAAACTTATGACTCTAGATACTTGTTCTCTATAGAAACAAACCCCCAGTCTTAAACTATTTTTGCTCTTTGAAACTAAACAGAAGAATATTTTCTAGTATTTGGATATTTGAAGTCAGTATTACTATTAGAAAAAGTAAGAATGTATGGAAAATGTCTACCTAAGTATCTCAACATCTTTATTTCTCCCCATCTACCTTTTTCTTCTCACTTGGCATGTTCTTTTCATTTTCCTTGTTTTTTTCTTTTAGCATAAAAAGTATTAATAAAAGCAAGAACACTTTTGTTCATCAAGAGGGCACAAGAACTCTACAAAGGTAAAAAAAAAAATCAAGTTCAGGGTTTGACTCCATAACTCAGGGCAGATTTGCACTATCTGGGGTCCCCTTCCCAAACTTCTGTTAGCATTGATGATGAGTTAAGGTTTATGAACTACTGTTCTGTATCGGCAGATTTTTCTATCTGATTTCTCTCTCTTCCCCCAGTTACACAAAGTTTTGTGCTCGTTGGACATTTTGGATTTTTTTTCTGAATTCTGATTAAAGCAGAAAGAAAGAGGCAATTTTAGCAAGAAAGGTTTTAGAGCTAAGTACTGTGGAGAGCAGGCAAACAATGCAAGAAGGAACAAGGTCCCCTGTGTGTGCCCCAGTTTCTTTACAAGTCTCATGGCAATGATTCAATCACTTCCCCCCCAGGGCACAGGACCTACATCTGAGCACACCTCAGCCACTGGCCTGAACTCCAGCAAAGCAGCAGCAGGAGAACCCTGGCTGTCAGAGTAGACACCTCTCTCTTTTTTCTGCTGTGCAAGCCTTCTGCATCGTGCTAATGAAAATGTTTCAACTCCTCAGTGAAGCAGAACAAGCTACTGATACGTTAGTAATGCACAAATTAATAAGTGGTCCAAGGTAGGAAACCCAGCCACACTCAGTCTTCTTTTCATCCAATGAAACAAAACAGACTGAAGAGAAATATAAAAAGATGGCTAATTAAACTTGGGTTAAAAGGGGATCCTTTACCCCTTTGACCAGTGAAACACATTATCAGACGTTATTACTGAGGTCAAAGGTTGGAGGAATACAGAAAAGGATGAGCTATTTATTCAGGAAATACAAGTGCTTAGTCATATTACAAAACATTTTCAAAACAAAATACAAGCCTTCCTGCTTCAGGTCATTGCCCAATCCTAAAATAATAGGAGAGTAAAAGAAAACCTCGTGCCTTCACAAGTTGTTCTTTCTTACTTTCCTACTGCATTGGACTCTGAATCCCAAGGGCCTGAGTTTGAGTCTCAGTGGGGACCGTCCCCTGGGCAGTTAAATGCCTCCCTGCTATCCGATCCTGTCAGATCTCGGATGCTCAGCAGGGTCAGCCCCGGTTAGTACCGGGTGCTGCAGACAGTCCCAAGGATTTCACTGTCACTGTCCAAGCTCGCTCAGCTGTGGCAAATGGACCTTAGGACTTAAACGGTGGGGCCAGTTCTGCGCACACTGTGCCTCACCTAAAAAATCCACTGCGCAGGCTGGAAGGGCACACCGACGTGGGGAGAGCCCTTCCCCAGATCTTAGTTCGCGAAGTCTGGCCATACTGCACTGGAATAGGGAGAGCATTAGTCAGGTCAGAAGTACCGATTAGGTTTTTACGTTCTTTAATCTGGAGAAGACAGTGTAGAATCTGCAGTTCTTGTTGCTATTTTTCTGTATTATGCATCGGAAGTCAAAGAATCATACACGCAGGCTCAAACTTGCATATTACAGAGTGCACATTATAGAGAGGATATAATAGAAAACTGCATAAAATATTTCAATCAGACTTCATACATAATTTCAACTTTGATTGCTATGACACTAAACACTGAACTTTAAGGATATGCTGATTTAATTGATATAGGAAGTCCAGCATAATTTATCAGCACTCTTCCATACAAATGACTCAACTATTGCCTACTGCCAGCCTTTTAACAGTCTTAAAACCCAAACCACAAGCTTTCTGTTACTGATGAAATATGGTAATGATTAAATTTATTTTAAAAGAAATAGACAGATTGTGCAGGATGCACACTAAAGGTTTCTGCCTCCCTAGAGATAGAGTATAATTTGTTGTGTACTTAATCTTAGTCCTTTCCTGGTTTAAGGAAATAGGCTAATTTTGTGCAAATTTATCAGTGAATTCCTTGTTACTTTTACATTGTATTTAAAGAAAGTTGAACCTGTATCTGAGCAGTCTTGAAAATGATTGCTGAGGTCTTCTGCCCAGCAAGACCTCCAGGGAAATATTTATGGGGAAATATAATCATATACCCATGTTCAAATTATATCATTGTCAGATCAACTCACCATTTCTCCTAAAGGGCACCTTGGTTCAGGATGCTGTGGAGAGCCAGCAAAAAACTGGTATGCAATAAAACCTTACTAGAAATAAGGTTGTTCAATGGGTCAGTTGGGATTTATTTGGTTTCTTCATTTGTCCTCAACTTCCAAAAACATGTGTTTGAGTCATGCAGGTGACTGTGAAAGGTTGAGGGCAGCACTGCTAAGGTGTGGCTGTGATGTGAGTTGGGGCAGCTCCCATGGGTTTAGACCTTTGTGTGAACTTCTGACAGAGGATGGGCCAGGCAATGCAGCTGTAGCTGAGTACATGGGCTAGACTGGTCCTGGCCAGCAGCTGGTGCGTCTTATATCAGCCCACAACACTGGCTGTGCTCAGATTCACCTCTAGACTCTTTGGACATGTGTCAGTGCACTGGTGAGAGGACTGTGCTCCAGCTTTTGACAGCAAGTCACATATGCCCATTTAATTAAAACAAAACACAACAAATCTTTGATCAATTATTCCAGTGTAGCCACCACAGGAAATATCCACAGAAGCCACGCAAGTGACTGCATCCTTGAATCACTCTGAAACCCAAAGCAGGGATTAGTTATGCAAGGCAGAAGTGGAAGGATGGTACAGTAGAGATAATTACCAAAATAGTAAAGAACATGATCACATGCATCCGGTCTGTCTGGGCACAGCTGTTCCACTGTTGAGAAATGCACCTCTGCAAGGAGAAAATCTCCCACAAGCCTGTGTTTCTGCCAAAAGCATTTGTCCTGTCTGTTTTAAGTAGCTTAATATATCTCCAGATAGAACAAGACCTTGCTCAGCACATGCCAGCAATGAAATGAAAAACAGTCATGGCACTCTAAAAAGCTCTTCCAAGCCTGGGTACTAGGCTGACAGTAGTCAGAGCTGATTACAGACATCTGAAAGAGAGCTGACCCACAGGAGGTCCAGGAACAGTGCTCTAGGCTCAAATCCAGATAATTTCTTCAGTGATGCCTCCCTGGCAAATTCACCTCAAACAGACCAGGAGCACTCTCTTGTACTTTGAGCAACAGGTGTGGGTTTTAGATTCTTATTCTGCTCTTTGGAGATTTAGGGCTTCAAACCTCCAGCCCTGCTGGAAAACAGCACAAAAATTCCACTGCATGTTTTCAAGTCTTGACCCCTTCAAACTTCCAGTCAAAGCGTAAGCCTCACAATAAAACTAGAGAAAAAGAAAGCAGTCAAGGAAATTAATTCCTGTCTATTTTGCAACATCCGTTCCATATGTACAGGAATATATGAGACTAATTGCATTTTCACTGACGTCAGTCTAATCAACGATCAGTTTACGAAGCTTAATGTGTGCCCCTCCAGCTGACTAGGAGATACATATTCACCTTCAACAGACTTCTAAACACATTTTACTTGATTAATGTACTAACTCCTCTCCTTTCTATAAATATATTCATGATTTTTGTATAAAACCCCAAATGTAATTATAGCATACTGGACTTTTAATGGGATTCTTTCCTTCAACAAGCATTTATGTAAACTTTGCTCCTTTTACAACAAACCATCTGTTTTCTCACTGGAGGAGACAACTGTTCCTTGTAATCCCAGTGAATTTATTATCCCATTGAAGGCCTTAATAAGAAAAAAAAGGTATTTTACAAGGGTTTGCAACTTCTGAATTGATAATTATATTGATTAGATGAGACAACTGTGTCATTATCTTGTGACAATTGATGCAGATTATCAGCTATCATGCAATGATTCACATACTCCATGAAATATCCTACTGTGATATTTGGGGATATAAGAAAAACGGCCTATGTTAGTGGATTAAAGACATTTTCATAAATCCCTGTGTTGTGTTACAGACTAATAAACAGTTCAGTAAATGCATGGATTGCCCAAAAGATGCTTCCAATAATTTTTTTCCCTTCAATGACTTAGTTTTTACAACAAAAACATTAATAAACACACTGATGTATGACAAGAGTCTCGGGAGGACTAATAAAATGCTGCTTCTACTTCTCTCTGCAACACAGCAAACACACAAATTTCGCTATTTTCACTCAGAACAGAAAGCACAGGTAACTTGGGATATCATGTACCAGTCAATCCACCCTTTTTTCAGGTAATCTTTCTCGCCTGTTCATGGATGGATTCTGCCACTCAGAGGCAAGTGATTAGGTTCTCTGCAAGCTATCTTACTGATCGTGCAATTTAAATTTCTCCCATATGCTCCTTTATTTTGTAATTCAACTAAAGAGGACGTGAAGCATGAATTGGAGAAAGGAGGTGGGATAAGGTCCTGCAGAAACTGATGTGGGCTTGTGCATAGCAGGGAGGAGTTCTTTAAGGAGTTCTCTTGATGCCATTCTTGAAGCTATTAACTGTTATATTATTTAATACTGCCTCTCTAGAAAAGTTACAATCAGAATGTAGTTACTGAGGTCTTTCAGGCAAGATAATTTTTTTCATGCTAATGATCAATATTGCTCTTTATTCTTCGCTCTAACACACCTAAAATGCATACATGTGCTTTCAGCTTATTAAGAAAATACCATACAAGGCCTGAACAGATATTGGAGTGCAGAATCAGTCATTTAATTCCCACTGGTCTTGAAGAATATAATGGATGCAATCCAGTCCAAGAGCATACACCCTGAGTCTCCCCTGACTCCAGTCTCAGCTGGATATTCAACACGTACATCAGTCACCAGGGAAACCTTTGAAAGTAAGAGTCATCTTTTTCTTTATTCATAATGAATTCCAAGTTTCCTCTCCACTCTCCTCCAGAGCAAGCATGTGCACAGGAAGAGTCTAATGAGTTACTTGGGAATGTAACTGGTTTTTTTGTGGTCTCAGCTTTGATCTTATGAATGGAAGTACAGACAATAGAAAACTACTGATGATTTTATAGACATGGCACTTGGGACATAAATATTTAGACACTTCAGCAATTTCTACTAGAAGAATCAGGAATCTCAAGTAATTTCAGATTATATCATGACCTCTTCACCTGCCAGTAGAGAAATCTCACATGCTGCTGACACTACATCTCCTGCCAAGGGATGGGAATCAGCCATATCATTGGCACCACCCAACTCTTCCCTCTGAAGATATGGCCCAGGGATGGGCCATGGAAGGGCCATCACCTGGTGGACTCACAACAGGCCCCATTCTGCCAGACTTCTTTCCCCAGTGCCACCAGTAGTGGACTGTTGCTGGAGGTGGTAAAGGCAGCCTGCAGGATAATCTGACCCAACCTTCCACTGGCACAACATGGGAAGTGACATCCCTGGCTGACATGAAGTAACAGAGCCTTCAGTGAGCTGGCTACTCATACAGAGATAAAGTGGGAAATCCTTTAGCTCATTTCATTCCATATAAAACCAAAGAAAAATAATTTTCTAAGTAAAAGACAAGGCCTCATATTCATGAAAATTTCCACAGCTTGGCACTGGGATAACACACCAGGCTTTCTAATGGTGCAATTTTCCCCTTTTCACAACTTCAGTTCTTTTTTCAGTTCTCAAAATCTCCTGATTCTCACAGGTTTGAAAATAATTAGAGAACTTCACCTTAACTTAGAATTCCCTTATTTTCCCTGGAAGGGCCTTTGCACTCTGTTCAAGGGATCCTCACAACTCCTTGCTGACGTGAGTAGTCTCTGACAGTGTAAAGGTTGCAGGAGTGCAGACAGAGCAGCTTGGAAGGATCCCAGTGTAGGTATATTTTGTTTACATGAGCAGTCACTGTTGATCTCTACCCCCTAGCAAGTAAGCCAAGATTACTGAAATCTTCTAACTGGTATTTAAGCATGCTGCCATACATGCTGTTTTCAAGAGGCTTTAAAAGGACAAGGAAATAAATGTGGCCCAGTCACAGAATATATACTTTCATTCTCCTTTTGACATCAGATCAAGTGCATTCTACTGATCTTGGCAGGGTGTTCAACCCGTCAATCAGTGAGACCACAACAAGCTATCTTTTCTTTTGCTTTACAGCATGAAGAGGCCACAACCAGTACATTTTTTCATCCATTAGGATTCAATCCTTTTATTAAAAAATGACTGGGATACAGATAGAAATTACATACACTTTCAACTGTGTATTCAGAGAAATACAGAACTGAAATGTCACAACTAGCAATTCATGCTGAGCTTTCCACAAATAGTAGCTCAAATATTGAAGCCACCCTGGCTAAAAACTTCAGCTTGCTCTATTTATGTTCTTACCACACATCCTTCAGCAAGAGACACACAACTCGGTAACCTGGGGTTATAAAAGGTTCTCAGCCTTCCATTAGTTTTTATTTTTAGCCTCTCACTGTCAGGGCCTCAGGGAGTGCAGAGGGAGGGCAGCAGCTCCCCAGTGTGGCAATGGCTCCTGGGGGACTGTGGGACCATGGGGAGGGACAGCCTGTGTCCAGGGCACTGCTGCAGCGAGGCAGGCAGCAGGAGGCACTGGGCATACAGAGCTCAGAAATGAAAGGTCCTTCTTTTAATGTTTGTGTCTTCAAGCTGATACCTTAAAATTTCATCTTCTCCCCACCCAAGTCAATCAGAAATAAATCCTGCTATCCCAGATGGTGTTGACGGATCCTCGGGGTGTGCAGAAACCCCACTGCCAGGACTGTGGGAAATCCTTCCATGACACTGTCAGCGCGTCTGACCTTGTTCCTTCTTTGTGTTTTAGATAAGGAAAGTGGAATCCATTTCCTCAGGAAGCAGACATGCTGTGTTTACGTGTGCTGTCACTGACTGGAGTGTTATTCTGACTCGCCAGCACTTACTGGGTCACTTGGAACAAACAGAAATGCCAGCTTTGCCCTGGACTCTGGCACCTGGGAGAGATGAGAGCTGAAACTGGCTCATTTCAGCACTATCACTGCCCTGATCAGCATGGGATACAACCGTCTGGGACAAAACTAAGCTATTGGAAGTGACTTTCTAATTTCCTCTTTTTTTTTTCTTTTTTTTTAATATGACAGTTGTAAGACTTTTGTGCCCCAAAACATCTCTGTGTTACTATTGTGACCTCTGATTTTATGTTATAATACAGAGAGGTGTAAAGTCCATTACAATGAGATAAAAACCCAAAGATTAATAACCGACTGAACCAAACTGGTCCTCAGGTTTAAAACAAATATTAACCTCCAGCGAGCCCTACTACTGTCATTTTAATCTTTATCATAATGTCTGTATTTAACATTGTAGCACCCCCTGTTCAGCTCCTCTCCCCAAGGCAGCACACTAGTTCCTGAAGCACAGGCTATTCTGCAACCGGTCTAGATATTCTTTACAGGAACGGCGGCTCCAAACTTTACAAGTCACTATTTACACTGCAGTACCTCCGTGCTCTGTGACAGTATGTATATTGCATTATGTATGCTATACTGCAATACCATGCCATGCTTGTTGTATCAGCTCTAGATGCACACCGATGGCTCTACCAGGAGGAAACTACTGAAACACAATAGCTATAGAAACATTAGCATTCTGAGATCCATTATGTTCTAAAATAGAGCAAAGTTAAATATTTATTTCCCAGCTATTGATACTTTGTGAATCCATTGTAAGCGTCCATGGCTGCTCTGCCTGTGTGGGAAAAGCAGTGTTCCTGCCCATTACCTATGTGGGAAAGACATCTCAACAGCAGCACTGGTAACTCCACCTGCACACAGCTCCCCACTCTCTCCACTATTTCTAGGATCCCAAACATCCAATTAAAACTTAAAAACCAAAGAGCTAAACCATCATCTCAGAGAAATCCACTATTTTTACCACATTTATTCAGGCATGATATTCTGCTTTCTGAAATTATACTAACTCGAAAATGGTTCAACACGTGAAAATGCAATTTTAGAAACCTGCCATAACTTTCAAGAAGCTACTGTATTTCCCTCTTTCAGATGCTTCTACTACTGAATCACTGTATTCACAGTCATAGAATTAGTGAACTTAACTTCAAAGGTACTGCGATGCGGAAAAACAACAAGAAAATTATTCATTCTCTAGGGGGATGTTTTTTCCTCAAGCAATTTCCTGTAAAGCATAATGGCAAACCATACACAGAATACATGCTGGTGTAGCAAAAAAATCAGCAGGGTGTTTCTTTGAACTTAATTTGAGGTAATGCTCATGTGTGGTTTGGAGTAATGTAACCACGCAAAATGCAGGCAGAGAAAAAAAAATGCCACCAGGACACCTATTTTTGAGTAAAACCTCAGTAACACATGGTACCAAGTCATAGTTATTCTTCTGAGACAAAACAAACTTTTTGAATATGACTTTGTCAACCAGACCTTTCAACCACGGCCATTTATTCAAGGAGCTGCCCTTTCCTCACTTATTGTTTCCTAACTTTGTAAGCTATTAAAAAGGTTTAATATTTCTTACAAACACACATCTAAATCTCTACCCCTAAGGGTTACATTTAAAAATCTAAATATTTGCAGTACGGGAGAGAGCACAGAAATGTGCATCTTGAGATGTTATCATTTTGGAGTAATTCAGAAACCTGCCCTGAAAAAATTATGAAAGCAAAAGAAGCAAAGCAGGAAGAGGTGTAAATCAGGAAATACCTGTCCATTAGAAAAGAAAATTTAAAAACAGTATTTTACTGCAAATCTATGTGAAATTGGGCCAGTGGTATTTAAATGTTAGTAACATTAGGTAACAGATCCATAAAGCTGTTAGACTTTTCTTTGTATCCAAACCCAGGTGGTGCACTTCTCTCTTCCACAAATATCTTTAGGTCTGACCAGCTGAAATACCTGTATCCATATCTTTGTGGAGCCAATGCAAAAAGGCTTCATTCAGGTGAAGGCAGAAAATGTCTCCTCAAAGAAATGTTCAAAAGCTTTCAGGTCATATTAAAACTTACTGCAACTTCACTGCAGCCACTGCATCTTTTACAGTACTGTCAGATTTCCAGGTGCTCCAGGCTGTGGATATTGCAATTAATTATATTTTATTAAACCGGGAACAAGAAATATTCAACTAATGCACCATTTTCTCAGTGGTGAAATATGTATTTTACAGGACACAGAGCATTTTATATGATTTCTAGGACATCAATGTCAACCTAGTTTTTTTATTACACTGGTTGAATTTATTTAATGAGCTGTCCTACAATGGAGGCCAGCCCTGCATTTTTCACTTGCTTCTGCAGGAAATTTCTGTAGTGAGCAAATAAGCCTGGGTCTAATCTGCTTCCCTCTGCAGTCACTTGAAAAATCATGCTTGGCAAACAGCTCTGCACAGCCTTGCTGTCTGACAGAGACCAGCTCCTCACACCAAGAGACTGAGCAGGCTGAGAAGTGCCAGCTATGTTACCTACAGCGAGCCAGATCGTTTTATTCTGCAAATCCTGCGACTGTGGCAAGGCCAGCTCTGGGAAAGCTGCTTTTCCTGCATTGCTACCCAAGGGATGGAGAAACAATTGTCAAGACTGGGGAGGAACGGAGGGCTTAATGTGCCTTCTCCTCCTCACTGAGTCTTTCCCCCGGCCGAGTAACAGGGTGCCAAACAGGCTCTGGTTATCGATGCCTTCAGTGTCAATTCCTCACTCACGTCCTGCAACCCTGGCAGAGGAAAGATGCCTTTCTAGTCCCTGAGAACAGTTGCCCGGAAGGTTTCAGCTCTCTGCCTTGCACACCAAAACATCACCGAGAAACGATTACCTGCCAAACAAGGGACCGCAGTGACGAGGACACCTGACTGCTCCATGAAGCAGCGAGTAGAGATGATAAAACAGGATTTTCTGTGAGGTGTGGTCCGGGCAGCCCTGCTGGAGCTCACGCACCGGCGGGGCCTGTGTGCTGCTGCCAGCCCCGGCCTGACACACCGTGCCGAACTTTGGGGGAAAACCCTCCCTCCAGGGGTCTTCATTCATCGCATTTTCATCCCCCAAACAGCTTTCTGCTTGCGATCCAGTCGAGCCTGCCCATGCCCTGCATTTCCTGCTCCCCCGACCCTTAGGCACGCACGTGCTTCACGTCCCAGTTCAGGGAGCCGAGATCCCGGGATGCGCCCCGCGGGGGATGAGCCGGGGCTCCCGGCGGGAGGCGCCGGAGCTGCCTGCGCATTCCGCTGCTGTAGCAACATGACTCCCTCCAAAACCCGCCTGGGCTGGCAGAGGCAGCCCGAGCTGCTGCGGCGGGCATCGCCCTACACGGAGCCTCCGCCGAGGCCGCCCCTACCCCGGAGCCGAGCGCCCGGAGCCAGGCACAGCCCCGGCGTGGCCGGGAGAGCCGGGGGCGCTTACCAGGTACCAGACGCCGAGGATGATGGTGCCGGTGCGGACATGGCAGCAGAGGCAGCAGCTGTTGGAGTAGAAGCGCGCCCAGGGGGAGCTCAGCATCTCCGCGGCTGCCGGGGCTGCTCGGGGCTCCGCGACTCCGTGCGCGCCGCTCCGCGGGGGCGGGAGCGGACCGGGCTGGGCTGGGCAGGGCTGGGCTGGGCTGGGCTGGGCTGGGGCCGCCCCTCCCGGCGGGCGGGGCACACAGCGCGGCCCCGGCCCCGGCCCCGTTCCTGGGGACCTGCAGCCGTACCCCCACGGAAACCCTCGGCTATCCCGCCGGGAACGCCGAAGCGCGGGGATGTCCGAGCAGGAATCCCAGGGAATGCCGCGGGGGCCGGGCAGGTGCCGCTCTCCTGCTCCCCCGAGCTCGGGTCGGCGCTTCCTGGGCAAAGCCTGTGGCTCGTATCGCAATTCCTGGCAAAGCAGCAGAAATAAACTCTGTTTCAGGACGAAGAAAGACAATATCGGAAGATATCATGGAAAGCTTTGAATTTTCCCCAAATTCGAAAGCGGTGAACATTTATTTTCTTCAGTGTCCTCCTAATCCGCTCCCGAAATTGGTGCTATTGAGGGGGCTGGAATAGCCCAGCGTAACTCATACACAAGGTAACATTAACCTCACTCCCCTGCCTGTGGTCAATGCCCTGTGGGGCGTGGGGAAAGCAGCACGGGGAGGAAGGGCCGACCCAGTGCTGTGTATCCAAGCACTGATGCAGGTTTGAGCTAAACTTCCTACCAAGGAGCAAATTTTCGTGTTTTATTATTTGAAACTTATATCATCCTCTAGAGGAAATAATGAAGAAAATCCTACCAGGAGGTCTGTATGTCTAACCTGACCCTCAGCATAATTTATTTACTGCCATACAACCTGGCTTTCTACCAAACCCCACGATTTATCATCAAAATATTGAAAAGTACTCCAATGCTTCTCTATATGGTTGCTTTGGGGCTCTTCATTATTTCCTACATACATCTGTACAGAACAGGAACTTCAAGATAAAAGCTATCTTGGCACTGAGGAGCATTTCTAACTATGTCTTATCCCTACTTGTAAAGCCACTATAGGAAATTAAATTAAAAATACTCCAAGTAGAAACTTTACATAGCCTCTGTTCTTAGTTTGACCTTATAAAACTTTCAGGGACTTGGCAGGAGGGGTTTTTTTGGTTTTTGGGGGTTTTTTTGTCTTTTTTTTTTTTTTTTGGTGGGTTTGTTTGGTTTTTTTGGGGTTTTGGTTTGTTTTTTTGGTTTTTTTTTTGTTTTGTTTTGTTTTGGGTTTTTTTTGCTTAAAGAGAAAAGCCACTTGGCACTGAATTTATAATTTTGACTGGATTATATGTATAAGCAAAATATTGTATTTGCAAGATTTGTATTCAAAAATAAAACTAAAATTGTAGTAAAAAGAATCATCTACATTGACAAAACAAATGTTCGAGAGACCAAAGGAAAATCCTAAACAATGAGGTATGTACTATCTCTCTGGTAACTGTGACAGACCTTGTCCTTTAATACCAGAAAGCAATCAATTTAGAGACTAAACCAGTGTATGTATGCCTTTTAAGTGTACCTAGAGGGTAAGAGCATGTGTTTCGTTAAGGTTATCTGACCTTTTCAAAGCAAGGGGTGCAATAAATAAATAGGGATTTGATAAACAAGGACACACAAATGCAAGCTTGGTGGACAAGGGAGACAATGCCAAAACCCAAAAGTCTCAGGTTACTGATTGATGGGCCATTGAAGAACACCATAAGAAAGTTTGGATAGGGTCACCTGGAGTTTGTAATTGATAAGAAGGGTCAGACACGTAGACCATGAGGATTTAGATATTTGAGTGAGTCTCCACAAAACTTTGAAAGGAATAATTAGAAAAAGGAGTTCAGGAAGGAGGAAAGGGGAGAATGAGACAGAAAGGGGTACAACAGGGGTCATTCAGGTATAAAGTCTGAGAGAGCCCTCTGCCTGCTCACCCTCTCTTCTTCTGGAAGGTTTCTCAATTGTCTCTCTGTGTAGACTCCACTGTCCACAAGCATGTGTGGGGGCTGTAAGGAGTAAGTGCCAGCTCGTGGGGGGAGCAGGGAGAGTGAGGTGAATGTGGGGCTCAATGCCAGCAGCAGGGGTGGGACCATGGGCCAGCAGCAAGCTGGACCAGCTGGTCTGTACTGGGGTCTTCTGTGAGTCCTATATGTAGGAGGCACAGATGAAGGCAGCACCTGGTCTGTGGCTGTCTGTGCAGCCATTCCTATTGAAGTCCTGTGCCTGCAAATGGGAAAGCAGCAGCTGCATCCCTCAGTCTGGGATGGGCACAACAGTCTGGGCTTCAGCAGACAGGCAGGAGAAACACCAGGCCCTGGAACTGCTGGAGGCAGTCACTGCTTAAATAATCTCCCAGGAGTGCACTCATCTCTGTAAGGAGAAATGAACTGCATGTGTGCTTTTGCGGATGGTTTCCCATCAATGGCTTTAATCTCCATATCCTCAGAAGAAAAAGGAAGGAAGAACGAGCAGGTGAGCACTAAACACTTCAGAGCAGTTTGCTGTATAATTATTAATTTCCGTTCAAAAAGCCCTATGGGAAAGATCAGGAAACATCAGGCTTCATGTCACACTCTTAGTTTATAAGCAATTGAATCTGGTTTGCTTGGCAAGGTTTTGGTTGTGGGGATGCTTCAGATTCTGAATATTGCCACACTTACAGACCCATAACCACAGTCTCTGTAGGCCAAGCTGCCATGCCATTCACTTTAGCTTATAAAATAAAAAAACCCAAACACTTCTTACTGAGATGGCTGTGAATCCAGTATACCTGATCTTACACCCAGCTGGTGGACGATGATTTAAGGTGTAACAGGGACGACTTCTGAACTGGATGATGCCTGAGTTTTGTCAAGGTTCCTAAAGGTGCAAGAGACACTCCAGATGATCATCTTTATACATCAAAACTTGAACAGGACTAATATCCTTGCCTTGATCAGAAAATTATATAAACTCAAGTGAATCAACAGCCTACTTACAAGCATTTGTTTTAGTTATGCTGAAAAAGTAGATAATCTTTCCAGTGGGATCCATGATATGGTATGAAATTTTTCCAAGGGAACATTTAATGCTGAAATTAAACTGCATGTAGTCAAAGCCTGACACACCCTTGCTCAGCCACTGGACAGTGTGAAGACTGTAGGATGTAACCAGAAGAGAAATGCAGACTCATGGGTCCCACCTGCTCCCTCCTTACCACAGCAGAGCTGCTGTAAAACACTAAACTCATTTCATACGGCCACTTGTCCCTCACAGCACACCCTGAGTGCTACACTAGTCAGCTGGGGAGGGACCCAGCCAACTTCACTTCATTGCCAAGTGTTCTCTGTGCTGCAAGCTGTTAAAAAACAAACAAAAAAAGCCAGTATATTTGGTGTCCTGCTTCTGCTTTGTACTCCCCCATGTGTTCCCTGTGATCTTCTCACTCCAGAGACAACTGCTCCCTCCTGCCAGAGGATGCTGTGATCCATTTGGCTTTTTCTTGCCCTTTCTAGTGCTCACTAAAACTGGTTACTGATACTTCTCAACTTTTTCACACTTGTCTGAACAAGACTGCTGGAGGAGGACAGTTGGCTTAGAAGCTGCCTGCCATTCCCACCTTCTGTCTGTACTCACAGCCCACAGAGATGGTACAGCATAGTTCAACTGGCCTTGAATAATTCAATTACACTGTTGCCCAGCATTGCCTACAGCACATAAACAAAAGCAGCTCAAGGGAATCTTCTGCATGTAGGATTAGCCACGTGCTCCAGAGTGAGCAGTGACATTGTTAATTGTTTTGTATTTGGCCAGGATAAGACAAGATAAGAAAAGGGTTAAACATTGTCCAGAAACCAAGGTCTGTGTATTGTCCTCGGGCACAGGCAGGTGACAACACTGGGAAACTGACTGATTGTAGTAAAAATTAATTTTAAGAGTCCAACCTTTGTTCAGCTTACTCAGAGCCTGTGTTTCAGGATGGCTGCAAATTATTCAAGTATGAAATATTTAAGTCAACTAAGTTAAAAAAACACCTGTGCTTTCTAAAAAAAGTAAGCCTCCAATAAAGGTCTGACACTATCTCTCTGCCACAAAGATTGGCTAACATGCAATCAAATAGGACTGCTGCCACGATTCAAATTGGGTTCAAGAGGTCATTCATTCTCCTGGTTTATGTAAAAAATATCAGAGTGAGAACAGTATTTTCTCTCCAGCATATTACAACTCAGAATACATCTTAGAAGCCTGTAAGAAAGCCATTGCAATGACATAGCTTGGTATGCAACTGCTTGCACAGAGTGAGTCAAATTCTTATGTTTCAATACCAAACAATGGACAACAAATGGTTGGTGGGTGGTTTTTTCCTTCTTTCTTGTAAAGCTCCTTTTTGACCTTTAAAATTTGTTGAGAGAAATGCCTAGACCTTTATAGCTCACTGCTAGGATATTTTGTCATGATTTGCTTTGTAGAAGATAGCGATTCTAATATCTTAGAAAACTGATATACTTACTCATTTGCTTTCCTGATGGTGAAGTACATTTGCAACTCTAGCTTCCTCAGGCCACAGCTTCTTAATTCTGTTTTAAAGTTGCTGGTTATAAAAAACATATCATTAAAATATTTTGATATGTTGCCCTGCCAAGAACTTAAATGTTCTCCAAGGAAAAGTTTGCTTTAGTGAATCCTTCCTTTTCCTGTTTTCCCACTTGAAAGCCTCTCAGTTTTGCTGTGAAGATACAGGACTCAAGAAGGCTGGTGAGTTCTGGAGTACACTGAGATCCCACCCTTTCTTTTTTCTTCTGGCCTTCCCATTCATGCCAGCCTCACAGCTTAATTTTAACATTTTGGGTGAGAAGTAACTGTCTGTGCTACATTCATTTTCTAATTATTTGCCTGGCAGTAGATTTGCAATTTGGTCACACGTACTGGAACCCTTTCTTCAGATACAGTATGCTTTCCATGGGCTGCAATCTCCTCAGAGGCGTACATGCTGCAGCAAGGAATGCCTGCTTCCCAAAGTACCTGGCTTTTCTGTGTCCACTGCCTTTCTCCTCTTCCTTGTCCATGCTGTTCGTTCTTACGCACTTTTGCACAGTGTTGCCAGAGGCTCAAGTTTTGCCTTGCAGAAGATATTTACACTGGAATGAGAGCCTGGCTGCTCCAGTACCCTAGCAATAAAAAGCATCAATTCTCTCTTCTTTTCCCTTGGGAAGTCTGTGAATTTCTGTAATAACTTTGGTTCTCTGTGCTAAACTTTGTGCCCCAATTTACACCAGGGGAGATGGAAGAACTTTGGCTTTTCCCCAACACTGGCTCACCATACCTGAAGATGCCGAGAAGTGGAGACACCACCACCATTTGAAACTGTTTATCAACCAAATTGATAAGTGCAGGTGTCCTTTCAACTAAAACTCATCATCTCTTCCTCCATCAGGCTACTGAGCCCTTTAGCACCTCCTATCCTAGTAACTTCTACTCTATGCAAGCTCTTCTCCAAGTCTTTTTGATAAATTAATTCTCTGCTTATCGGGCACAGCTTCCAGTCCTTTGTTTACTGTTTCTCTCGCTAGTATGGGGACCTAGTTAGTTTTGTAAAAGGCTTTAAAACTGCAGGCATCAGACATAACAGTATTTATTTAGTCAATGGACACGCTATTGGGATTGTACCCCCCATTCCTCTTCACTGCTCAGATTAAAACATCTTCAGAATTACACTTGACCTTTTACTACGCTGACCTAGTGGAAGGTCATGCTTGGAGTTTTTTTTGTCTTTTGGCCTCAATGCTTATGCATTAGTATTAAACTGAGGGGGACATTTTGTCCGTAATCTGTAGCCAATTATAGAACATAAATTACAGCATACAAGGATGAGACAGGGCTGTTGGATAAATTTGTTGTTGAGTTGCCAGCAGCCTCACTGCTTGCCAGGTTGCTTGAGCAAAGGAAATCTCAGTGACAGGTTTTAATACTCTGTTGAGTTTGTGGTCAGAGAGGTCACAGGTCTTTGACTGATAGGAAAGGCAAACCTTCTAAGAAGAGCTAATATACATCAAATAACATTTATTTCCTTTTAGTTCCATTAGTTAGATTAGTTAATGTTTAATTTATGGATTCAATTGAATATGGCTCAACACTGGGAATGTTGCCAGATTTTATTCTCTTTTTCACTATGTGATTATTGGTTTCCCCTCTTTTTTTAAAAGCTCACTTTTCTATAGGTCACTTGATATAGAAGAATGTAGACACTCCCTCCCAGTTTTGATCATCAAGTATGTTCTGTTTCCATATTTGTTTGGAATTTTTTTTTTTTGCTTATGTCTAGTAGAAGTCACAATCATTTTGTCTTTTATCAACAATCTCAGTCAAGTGATAAATCATGTTCTTCTGTTCTGTTGAGAACCCATACTGATTTTAAACACAGTAAATAGAAATTAAAACACATCTTCCATAACTGTAATTTATTACTGCCTGTAACTTACATAAGAAACACTTCCAACTTTTGTATTTTTAGATCCCAGTTAGGTTTCAAGCAGTAACTCACCACTTCACCTGTGGGTCTGCTTAGACTTTTCCCCAGGTGCACTTCAGTCTTTAACACATTAAGCCAAATGCGCAAAAAACCAGAGCTTTGAGCTATCACCAACTTTAAAGAAACTGATTAGCATCACCATTGTTACTTTGAATATCTACGGAGTTAATCCTCTTTCCCTGCTCTCTTTCAAGTCTGCTGTATTCTTGAGAAAACTCCAGGGCGTGCCATCCAGTTCTTCTCCCCAGTGTTCACCACAGGCAGAGGTTTGCCATGGAGCTTTTCAGAGACTTCCAGTCACACATATGTTTTTTTTCTGTGCTGAAAAAAAAGGACTTAACTTTCTCAGTGTCACATCCTCTGCTCATTTAGCCCTCCTGCTTATTATGGAGTCACCAACGGTGCTCACTTGCTTGACAGCCAAGCCTGCAGATCATGCCATAGGAGATGGTGTCTTTACACTGTGAAAATGTCAGTTGGGTTTGTCCCCTTCAGCCATCTGTCCTGAATCCCCTTGATGATTGATTTGCTGAGCACACAATAGCAATTCAAACACAGCCAATATATCTGCATTTTTCTGCAGCCCGTGCAGAGGCAAACTGCAAGTACTGTATATGCAGTGTAACACCTTTTATATACAATGTATGTAATTACAGGTCCAGTGTATGTCCTTCATGAAGTGCAGAGATACAGCACATATTGCTTTTGCTACTTCAAGAGCAAAGGGAACACTTCTGTACAGTGCTGATGGTGCTGAAAGTTTAATTGGACTGTTTGTTCAATTTATAAATCTTTTGTATGTATTAGGAAATGCAGCTAGGAAATCTAGATTTAAAGCTACAGAAGATGTAGCCACCAATACCAAGTGTATGTGTGGGGGCAGTGAGACTGAAGCTTTCTAATACTGCATATATTATATTGTCTCTTCTAAAGGGAAAAATATCAAGGCTGCTAATATTCTTCTAATTACAGAAATCAAAGATACTCTTGGCTTCTCTTCATCACAGTCTCCTCCAAGATGTCCTCCTGAGATCCCTCATGCCAGAAGTAACACTGATAGCTTAAGTCATGTCTGATTTTTCAGCCTCCACTTTGTGTAACAAATCACATAATAAATACCAGTATAATTCTACTGAAATAGCATTATTTGACAATTGATCCCCAAGTGCAGTATAAACATGACTTCAAAAGCATGTCTCACAATCACACTGCTTTCTGCTGTGTGTGTCCATATAGGTTATCAATGTATGTTACTGTATTGTGACTGGAAAGCATGTTATAGGCAGGCACATCTTGATGTGCTTTGATTATAGCCTGGAGCAACTTTGGGAAATCCTGACTGAGCCAACATTGCAGAGATATCCCAGCTCACAGTGGTATTCAGTAATGGACAGAGAAACTGTAATTGCAGTAAGACACAGTCCTAACTCCTCATCTCCATTGCAACGCATTTATTTTCAAACAGTTATTTATGAACCTTTGGAATACAAGTGGCTTAGTCTTAGCATTTGGGAAACCCATCTCTGCTGATCAGAATGATACACATTTGTCACTTTGGAGAGCAGCACCTTCTATCTTCTTCTAACTCATCCTCTCATTCAGTCAATGTTTCAAGTGATTCTGACAGTGCTCTGAAATTGTTGCCTCAGGCATCAAAATTAATTCAAACTCAGTGGGGCAAGTTGGTAGGTGTGTAACAGTTCAATGCCACTGCTATGCATCCTGCAGCTTCCTTATTGCACTTTCTCGAAGTATCTAGCACTGTTTGCTCAGCTTCTCAGCATCCAACTTTCATTTTTAACACAAAAATCACTCAACACCAATATGACATTCTCCAAACACAAGCGTACTTTGAAAATACAAATCTGCATATTTTCCCTTTCCCCTTTGATATTTAGTGTATATGAGCCTTTAAACCACTTAAATGCCACACAGAATAGCTTCATATTTGTAAGACAGCACCTCTCACTGAAAGCTGCTGATGAAGACAGAATACCCTGCTGACAGCTCACTTCAGTTGGAGAAGGGCTGAGCCACTGATTTACCAGAAAAAGAAAAGAACAAAAATAGCAGTTAGGAGTTCTTCCCTCAGTTGAACTTGTCAAAACACCTCCTTTGAGGTGGACTGCTCAAGAAATATTTGGAATGATAAAGTCTGAAGAGTTTAAAGCCTCAAATTGTATTATGTCCTCCATACAGCAGCAACACAAAGCAGAAGTGAAATACTGTGTGAATGATAACGTGTGGTGCTCTCAAGAGATGTTAACATTACATTAAGTCTCCACATAAGAAAATGTGTTCCAGCATGATGCTCTCTGGCAGGACAGAGTGATGAGTCCCAGTGGCATACTAGTGCAAAGTCAAGATTTTTAGTGATGGACTTATTAGTGTAAAGTGAAGCACTTGTGATCCTGCTTCCATATGTTTATCTTGTGCTGCACAACATATGATCTGCTTCAAAGTGCACTGGCAAAAAATTATTTTCTGATGTGACACACACAACTTCTGACCAAGTTCAACCATAGTCTATGATTCACATGATGTGAGTGCAGAAATCCAAAACATGTGGCAATCTTTGGGTATGTAAAACCTGCCCCTTTCAGCCACTGATGCACCAGGCTTTGGAACACCTCAATTATGCATGTCTACAAAGTATTTTTTGTATTCAAGGCCATGCAAGTCAAAGTGTTTTAATCATTACAAAACCAATCACTAAATCTGCTGTTCTGCATGCCTAGAAAGGACTCGCAGAAAAAGACATGCTCCTAAAACAGCATGCAGAAGTTCCGTGGTTAACAACAGGCTGCATGGCTTAGATGACTTTGAACTGCGTCTCTGTAGTATATGAATATAAAATAGCACAGGATTGATTTGCCTGCTCAATTCTATCAAGTGCTGAACCCACTCCAGTAAAGCACTTAAAGACTTTTTACTACTAGTATTACTGTTCAAAAGTGTTCAATACCCAGGTCAAATCTGAGTAACATTTTTGTTTATTAAAAAGACACATTTTTCTTTTTCTTTTTCTTTTTTTTTAATTAAATAATCACATTAGTTCAGAGTACATAGCTGTTTGAATCTCTGTCCCTGAAAACTGCAGAAAAGAGTTTCAGTAAAATGGAAGAAAATACTTAAAATCTCCACTATGATTAAGATTTTTAAATGATTTAAAAATAATCAGCTAGGCATGGTGGTGAGAGATGGTAACTATGAAGGTGGAGCCTCACCTCTTAAAGACAATTGTGAGAGTCTCCTACTTAATGTAAAACCAGTATTAACCCTGCTCTACAAAGGCCATAGACTTTCCCACTTATGGAAAAACAGGTAGCAGTCATGTAGAATTTTGTAGCAGTCTGCTTTCTGTTTATAATTTTTCTGCACTCAGACAATACGGAAACATAACTGGCCTGATTTCTGGTATTTGGTGATGCCATTATTTTTCTTAAAAACAAAATCCCACCTCATTCAAATGCAAACACATTTTTTATGCTTAGTCTGAGAATTCTAGAGATTTCACAGTCCCTCAGTTAAGGCACAACATACACCTTCAAATTCACTGGGCACAGAGGAGGACTTCTCACTGGGTTACCTGACAAAACAGGTGTGTCTGTATGATGAACACATAGTCTTCCAGCTTGTCTGGATGAGAGCTCCACAAAGTTATCTGAGATTGGATAATGATCTAGAAAGGAAGCTCCAAGAAGAGCCTTCTGGCTGCAAAAACAGTTTTGCCCATTACAATCTCATATTGGGATACTTCAAGCTTATAGTCAGGAAGAGATTACCTTGCCAGTCAGCTTTGAATAAGTCAGATGAGTAAGTAAAAGATGAACCAAGAATAGAGAAAGCAAGAGTTTTGGCATTTACTGGACACTTGAAATACCTTAGCCCCCAAGGCATGGATTATTATGGGCACATGAAGTAGCACCTATTCCAGGCAGCCCTTCTTTTCCTCGGGAAGCACAAGGCAAGAAGTTGACATTGGTACAGCCACACCTGGGAGCCGTTCAGGAGTTGTATGTGTGCAGATCAAATGGCAGAAAAGGTAAGGGGGCTCAGAGGAAGGCAGAGTGAACTGGACAGCCTGAGCTCCTCTCAGCATTTTTTAAGGCAATGAAGAAAAGTTTAAGGAAATACCTAATCACAGTGTATACAAATAAGGAATACACACAGGGAATAGCTGTTCATTAGCAAACTTACTGAACTTCCACTTTTTGGTTTTTTAGTTAGTTGAAGCTACAAATAAGATAACTTTAAATCAGGATGATTTAACTCCTGCAATCAGCCTCAAATCGACCCTTTGTAGTTTTTCATAAATTGTAACAACAGCTTTGGCATTGTCTCTATCCTGTTTGGAAAGATACTACCTCATTTTTAGTTACCAGAGATCATAGAATACCAGACTGGAAGGGATAATAAGGATCATCTGATCCAACCTTTCCTGGAAAAAGCACCGTCTAGCCAAAATGACCCAGCACCTTGTCCAGCCGAAATTCTAAATTGTACAGTGTTGGGGAATCCATAACTTCTCTAGAGAGATTATTCCAATCGCTGATTGTTCTCATTGTGAAAAAATTTTCTTGTGTCTTCAATCAGAACCTCCCCAGGGGTAACTCATACCCATTACCCCCTGTCTTTTTCATTGAACTCCTTGTTGCCCTTCTCTGGATGCTCTCCAGCCTGTCCACGTATTTTCTGTATAGTGAGGACCAAAACTGAACACAGTATTCCAGGTGTGGCCCAATGAGTGCTGAGCAGAGTGGGATAATGACTTCCTGATCTCTGCCCGTGTGGATGCAGCCCAGCATCCCATTGGCTTTCTTTGCTGCAGCAGCACACTGTTTACTGACATTGATCTTACTGTCCACCTGGATCCACAGGTCCCTTTCCACTGAGCTGCACCCCAGCTGGGTAGATCCCAGCCTGTACTGCACTCCTAGGTTATGTTTTCACCTGTGCAAGACCTTATGCTTGCCCTTGTTGAACTTCACCAGGTTCTTGTTAGCCCACTTTTCCAGCTATCCAGGTGGTCTTGCAGAGTGGCTCTCCCTTCCCACTCAGTTTAATATCATTAGGAAATTTCACCGAGGTGCACTTGATCCCATCTTCCAGACCACTTGTGAAGGTGTTAAACTGTGCTGTGCCCAATGTCAATCCCTGAGGGACCCCACTTGTGACATGTTACTGGTTTGAAAAGGAGCTATTTACCAACAACCTCTGGGTGCTGCCTATCAGCCAGTTCCCCACCACCACATGGACCACTTGTTCAGACTGTAGCCCATCCATTTCACCAGGAGGAGGCTGTGGGAAACTGTACTGAAAGCCTTGGAGAAATCCAGATAAACTATGCCCACCAGTCACCCATCAACCAAGCAGGTTGTTTTGTCCCAAAGGTTGATCTAGTTTGTCAAGCACGATTCATCAACCTTTGATGAATCTGCACTAGCTTTTCCCAATCCCAGGCCTCATCTGACTTCTGATAGGCCCCAAGAAGATTTCATTCTGTAATTTTCCATGGGACTGAAGCAAGACTGATGGGGGGCTGTAATTTCCTGAATCCTCATTTAAGCTCTTCTTGGAGATGGGGGTGACATTATTCTTCTTCCAGTTCTCTGGGACATCCCTCCATCTCCACAGCTTCTCAAAGGCTATGGAGAGCAATCTCGCAATAGTATCAGCCAGCTCTCTTGACGACTTCAGGCAGGTAACGCCAGGACCCATTGATTCATAGGGGTCAGGCTCCTCTCTTTCTTCACGGACACTGGATTTTTGTCCCCAAGGCTGGGGGCCTGGCAGTGCTGATGAAGACAGAAGTGAAGCAAGTGTTGAGAGCCTCTGCTTTTTCAGCATTATCAGTGACTAATTGACCTCTTTTGTCTATCAGTGGGACAGTATATTCCGTTTCTGCTTGTCATTTTTGTACTTGAAGAACCCATTCTTGTAGTTTTTAACATCTCTGGCCAAAATCAATTTGAGTCAAGGTTTTTCTTTTCTAACTGCATCTCTGGCTAAGCCTTTTCTTTTCTAATTGCACCTCTGCATGCCCTAGCAATGTCCATGTAGTTTTCAACAGGTATTTACCCACTTTTGCATCTCTGGTATATTTTGCTTTTGAGCAGACTCAGAAGCTTGCAGTTAAGCCAAGGGGTCTCTTGCTTTACCTAATTCCCTTATCTTTAAAGGGGATGAGCTGTTTTTGTGCTTTCAGAAGCGTGTTCTTTAAAACTCCCAGCACTCGCTTCTTCACCCTGTGTAGAAGCTTCTCATGGTATCCCTCCCTTCTTGAGAAAACTCACTCTGCAAGTATTTCCCACATTCATTAACTGCCTCTGTGTACAGGTGAAAATGGGAGGTTACTGATCTTTCATAGCGCCTTTGGAGGCTGAGAGCAGAAGCAAACCTTGCACAGCTCCTTGGATATACACCCAGCCACTCAGCCACAGAGGGGCCAGCAGTTGATACAGCTCCTACTCTTTCGTCTAGCTGGCTAAAATTCAGAAAGGCACTGGTCTCCAGGGTCTCTTCAAAAGACACATTAAAGCCTTGCTGTCGAGAGCAAGTCCAAGTTATAGAATCACATCAGAGAGGAGCTATCTCCCATCCAGAGCTTTGCTCGCAGACATAGCTCAAGGCATGACTTTGTTCACTAGTTATGTAGGTAAGAATAGCGACGGAAATAGCAGTCATGAAAAACAAGCTGTGGTATCCTTTGTCACAACAGCCTCTGGAGAAAAAAAAAAAAAGCTCTCAGTAAAAGCACATTTGGTTTATACTTCACCAGGTATTTGGAATAAGGAATCACTTGGCTCCGCCAAGTCAGAGCCTATTGAAGAGCTAAGGGGAAATACTGTGTGTGTAAGAGACTTGCTATTCATGAGAGAACAGGGAACCATCTCAAACTAGTCAGTTTTCTGAGCTCATCGTGGCGATCTGGTTCTGAGTGGTCCATGACATACATTCTATCATGGACTGAATTAAAAATACTGAGCCAAGTTAAGATATCACTTGATGCTAAAATTAAGACAGAAAACGTATTTGCTTTTGAGCTGCAGATGTTCTTAAGAATTTTTTTTAAGAGCATAGAAACCTTGAAACCATGAGTTTTATGTTAAGAGTTTTAAATGCATTTTTCTTTTCCAGAGTACACAAACATTAAAGACATCACAATGTCAGTAAAGAAACCAATTTTTAGTGCACCAGAAACCTTCACCTTGGTAGAAATAGCCTGAAATTTAAAAGAGCAGAAGTTCAATAATTTCCTCAACTGAAGTGATCCACTATGGAGACTAGACAATTTTAGTAATTCAACCAAGTTTCATTAGGAACAACCTGTGAATCATTAACAATGTGATATAAAATACAGGTAACAATAATTCCCACCCCCACCCATGAAAAAAACAGAAGCCATCCCACTTTGTTTCCAACATCCATCCCAACCAGCAGCAGTTCTGTTAGTCCTGCAGTGAATAAAATCAATTGTGTTACCACATTACTTTCAAGTTATGAACTATTGGTCATGCAGCATTTCCTCGTCCTTTTCCCCACCCAAATTCACTTGGCTCATACTCTTGGTTCTTAAATGAAGCAATTCATTCAGAATTTTAACTGTAAAATATTTTTAGCAGAATATTTTAAGAAGCAATTTAATTTTTTAAGTTGGTTTTCCCCGCTCCTTCCGTTTACAGTAGAACAATGAAGAAATCTTTCAGTACTGGCCTGAAAAACTAGAACAGCCCTTCATTGGTACTTGCCAGCATTGGTACTCACCAGAAGGAGACTCAGGTACAAGTGGCTGTGAGAGACTTGCATTTTTTTAACAGCTGAAATCTTGACTGGCAACGAAGTTGAGTTAAAGGTAAGACCACCATGATAAATAATAGATGAAAGTCTGCTTAAACCAAGTACTCCGATGTCTGCACTTTTCAAAAGCCTTATTTACAGGACAATCCCATGGCTAGCAACTATTAATAAGGCAGTTTCAAATCAGATACAATTCCGTTAAAACACAACAGTACTAGAAGTAGTTCTATAAATTTTGAAATGTTTTTAATATGTACATTCTTTCTTAGTAAATATTAAAGTAGTGCTCTTCTTTTGCACTTGTTTCTTTTGACTTCTGAAAGGGCAACAGAAATACAGTTTTCACCACCCTCCAAACCAATGCAGTTACCTTTGTAACAAGCACATATGAATTCTGTACACCTTTCCCTCCCCACGAAAGAAATAAAAATATGCCATGACTATCCAATTACACATCATCACAAGTTTAAATTACACATACAAATAATTCCAGAGTATTTAGAAAAACCAACATATTGGATTTATGAAACCATTCCATGCATTCAAAAAAGAAAAAAAAAAGAAAGAAAAAAGTTTCTTTAAATGGTGTTTTTTTGCTCTATCCAAGTACCAAAGTTTGAATTCAGTGTATCATTAAGACTAACCACTGCTTGAGTCATAGAAACATGACAGTACACAGATAACCAAGTTGCTATTTATAGACAATATGATATACAGTTACTACCTCTTTAATGAATGTCAAATAAAGCAAGTTTTGCTTTCTAAGACACTGAAACTGCACATTAAGAAAACAGTAAGAGGTGCTGCTAAATAGGTAACAACATTTTGAAAGGAAGGCTATGTGTTTATATGATCCTGCTTAGCAGTAACAGTTAATTAGTAGGGTTCTTATGTTTTAGCTAATTTCTTTCTTTTCCAGAATGACAAGCTATTCACTTACTAACCCAGAAATATCATCAATTTCATCTTCAAGAGGGTAAAAAAAAAAAAAAAAAAAAAAAAAAGAATTTATGCAGTGAAAGCCCTTGGGGCAGTCTTTTCTGTTACATAAAACCTTTGTATTTTCTACAAAAGAGGCTCATAGCACAACATACAGGTTGGAAACAAGACATTTAAGACATACATTAAAAACCTGAATTCAAAGGGTATTGTTTTTAACCTTTACTATGAAGACCACAAGTAAAATTATATTTACATGCAAAGGACGCTGCATGATTTCATAATATCCTATTTTTCATGTTTGCCTTAAGATACTCCTTGAAAAGCTGACTTCGGTTCTAAATTTATTTTACATGAATCTTGACAGATATCACTCTCAAGCATTATTCCCTCCCAGTAAATAAATCAACACTGTCAATATGCTCAATTTATTTTAACAAATCAATTCAGAGTGTCATATGTTCCTGATATACAGGGGTTAATACCTGTGCAAGTTAGTATCCATTTATTAGGAAAGCTCTCCATTAGCAAGGTGCATTTTCAGTACAATTAAACCCAGCTTGCTGCATTATCTGTTCTTGTCCTGCGATACTGTCGAACTGCAGTCGAGTACAGTGAGAGTACAAGGTTGTTGATCAGTACCATTCATTGCAGCTGTTAATAATTCTGTTTGTGCCACAAAACCAGGAGCCAGTAATTTTGAAAAAAAATCTTGGCTCTTCTTTAACTGAATTTACCAGGTGATGTTAATTACCATCCTTAACAGGTTTTTCAGAGGCTATTTACAGTGTACATGGCTGAGCATGCACCTTACAGACACAAACACTTCTGCCAGTTCGATACCATGTCATTACACAGTGCTTGAAAATGGCAACACATCTTAAACACCATTTTAATTAACAGTTTCAAGCGGGAAATAGTCTTTATTTTACAACTGCTATACTTGCATCATTTTTAATTTTTTTTTTATATAAAAACACTAGTTTCTGTCCAGAAGTCTAGACACATTCTACATACTACAGGTTAAGGCAGTAAAAAAATGTGTTCCTGATAACTGGTCTTGACAATGTCAATTAAAGCTGTCTGAAGCTACTTCAGTTCTCCAACAGATCTCTGAAATCCCAAATAATTTGTGAGTGAAAGATCCACTTTGCTTTCTTCAGAGTTTTAGTAATAGACATAACAGAATTTGGCATGGTACGTTAACAAGTGTTAAAGGAAGGAAACATTTGATTTCAGTTCATTCCATGAGCTGAAAAGTTGAAAGAATACAGTCTTAGATAGGATTCTGAATCAACTAAGAACTGTAGGGAATGAAAGAGAAAACCAATTTTATGCACATTACTGCATTCTTAAAAATATACTGTTATCTTCAATAATTCAAGTAAGGTAGTAGACATTATAAAAAATAACTTCATGAACCATACTCAAGTTTCAAATCACATTCTCAAACTTTTAACCCAAAGCAGTTTTATTGTGTTAACTTCATATAATTAACCATGAAGGTCTGGCTGTACAAATGGTTAATGATTTGCACTTGTGATTCCTGTAACAGCTAGCAGACTTGCTAACCAACTTACTGTAAAGATATGGCAGATTATGTATTTAATCAAAGCACTTTGATTTAGGCATGAAACAAATTCAGAGGGTTGACATTCTGTGCTTCTAATGCACCACTCATAAGAGAGGCAAGAAACACTCACTACTGTACAGACAATTATTTTTACAGAAAACCCTTCCTTGAAATAAATCTTTTATCCGCAGCTGTAGATGAGAGTATAATCTGTTGTAAACAGGGCACTGTGTTGTAAAACCAGTTTTTTTTTAATTAAGATCTCTCTCCAAAAGTTGGAAAAACAGACTCTTCAGAACGTCTTTCAAATGTAGCATGTTGTTTGCTATATTGTAAAGTTACTTTCATTTGATTCCTTTTTAAAGATGTTTATGTTCACAGCAGTTCTGTTTTTAAAAACTGTTTGAAATTTATATAAAATCCTGTACATGTTCACAAATTATTGCATAAACAGCATAATCTTCATGACAATATTCAGCAACACATGTCCATCTCAGGAACTTCACGTTTCCCTTCTTGCCTTTTTCTTCTTTTTAACTTGTTTGGGGGATTCCCAGCTTTCTTCAGACTTTGCTAAAAAACAAAAACTATAGTGTTAGGACTGAGAACGTTTACACATACTGACTTTTAAAATCCTGGATAGTACACACCATATTATTATGAAGTAATTCAGAACAACCAACTTGCAGTTCTATTCACCTGCTTCTCCCAAATAGTTTAAAGTACATCTAAACCAATATTTGCCAATTTCACCCTACTTTTTGACCCTACAAACACAGAGTGATACACAACAAAGGTAATTAATTTTGCAATTGTGTTATTTACACAAGAGTCACTGCTGTTTTCTGGCTAACTGAAATTAATGCACGTGTACACCATTGACATTAAATGCTCACTTTTACAGATTACACTGTTCTTAGTCACTACATATGTGACATGTCAGCAGAGTATTTTTAAGAATAATGAACTATGCAAAGATGAGGTTAAGTGGAATGCATAATCCAGTAAGGAAGCACTAGGTTCTTTTAACAAAACAGATTGCCTCAAAACATGCTGGCTGCCAAAAGTGGTGAAACAGGTAAAGTACTGCACATACTGAACATAAGAGATGTTCTTTCAATTGCTGATGCATGAATCAATCACAAAAGATTTCATATTTTAAAACCAGAACAAAAAGTCATCAGTTGACATATTGACTTGAAAGATTCCATTGTTTCATGTATTCAAAACCAAGAATCCAATTACTGCAGTTGAACGAGACTGTTATTATGAAGTCATCATGTTTCTTCTGCAGTCATTAAAAACTCGTTTAGTACTTCAGCACTTAGCCAGGAACTTATTAGATTGTCAGTATTTATTAATTTTATTAGAAAGTCTGATTCAAAACAATAAGGTTTTTTTTTTTTTAAGCAATGGCTTTCACATCCCGATTTCCCTTCTAATTTTCCTGTCTTACTGTGTGAGTACTTCAATACAAGCACTTTTGCAGAGTGCAGCAAGAGGGTAAATATGGCATCTTTGGGCACAGCTTATTTTCAAAAAACTATATACCTGCAGCAATTCAGCCTGATTTATGTGCTGTTAAGCTGTAACAAAAACCTTTCTATTCCCATATAAGCAACAGTTTTCCTCCATGATTACATGGAAGCATATAGAAAAAAATGCTAATGAGCTAAGTTGAGAAGTCAAAAAACTCCAGTACGTTGAAAATTGAATTGTTTGTATTGTTTTCCAAATTTTTGGTAGCTAAATATCCTGTCAACTGCTATGTCAGTAGCTATGTGTCCTCCACTGAAGACTCATAAGCCAGCCTTTGAAACGGTGTTGGCAGAACTCCTTAGTCGCAGCACGGAGCTGCAGTCCTCATGGATGGATCCAAATGTCTGTTAAGGACTCGACAAGCCCAATAGACATTTTCAGTCATTCAACCATACGAAGCCAGTTTTTCCTCACAACAAAAACAAATATATCAATGGAAGTTAAAAATATGGCAAGATGTATAAATGAGATACACAAGTACCTGATATGGCACTCTAAAACTCAAGCCCCAGGGCAGAGCATTCTGACTATATAAGACTCTGTAAGGAAAAAGCACGCCCTGAATTTAGACAAATGAATTGCACCAACAGATACTTACTCTGTGGAGGAGGCACACTGTTTTGCTTAATACTGGGACTAGAAACATCTGTCTCTTGCAGCATCTGTGGCACTTGGGAAGCGATCTTGTCAGAATTGCTTTCTGATACAATTACAGATGGCTCAGTAGGAACAGCAAGCGAAGGAGGCTCCTCAGACTATTTGAGAAACAGAAAAAAAGAAATTTCCAAAAGTTTGTTAAATCATACAATAAATACTCTTATATGATGTTATTTGGGCAGTATACTTAGCAGCTGCCGAGAAGACGGCATTGAAAAATTAAGCCAACATTAAAATCCTTCAAAATTTTAAATTGAGGCTGTAATACTATGACTGCCATCTAGTGCCAAAATGTTTAGTTGCATACAAGCAAAGATAAACCACACAAATTAATTCTCAAAATACACGACATGCAAAGAAAGGGAGAACAATCTAGAAATCATCAAGATCCTAAAAAATTCTGGAATACTTATTCAAGAGAGATGTAAAACAGTAACAGGTATGCATCTGGTTGTAAGGCAAACAGGTAAGTTACACAGGCCCAAATACACAACTCAAACCCCAAATAAATCAAACTTATTTAAAAAGGATTTGCAGTCACTCCTGCTCAAAACACTCTGTATGCTTTTATAAGAATAACAAATATTTTCAAGACCAGTCAGCAAGTATTTCAGTGGACACTACTGCAGAAATAGCTGCCAAGATACTCAATAGTATTTTCCAATTATCTACTTGATTCTGAAGGTTCACACTACAGAGACAACAGTAATTTAGTGTGTAGCATTTATTGTAATTAAAATTACAGCAAAAGAGAAGTCAAAATAAAAAAAAAAAATAATTTGACATTCCAATAAGAAAGCCAGAACATAAAAAAGATAAGATCCCACAGCCAGTCAAAAAATGACAAAAGACTTAAAAAAAGAACACAGTATTAGAACAGTGTATTAGCCAAGCAATAAACTTTAGGATGTTATTGAGAAGTCATGACTGCAGTTTTGCCACAGTGGTCAACATCTGAAACTCTGACAACGAAACAGTGAAGTCTACACCCAACCCTCACTGCAGACATAGAGCCTACGTTATAGTCACCCATTTGTACTGCTTGCATGACTATAAATGCAAGCATCTCAAAAATTCAGTCAAACTATATAAAAGAGCAAAAAGATACCATCTTCTTTTTAATCACAGATCATACTAAGAAAGAAATTAAACAGCTTTAATTGAAAAAAACCGAAGACATGAATTTAATAGCACTTCTTTAACCTTTTATGAATAGCATGCTGTACCCCTTACACATCAACTGAAACAAGTTTTTTTAATAACTATAATTGCAGTACTTCTCTTAATGTACTGAAAAATTAATCTCAAGTATGTTTTTATGTATCAACTATGCTGACAAAATGAACTCCCATCCTATAGGAATTCCAAGCATAGCTAATTTTAGTGTTGCTTAACGGTTAGCAATCATCAGCTACCATAAGTAAGTTAGTTTTAACACAATGAAATGTGGTTTCTAAAACAAAAAGAGGACATAAAGCTTCTTGTGCAAAGTAATCAATTCAGGTAGCTGGTATCATAGTTTTGTTAGGACAAAGTCACACTCCACCAGCAGGTAGAGCAACTCAATTAAGACTTTAATAGCTCACCTCTCTCAGGTTGACTAACAAACATGTTGCAGCTTGAATGTTACATCATGCAGTATTACTGCAAATGCAATGATACAGGTACATTCAGCATTATCTGTATTTTTTCCAAATACTTCTATCTAAATTTTGGATACAGGAAAGTGGGTAGGGATACCAAACATTAAAAATTGGGTACTACTCTCTTCTAGGATATTTTCTGTTAACAAATCCATTCAGAAAGGAGACCTGAAACAATGAATAAAGCCTATTTGATGATATAAATAGTTATACAGCTAACTCTACAATTTAGTAATGAGGTAGTAACTTGTCAAACCATTACAAATGAAGGATTTTCAAAGAGATCTCTTCATTTAAAACCTGTGCCTGCTGATACAATGCAAAATGTTTCAATGAAGCTTAATGTATAACATGGGAAAAATAGTGTGATGTGAAACAGAAATGTTCAACACTCATCTGTTTCTGGTGTCTATGAGGATATGCTGAATAATAACTTATTTGTACTCAGTTTATTTTTCCTTATACTTGGTTCTCAGGTTTTGGAGCATTTGCTCGAGACTAGATTACCTACCTTGGAAACTCAAGTCATCCATTTCACACATCAGTCACAGACTCTTTCTAAAACTTTTTGGAACAGCTGAGTCAAACAATACTAGAAGGCATCTTTGCATGTGTGAAATTACAATGAAGCCGAATCTGATGGCAAGGAGACTTGATAAAGACTGACAGACCATCTGCATTGTCAGATACAACAATCTGCAAGTTGTCCTTTACCAACTCCAATTCCAGGGAACGTTAGTAACAGTTTTGTTTGTCCTTTGCCCCCACACCAAGACTAATACACACTATCTCTTGTTTCAGGCACCACTTACACAGATATACAGAGGCACATATATGAACAGATTGAGTTTAAGATTCAAGAGTAACAGGAGCTTTCATGCCCCTCAAAAATAGCGCAGTGCGGGTCTGCATCAGATGCTGATGCCACCAAATCACCTAAGAAGTTTGGTATGATTATAAACACTAATGAATTGCAGAAAGTCTTCTGGAACCGGGCTTGTATTTTGGTAGTGTCAACAGCTTGTGAGAAAAAATAAAAAAAATCTAACTGCTGATATATTTCAAATCAATTTAGATTTCTGAAGAGCAAAAGCTATAGCCTTTTGGGATGCACAAGTACACTTCTTTCTAGAGGTCAAAAAATCCCACCCTGATGTTACAACCCAAGTTTTCTGCCTACATTAAAGCCGCTAAAACTAAACATTATATTTTCTTTTAAGTTTTTTTTTAAAAACATACACTGACAGGAATAAAGGCACTTGCACACACAGGCAGATGTCTTTTCAAATACAGCTTCAAAAAACCACCACAAAAACCAGCTATGGACTAAGTCAGACAGAACAGGTAGCTGTTGCTAACCTTGAATAAAGGTTGAACAGATATAAACTAAATAATTGTAGTAAAGCTCTACTTTGATGTAGGGTACTTACAGTAAACCTTAAGTATGCCTGAATGAATATGCTTTTCAAGACACGTTTTCAACACACTTCTGTACTTTTTCTTTGTTGACCTTCATCCTCTTGTAAAAGATTTCATTGTAGTATTTTCATTTGAATCTTAAGACCTTGTTATCCTTACAAAACTAATGCTTACAAATTAAAAATTAAAACTCAGTATTCTGACATACACTCTCTGGTACCAAACTGCTGCCACACTTGTATTGTTCACTCTTTATGGACCACTAAATCAATGCCACTATAAATATTAAATACTTTACATCTCCTCCATGCTTTGTAGGGTAGCAGTATCTGAGAAAGCTGCAATTTGGAGAAAGATTGAAAAAGAACTTGCATTCTCTAGAGTATGTTTCAACTGTGAGCTGAAGCAAACAGTTTGTTAATTGGTTCAAATATAAACTTTTCTTATTCAGTCATTAAGCTCAGTACAGCTATAAAAAAGTCCATTTTAGACAGCATTTAAGTCAGATTATGGCCAGTTAATAACACTTCATTCTGTTGCAACAAAACAGTAGAATATCCTACCAGTCTTGTGCTAAAACCTGTTAGTTCTTATGTTTCCAGATTTCAAAGTTTTCAACTATTGCCTGAATATTCAAATGAGAAAATAACTTCCCAGTCAAGAAAGTGACTACTGATTTGGAAGATACTGTTTTTCAGAGCAGATATATTTTTTAAAACTTGTAAGTGATATCTATCTGAAATTCAACTGCTTAATTACCTTTACATTCATAAGCATATAGCCTGAAACAGTATTCTTACTGTAACCTTATCTACACAACTTATTAAAGTTTGAAAGGAGTTCTGCACTTCCAAATCAAATTATAACATAAACCAAATTTTGCATCCCTACCTTAGCTGGTTCACTAGTACTTCTGGTCTTCAGAGAAAAAGCTCTTTCCTTCTGTGGTTGAACTTTTGAGGTATCCTCCTGAAATTCCTCTCCAGCTTCTCTATCCAGTTCTTCAGTGTCCTACAAAAAAGGGTGTGGGAGGGGAAAAAAGAAGAACCTGTGTTTGCAGTCAAGTTCTAACTCTTCTTCCCTGCAGGAGTTTTGTTGCCTTAATTTTATTACAGCTTCTATACTAACTTCTGTAGCTAAGAAAATCTATAAAAAAAAAAAAAAAAATTTGAAGTAGTGGGCTAATATTACCCTAGACTAACACTCAAAATTTATAGAACAACATAATAAAAAAATACCCATAGAACCAAATACAGCTGAGAAAGCAGTACTCATCATGCAGTTCACTAAAAAAAAAAAAAAATCCCTATCTCAGAATGAACTGCACTTCACACTCCTGTTAAATTTTAAGGATGTGAAATTAAACTGAATTTATTCTAAAGACTTCAAAAAGTATCACAATGACACTTGACTGCTCTCAATTCTGTGCATTGTTACAAATGAAAAGTTTTAAAATACAAGTGCTGCATATCAGCCTGTATAGTTTTCTATCATTATTAAGCTTTAATACTTTAGCAACCCAGCTTAGTTTGCCGTGATGCCTGTAAAACAATCCTCAGTACAGAAACTGAAAATATGTTCAAAGTATCCAAAACCTTTGCTTCTTAAACACTCTAATGGTGGAAAGTATTCATTTTACATGGGTAACATGAGGAAAAAGTAGTTACACTTGTTTATAGCACTAGAATCCTGTAGTGGTAAAGAGTAAATAGTACACAGGTCTCTGATTTTAAACCGGAACTAACTCTTGGAACACTGTTCCTTCACTTATTTCCGTGGGAACCTTATGAAAATGCAGTCACAGTCTAAGTCTGTTGATTCTTGGCAAAAGAACACATATTGCCTTACACCTAGCTCTTAAGTTAGTTTCCACTGCCTTGACAAACACTGAAATCAAAAAGAGCGTGAACATTTAAGTATAATCAATGAGAGAGATGAATGTTACGTTTTCAGAGGATAAATATACAGATTTTAAGTAGGACTGGCCAGTTAAATTACTAAACTCTTATAACAAGGATAACCTCTGTGATGTATTAGGAGTTCTGACAGCTCCTATCAAGCAACACCCCCAATTTGACATAAAAATCCAATACAGATAAATTCTCATCTGTAAACTGATGGCTTCATAGACTGACAGACACAAGAAAAAGTAACAAAATTGAAATGGTTGGAGACTAATACGTAGAACAAGCGAGTCTAATTATGTTAATATGGGCAGTAGGACTTCATTTGACATATACCACTTAAAACACAGCTCACAAGCAATAGAAAAAAAATATTCAGAATGTCCTCACAGACCACAAGATCCATCCAGGATACTCACAAATACCTTTTAACCATTACCTTTTAATCTTGACTTACACTTAAGAGTCATTGCAGAGACCAGAACAGATTTCAATTTCAAAAAATCTGCAATCCTAGTTCCCCCGGATTGCATTTGCCTCAAAAGAAACACTGCAAATTGACACAAGCCCCATCTCCAAGCAGACAACTTGAAAAAATAATTTTATGTAGCAGGAATTCAGTATTTTAAAATTATTGTAAAAGATGTCAGACTGAAAATGTGATAACCATAAAAGCAAATGCAAAGCAAGCATGACTGAAGTTTTGCTTTCCCCCCTCTCTCCAATTCACATAGTCAGATTTCACAGAACACTGATCATTTTGTAAAGAATGTAAACTATGAATGGTTGTCATTACAAGCAGCAGCAGGATGTAAACTGATAATGATCTATAAGAGCTTTTTCCTATTAGGAAAGCACTTGTTTTCATCTACTCAAACACGATTCAATTGCCAAATGAAGTGCAATCTGCTTTTGCTATTTTTACAAATGTGTTTCAATGTAATCTTCAAGCTATTTAAGTAACACACAAAACTCCAACCATCCTCAGTTTGAAAATATTCTCTCCCTCGTTAAAATCTGACTCAGAGTAGCTGACCCTACTGAGTTTGAGGCATTGAGACTTACCATTTCAGATAAATCAGCTTACAACCATACTTCCAAAAACCACTGTATTCTGACAGCATTGCACTTGAAGACAGCTTAAGGGAGAACTTCAACTTCTTTCATTTTCCTAACTAGCTATGTTCACCAAGGCAGCTGTCCTTCAGAGGACAAGAGGAGAAGGCTTCCCATGCAGAGGACAGTTCCTGCTAGAAGCATCCCTACATACAGAATCCTGATTTGATATAAAGAATTCAGGATAAATACTTCCCATATTTAATGATTTTCTTACACCCAGCAAAATTACAAATTATTCCATGTTTGACCTGTGAATACAGCAAATTAAGGAAATACTAGTATAAGAAGAGTTACTTTAACTGTTGAGAAACCACAGTAGACAATCCAATACCATTAAGAAATTAATATCCCCCAAATAATTTTTGCTTAGAATGCTGATAACGCATTTCTGTGAATTCCTCACAACTGCCTTTCACAATCATCCAGATTTTACCTGTGCAGGAGAGTTAGCTTCTTCCCCCTGCTTCTTCTTTTTCTTCTTCTTTTTCTTGGATTTGCCACTTGTAGAACTCTGAAGAATTGGCTCTGCTTTTTCTCTTTCATTATCTGAAATCTTCACATAGGAACAGAAGGTATTTAGCATTTACAATGACAATGAAACATGCCTTCTATAGACTAAACATAAATTTATAGCTATAAGGAATTTAATTGCATATACAAATGTAAATTAACACAGCCTTATCTGTTCAGTTCATTTTAGGAAGACCATATTCTTTACATGCTATCTGGTAAAATAGGTAGAGGAGTTGGGAATGGAAAAGGCAACAGAGCACCATGTACTGGTGGCATGGAAATGCTGTTTTTCATATGGAGAATTAAATATTGTAAAGAAGTATTTATGAAAACAGATCTAAGTCCTCTCAGTCTATACTGATAATTCTTATAATTACAGTGAGATTTAACATGGAGCTGAGTGACTTCTCTTTTCTTAATAACAACATTGAGCATTTTCCTTCTCTGTGTTACTATGCTATTCTTATCAGTGTAAAAGAGATGAGAGATTACCTTTATCACCACCCTTTAAGTTACTTAAAGAAACGGCAGTGGGTAAGGGCAAAGTCTTGGCACTAAGAAGAAAATACTGCCTTTTACCTTCTGAATATCAGATCTGTCTTCACGTTGAGGAACAGAAGCAACTTTTTCATCATCTACCCAGTTTCCCCACTCTTCTGCTGGTGCATTCCAATCAGAGCTGGGATCAGCTGAAGAAAGTCCATCTAGAAAGATTAAAATTTTTTTTCAGGAATATCGCCTTACTTTACAAGTGCTGTTTTCCAGTTTAAAAAATAAAAAAAAACCCTCCAAAACTAAGCATAAACTCACTTCTTGATATCAAGATATAAATAGTAATTTCCTATATTTCTGAAAAAAAGTAAAGATTTTATCAATAGGTGGAGGGCATTTTTAAGTAATGAATACGACAGTGATTTTACAGCACAGTCTGATTACAGACTAATCACTGAAGCTAGACAGATGCAATTGCTTTGAAATAGTTTTCTAAACTATGTGAAGAGGAACAAATTTTAAATTCTCTATCTTAAGCCTTCTTCCTAGTTTGTGAAAAAAGTAGGATGAACTGCAATGCTGAAAAGTCTGACCTTAGTAAGATTCCTATACAGGTGATATATCTGAAAATGTAAATCTTAGTCAAAAGTCTTTAAACACTGACATTTATTAATAAGGTTATTTTTTCCAAGACTCTTATGTTCCTGCTCCATTTTCTTATTGTTCATTTATGATGGCACTTATTTATGTTGTCACACAGGAATGACAGATTTACAGGGTCAGTTATACAAAAATTAAAAATATATGAAGGGAAGAACTAAACCTTAGACTATCTGTTTAGTAAAAAGTTAGAGAAGCCAATTTTAGAACAGAACACCTTAGAGAAGACTGTATTTTCATTTCACATTTATATTAACATCACAAATATTTCTTGCCCCCAGTCTATACCAAACTGAGAAAGAGGCAAACCAGGTCTGCCAACTACAGTGGGATTCAGTTTAGTCATTTAAAAATCAAGTCAAAATGAAAAGCAGTAATAAACACAATTAAATGTACTGGCAAACATTACAAAGCTAAAAAAACACTAAAAGATCTTAAGATTAGTTAGGATACTTTTACACCTCTTGCCTTCATAGAAAAACATTACCTTAATTACGCCTACTTTGGATGCTAAAATTTACTGATTTGAAAAAAACAATTACTGCCCAACATAACACTTCATTGCCTTCTCACTAGTTGCTTAAGGAAAAAAATCCATTCTTATTAAAAGTAAAAGTAGTATTTCTATATACAGTTAATTTCCTTGTCCTGATTTGATGAAGCAGTAAGGTGTATCTGTGTATCACATTGGCCTAAACTTGCTTTTGCCCACTTCTATCAGTGTACCCTTCAATTAGTTCACATCTCTGATGAAACTACTCTATTAACAGAAGCTATAGCCATAAACATACTATGGTCAGAAATGTGAATCAATTATGCTTTTGATAAAATGTAAATCTGATTACTTTCGAACGATTAACCGAAATGTGCCTCCCTTATCCTTAAACCAGATAAAACACAAAAGATAAATTTCAAAAGAATCTAGCATCAGAACAGTCATGCCAAAAGTGATGGAATCAGGGACTGCATCAATCTCTACCACTTCTGCAGTCATTAAGTAAGTATCTCTTAGAGAGAAGGTAACATGCAAGGCTGCTTTTCTCATCAATTTCTGGAACTATTTTTCTGGTCAATGCTTTGATGAGATGCAGTAGACTTCTTAAAAACAGAGAGGGGAAAGTGGGGAGTAAGCATCAATTTTATTACAGTTCCCATGTAATTTCAGTGGTTTCTATCCTGTATGTGCTTTCTATACAAATAAGAACTTCCTAATGTTTGGTAAATGTGAAAATAAGTCAGATTAAATACAAGAGTCTTATGTCACATTAACTTTTCAGTAAGGTACAAACATATAAAAACAAACTGACTCAAATACAATCTGCTAAATATGTATTTTGCAGACTTGCAGTATATTTTTCACATCATTTGCAGTAAGATTGCCTTAATTTATTACAAAGATTTTTCTAGCAAAAGCCAGAACTGCTTTGCAGTGCATGAGGTCTCTCACTTTTGAGTTTGAATATCCAAGTATTTTTCCTAAAAATTAACCATTTTCTATTATAATTTGTTAAAATACTTCTTCCTGCTTTCTTCAAACTGTCAATTAGCTTTACAAAAGTTAAACATTCCAGGTTTTTCCTCAGATACCCACAACTGTCTAATACCAGTAGCTAATATAAGTAACTACACTTTAACAGTAATTAACAACATTTTAGAGGAACATACTTAACCCAGACCATTCATCATCAACAGGGGGTTGAGCATGACTTAAATCCCACTGAAAATCAGAAGTACCAGTCTGAGAAACTGATTCACTGTTGGATCCTGAAAAGGAATAAATAAAATTGTATTTGTAAGTTAACAAACTTCCTGAGGTTTTCTTGGGGAAAGAAATTCCCATCAGAGTAGGAAAGGAAGACAAAAGCCTCAAAGGAAAAAAGTCTGATTCTAAGGACTGCACAGGAGAGGAAAACTAGCATGCTCTTGTACATGAGATATATTCAGAACATAAGGAAACTGAAGGAAGACAAATTAAGTATTGAGAAGAATATGGAAAATGAGATAAGAAGGGTGAGTCACAGCAACCTATAAGGCTTACAGCAGTCTACTCAAACTGAAAAATATAATAAAATTACTACCCTGTATTAGTAAGAACTCTTACAGAGAGAAGGTTAAAAGAAAACATTACTAGAAAGAAACCTCATCAATTACATTGCAGATCAACCAATTAAATCATACATTACTACAAGTCCAATTCTCATTTAAAGTGAAAGATTTCAGGAACATAAAAGCAGCATGACAGTAAGGCCAATACCAGTCATGGTAACAGAAAGTGTTACACACCTAACATTATGAAGAAAAATAAACAACAAACAGAAACCATTTCAGAAAAAAGTAAAACAAACAAAAAAACTTATCTAAGAATCAAAGAAATTAATATATTACTGTTTGATAAGACTTACTTCTGAAACACAGTTTAAGTATGACCTTGCTCTCTTTTACATACACCTCTGCAAAAGATACCTCAGATGACAGAAACGTTGACATGTTCTCTTTTTTTGCCACTCAGTCACAACTAAGAAATAAATATTTACTCATGTGGTCACTTTGCATTAAAATGTTGTTTGCTAAGGTGCAAAGAGAACAAAAAAAAATGCACTGTTATCACACTGCTCTCAAAGTTGAAATGGTGGCATTGCAGATGAATCTCAGCTCAGTCTGTCATCCTACTTTATTAAATAAACTTCCTTAAGTTTATTACTATATTAGAGACTGAACTTGAATTCAAGTGGCTGCTTGAAAATGTTTAAATTTTTTTTAATTAAAACTCTCTCTACAATTAAGACTCAGGACACTGAGCTTGAGTTCAACAGTTAAAAGCCTGTAAACTGCAATACAAACAACATAGTCTGAGTGCATAAGCACTTGGCCAGCTACTTCCGAAAAGAAAGTAGCCATGCCAAGCTCATGGAACAAGCAAGCAAGAACAGAAAACCTGACATATGATCCCTTTATTGCATGAGAAAAGACTCAAGACTTCAAATCCTGCCTATGGAACATATTTCAAAAGTAGTGATTCAGTTCCTTAAAGGGAAAAAACTCTATCATCAAAAAACAAACCTCACAAAAGATCAGGGGTAAATGGGCTTTCCTAGAAAACAATCTTCAGATCTGTAACTTGAAACGCAGCAACACTGAGCAATCTCTTATGCCCATTATATAGACTTAACACACAAACAGGAAGGCTAAATAAGAAATCACAGAATTATTTGCATTGGAAGGGACCTTTAAAGATCATCTCATTCCAAGCCCCTCTAGTTCCAACTTTCTTACTGATCTAGCTTTTGATTATCAATTTAAAAGAGTTACTTCATTGCATAATTTCAGCATAACAAAAAAGCTTTCTAGGCTTTCATAAAACACCGTCTTCTAACTCTTTATAGTACTACTTTCAGAGAACAATGAGAAAAATGCATATTAATAACACTTGGCAAAGTACATTCCACCCAGTGGAGTAGAAGAGAGTGGAAAGATCTTTGGAAAGGCACACATACCAGAAACTCCAGGAGTTAATCCAAATGAGGAGAAAGAAGTAGAATTCTGTTCAGAGGTATTAATCCTTGCATCCACATTCCAAGCAGCTGTAGAGGAAGGGGAGGAAAAAAGGAAAAGAACTTTACACACTGCTGGCAATGTTGAAAAAGTCAGCTATTTAATTATGGATATTTAATTATGAATTGGGTCAGAAAAACATTTCAGCCATGATAACATTTCACACAACTGAGGACATTAATCAGTGCTGATAGAGATGTGAACTGTAGCCTGAAACGATTTTGAAGCTTTCCAAGATCATCTTCCCTGTACAGCCTTTTCTATATAAAAACTTTTCACAGAGGAAAAGTAGATTGTGTTTTGAGCCCCATATTATTACTCTTCCAATTAGTGTAATCATAGTTATCAAAAAGCACATGTAGATGAAACACAGCTTGGAGTAAATTATACATATATGTATTTTAAAGAATAGAACTGAGCTCAGAACAATTCTTGATAAATACGAGATAGTGCTTACAAATGAAGACATACTTGACTGTTAAGTGTAAGGCAGAAAATAAGCAGAAATAACCAGTAGCACTAACATGTCAAAAGGAACACCTGGTTATAATGTGATTGTAAATAAAAACTACTACTACTGTTTTTTATTTAGAATTACAATTATTTAACTGGGGGAGAGGAGGGTGCACCACACTAAAACCTGGACAGGTATTCCAGATGTTTTCCAAATAGTGGACAATTACTATCCCTAATCTACTGACTCTTGTGTTAATTGACCCCAGAATAGCATTGGTGTCCTTTGCTGCTAGGACCTACGGCTCACTAATGTCCAGCTTGGTATCCACTAGGACAAAGAGCTCCTCTCCAGGCAGTCAGTCTCCAGCCAGGATTGCTTCCAACCCAAGGTTCAGCACTTCACATTTGTCCTCACTGAATTTTCTCAGGTTCCTGTTGGCCTATTACTCCATTGGGTTTAGTTCTTTCTCGATGGCACCCCTGACCTGGACTGTACCCACAGATTCCCGTTTCCATTCAAGTTTGGTGTAAACTGGAAATCTGATGTAAATGACACTCTGTTGCCTCCTCCAGGACACTTATACAGATGATAAACAGGACAGTTCTAAGCACAGCCCTGTTATATCCCCCTTGTTACCAGTGTCAGGGGAGAGTAGGACTTACTAACCATTACCTTTGAGCTTGACCAGTTTTTCAACCATCCTAATTTGGATACAACAATACTGTGAGAGAGTGTTGAAAGCATTAGTCAGCTCACCATAAAACATTTCTAATGCTCTCCCCTCATCCACAAAATCAGTCATTTTACCAGAAGTAAATCAGCCTGGTCAGACATGATGTATTCTCAGTAACAAAACCAACAAAAAGCTGGTCACAGTAACCAAGAACTGCCTTATTAGAATACACAGCAGAATACAGCTAACGAGAACATGAAAAAAGCCCTTTGCTTCTACTTGGCAACAATAAAGCTTCCAATGGTATATCAGGCCCAGCCTCAGGAACCCCATTTCAAGATATGTCAGGGAAATAAAAAAGGTCTAGACTTGTGCTGGTTATGGTCAGGGTAGGGCTGTGTTTTGGAATTGTGCTGAAACAAGAGTTGGTAATATAGTGATGTTTTTGTCATTGCTGAGCAGTACAACTGGCAGCAAGGCAGCTGAGGGTTGTCTTCCCAACAAGAAGCTGGGAAGAGACACAGCTGGGACAACTGACCTCAACCAGCCAAATGGATGTTCCATGCCAAACAGCATCATGCTCAGTATATAAAGTGGGGGGAAGGAGGAGGAAGAGGGGACATTTGGAGTGATGATATGTGTCTTCCCGAGTAACCATTATGCACGCTGGGGCCCTGCTCTCCTGGGGATGAATGAACACTTAACAGTGGGAAGCAGAGAATTATTTCCTTGCTTTGCTTGTATGTGTGGCTTTTGCTTTCCCTATTAAACTGTCTTTATTTCAACCCCTAAGTTTCCAGCTTTTACCCTTCCAGTTCTCTCGGCCATCCAGCTGTGTGGGGCTTGGTTGCTGGCTGGGATTAAGCCATGACAAGACTAAAGTAACACTTCTGACTGCAAAGGAACACTGCTTTCCAGAAGAGATGAGAATTACTTAGACTGAAGAGTAGGAAGGGCCACATTACAGCATTTACTAATAAGTTGAAGATTATTGCCCAGAGAGAAATCAAGGAATCTCTTCTCCATTATTACCATGAACACCACAAGTGATAAAGGCAGAAAATTGTACTGAACACTAAAAAGCAGTTTTTAATGAGAAAAACAGTGTAACACTAAATGTCACAAAAGTTGAACAGTCTTTATGCCTGGAGCCTAAACAAACACCTGCCAAAACCAAACACAGTTGATATGATCATGTTGGATCGACAGAATGGACTTGTGATCTGGGTTTTAAGACATTCTTTAGAAGACTTTCAAAATGACTTAGTAATCACCTTCAGACTTCTATGAAAGTGAGATACAAAATTGGATTCCTTCACAGAAATAATTTTATCTCAGAAAAACTCAAAACCTCCAGTTTAACTGTACAGAGACATATATGCTAAGCCATCAGAACTTACTGTAAACATAAATTGTTCAGTTCACATTTCCCTAGAAGGCACTATGATTTTTTTAATACATAAACATAAGGATATTTCAGAGATCTACTATGAAAAAATATATTGATGTAAAAATGCTAAGTGAAGAATGTTTTCTTCAAAATAGCTTACCAATAGGAGTGAACAAAGAACGCTCTTTCCAGGGCCTGCCCACCAGGCTTACACCCCAGTCCTTTCCATTTCCATTAGCATCTCCAGTGTCCTGGCCCCAAGCCAATGTCTCAGTCTTCCTCTTCCCAGCTGCAGTTGAAGGAACAGATGTCCATTTCTCCTCCCCTACACCAATCTGTGAGATTTTTACAGACTTCTCATTCCAGCTTCCTCCATTTACTGTATGGCTTTCACTCAATCCTGGAGAAACTTAAATACAAGAAAAATGAACCATTATTTAAAATAAGAACTGGATGAAGAACTAAAATATCACTTACATGCACACTCATGTGATAAAAAAAGAAAAGACAAATGAACGGCAGTTTGCTACACTAGTGTGATACAGACGAGCTGCTGCTCTGTCTCAGCTGATTTTCCAGTTCAGATGATATGCACCATCTGTCTACTAACTTGAGGAGTAAGGAAAAACAGCACCAACTGCACTCTATTTCCTCATCCCTTTCTTTATAGGGCTGGTATATTGGTGAACCAATGCCTCTAGATTAAAAAAAAGGCACAGAGGGTGCTTTTAACATTGTCAGGTAATTTAATTTCTCTTAGCAAGTATGGTGATGATTTGTGGAAAACTCCATTCACTATATGGGGAATATTTTCTGTTTCGTAACTGAATACAGCAGTTCTCCAAGCAGGAAGTAGAAGAAATAACCAAGTATTAGAAATACTTATCAAACACTACATGAGATTTGCAAAGAGTATAGCTATCATATTGACCACAGAGTACAGAGTTAAAAATCATGGTAGTATTCTCCAAATAATTTATAAGTAACATATTTTATGTTACACTAAGGTAAAAGACCACAAGACTGCAACAGTCTGCCCTGATGAGAAATTACTAGCCATAGCAAGTTTAATGTATGCTTCAAGAGAAGTCAGCAGTACACTGAGACAAAGATCATTATAAAATTTTTTTGAATTTATGTGCCTACAGAATATAAGGGCTAGTGCACCCAGCCTCACCTCTTATATACCACAAACCTTTCTCAAAGGGCTTTGTACATCAAAACCCCTCTCCTTTTTATATATGCAGTGTAAAAAAGAAAAAAAACCCACTCTATTAAAAACAATTAAGAAATACCTGTATATTGCAAGTGTAACACTTAAACAGTCAGTCAATATCTCATGCACAAGTCAGTGCCATACATCAACAAAAACTACAGACCAAACATTTTATTCCTCAAATGAAAACATAGCTCAGGCAGCATGAACATGCCAAATTCAAGGCAGACTCACTGACAAAAAATTGATTAGGTGAGCTATGCCTAGATTCTCAGACAAATCAATTCCAAACATAGACATCTGTAAGGCCATCCTTGCTGTACACCAAAACACTGCCCTTTCTCCACAGCACTAGCATTGCTCCTGTCAGTCAACTTCATCAGAGAGTAATATGAAGTCTTGGGGAAAGGCAACAACGAAAATACTGAAGAGACAGAAACCAAACTGCAGCTGGCAGAAAAACCCTTTTGTAACCTTGCAAAAGGCACCTGAGGTCCTGAAGCAGAAGCTTGATTATTCTGTGTTTATTATACTACTCTCCTGTCAGAAACTTTATCTTCTATATGACTAACATGTTTTCACAGAATCACAGAAAACTTAATATTGAAAGGAATCTCTCAAAATCACCTAGTTCTACCTATGCTCAAAGCACAGCTAGCTTCAAAATTATACTACTTTATTCAAGTTCTGGAAACCATAAAAGCTGATAGTTTAAAGCATCTCTGAGCAATCTCACGAAGAGCTTTTTTCCTCCTGGCCTGTCATAATTTCCTTTTCCTGAAACACGATTATTGCCCTCTGTCCTTCCATTATGTATCTCTGAAGAATACAGCTCCTTCCTTCCATGTGCTGGTCCAGGAAGTTTGCACATGAAGTTCTCAAAAATGAGCAGAAAGGCATTCACTTGCTGGATCTGGGTGTTTTTAATAACTCATTTGTTAGCTTGCTTAATTACACTAACTACTTTTCATTAAAACAACACGGCTAGTGTTGGCTATGAGTAAGAAACAACTGTCGATTTCATTATGCCAAACTAATTCACTTTAAATATTACTACAGCAGTATCTCTTACTAGAAAAATGCTAAGACTCACTAGTCAAAGTCTAAAAGTATTTTGTGCATTATGTATGTCATGTACAAACATATATTTATATATAAGAATTTTCAAAATGAATGTGAACTGAGTAACTCGTATTCAATCTGAAACAAGTGAAAACTGCAATAATCAGGACTTGTGAGCTCTTGGCAATTACTAAGTTTTTCTTTGAGTAAATAATTTATTAACATGAAAAAGTGAGTAAGTTCACAAAGCTAGTATAAAGGAATTTTCAGTGGAGCTTGAAAATAAGCTTTAGTGTTCTGTAAGTAACAATTTGTATAATAGGTAATCTGTCTGAAAATTCTAGATACTGAATCCTATTTCTACATGTAACAGACTGTTTACAACCCGTTAAGAAGTAACTGAAACTTATAACATGTACATAGCCAAAAGAGCCAGCTGTATTAATAAAGTTCCAGATCAAAATCCTGCACTGACAATTGGTGTTTTCCATTTTTGTAAAACACTTCTCTTGTAACCTACAATGCCCAATTGTGAAAACTTTTTACCTTGTGGAATTGATGACTCCCCCTTTGGAGGTTTAGAGCTGCTAATCTGTGCATTCGAAAGTGCATCACCTGATTAAGAAGGATGAGGAAACAAAGTTAGATGAAGCTTTTTCAAACAAACCCACCTTTAAAAATCCATTATTTTAAGAAAAGAAACATACTAATATCTCATAGTAAATTAAAACATTTCCAGAAAATTTAAGAATAAAATTAAAATGCTCTACTATAATTTATGTATTATTTGTGTTTATTTTGCAGACAAAATGAACTCATACTGACTTAGGGCCCATAAACCAAGTAACTGCAGATTTGAAAGAACTTTAGGTAGTTTCCTCATGAATGAAGAGCAAAAATCTAAAACAGAAGCTGTAATTTTCAAGCTAAGGGTGGCTCTAATTATTTCAGACCTTTAACTATTTCTTTCTACCTTACCATGAAAACACTAGATACAGCTGAATTCTTTTCAGATTAGTCTGGTACAAGGTGATACATAAGAACACCATACACAAAGGACTCCGGCTAGAGAGGTTACAGGAGCAGTTATGTTTCACTACAGTACAGAGAGATATTGTAACTACCATTTCTTGAAACTCTCTGGAAACGGCCAGGATAAAAAAAAAGTAATAGGAAACGGTTGATCTAGTCCTCAGGGCAAGAATTATGCAGTCAAGACGCAAACAAGTGTCAATAAATCACCAGGGGGAGGCATACAAATTTCAATAAATTGTTACAAGGTAGTACCAGACAGTTTCTAGGCTCAGTCTTTTTGTCACTTTGCTAGAATATTAAGTGTCCTCTAATTAAAGCACGAATTTCTCATATGCAGTCAAATATGAGCTTCTGCCTACACGCAATTTAAACAAGCCCATATAAGCTTCTGTAACAGCAACAGCCATATCCATTGAATCCTTAGCTATAATAATTGATTGCTAAATCTCAGCCAGATGTGCCTCACCCTTTTGTGCAGCTTTAGTACACAGGGTACTACTAAATCTACATTGGAAAAAATGCCTACATGTTAGGCAGTGAATGATCTTTTAAGAGAACTTATGGGTAGAACTTTCGCACAGAGAAGCACTCAAAAAAGTGAAGGAGTTGGTGCCCCGAGCAGTGCCGAGCAAGGGTTTGAAGTTCCAGGAAACATGCAGGGCAGATTCAGCAGAGCACGAGTGAAAGAACAGGGGACATATGCCTACGCAGCTGTGCAGCTACCGACAGAGCACCAGTGTGGATGGAGGCCAGTGTCTTAGCCACTTACTCCAGAACATTCTCTCTTTTTTACCCAAAAATACAACTAAAAAGGGGAAAATTTTGCACAATGGGAAAGTACTTTTACACAGCTTGAAATTTCTTCAAGAGTTTCACCTCCAAATATACCTATCCTACATCCAAAACAGTGTCACTATTTAAGCGTTTGAGTAGTTATCTTTCTGGGACACATTCACAGACATATCTATCATCATACCTTTATTTTTTCTGAGACCAACAGGAAGTGATGGTGTAGGCATCAGTTGTTCAATGGATACAGCAACCGTATTTTCCAGCCCCTGGAGATTTGATTCTCCTGAGCCACTGTCAGTCTGGACCTTGTCACGCTTACGCTGCTGACGTTTCTCTCTGTTACTAATTTTCGTTTCCCAGGCCCCTAAAAACGTCACCCAAATGAAAACATCAGTAAGTCAGAGAGCAAGGGAACAGGTTTAGCTTGCTTCATATCATGCAGAAGTCTGAGGGCAGTTTAGACAATCAGACATGGCAGTCAGCTTCAACATTAGTTTGAAAACACAAACAAATAGCCAAAGTTAAGTTCTTCTGGATGCAAGGTGATAATACTTTGCTTCACAGAGTAAAACATAAGTAACATGAGGGCCCTACCATTGACAGCTTCTCAGTTTTTATATGTTTAACTACCAAAAAAAAAAAAGTTACAAAATGCTGTTGTTTTGAAGATCAGACTTCTGGATAGAATATGTGACTATGGCATTATAACAAAGTAAGTTTCTAATATTTCTTTATGAAGCAAACACAAGTAAATCTTAAACGGCATGTAAGCCAAAGTGTTTGCATTTTGTGCATGTTTGTAGTCAGTACCTTCATCAACTTCCTTCCCATCTAGACGAGATGTATCCTGAACCGTTTTAGCATCTCCCTTGGATTTCTTTTTTTTCTTTGACTAGAATGAAAATAAAATATTATCTTAATAATTACTTAGTAGTCAATTGTCATAATGACTGAGAATTCCTCCCCCTTCCCAAAAAGCAGGAATAAACTTGAAACAGATTTTCCTAAACAACCCTCTGTGAAAGACTAATACTGCACTGAAATGGCAGGTGGGTGGAACATTACTTATGCTACAGAGCACAAAGTCTGGTGGAAGAAGCTGTGCTGGTGGCATCACAATCACAGAGGAGTAATGAGTTGTTTAGCAGACAGATCCCACTCTGGCAAAATTTGTTTTGCACAGAAGTGAGTAAAGGTTACACATGGAGAAATAAATAGTGCCAGTGACTCCTTGAAAGAAAAAAGTAAGAAAGTTCCAGCTTGGAAATTATTTCAAAACATAAGCTGTGCTTACAGCCCACACATAAAATACCTTTTTTTCCCCCCAAGGTTTTATCAATTATGGCTTCTTGGATATAAGACCTAAGCTAAACAAACAGGAACACATATGACTACTTCTGCAAACAGTTTTGGTGCAACAGGTAGCAATATAGTGTTGGACAACAGCCAAAGAGCACATGAGGAACTCAGCAGGCTGCCAAAATTCTTAAGTCCTTAAGATGCACCATACCACATGCAAGAACAATAGAAAAATAAACCTGTCTTCCTGATCCCTAATGGTCCAATTATTTGTAGTATTCAAGACAAAGCAAAGTTGTGTGTTTGCAAATAGAATGGATGATGGTATCTGAACATCCTACAGTCTCATTCACAGAGTTGCATCCTAGATAATAGTTCCTTACACTAAACAATAAAAAAACTCAACCCTGTAGTCTGGTACATCACTGAAATAGAAAGAAGGGAAGAAACTATTCAAAGTGTCAAGGGAATTATAAACCCTATAAACAGTCACAGATCAGACATTACTCAACCCTCTCCCACAGAGTGGAACAACTTAAATGACTATTCTGAAAAAATGTGCATGAAATTCACAACCCTGAAGCAGGTAAGAAATACAGAAGCACAAAGGATGTGTGATTTTCATTTAAAACATATATCCAAGCACAAAAAAATAACCATGCTCTTCAGGCCACAGATTGTATATATTCATATATCTACACACATGCACATACGTCTTTAATCCCACCCATTGACTTGCACCATCCATTCCAAGCTACACAGATACATACACAGGGCCCCTTACAACCTTAGCAGGTTTATAATGTCACAAATGTAACAAATGCCCTGAGAAGCCTTACCAAATAATTAGATGCCTGTACAATTACTTGTAGCTCAAAGAAAGTTCTTGAGTTTGCTTTTGACTGAAGCGTAACAATCTACTCCTGAGGCAATCATGCTTTGCCCAAGGTTCCCCAAAGTGATACGAAAACAAAATTAGGTTGAATAGTTATCCATATAGTGGTACTGATCTAGTGCGGCTGCAGTTTCAAATTCACATTTTAAAATTCAGAAAACTATGTTTGCAATTTTAAGGCAAAGCTTGAGTTTAGCATTTAAACACATGATCTACTTAAAAACCTGCAAATAGAGTTATTCATTCAGGTTCAAATTGTGTTATGTTCTTGGGAAAAAAACTGAACAAAGTCAATCTGATACTCAAAATATGGGGAAGAGAAAGAGGCACCCAGCATGAAACTGTTAGGCAAACCTATTACACAAAAAAGTCCTTTATTTGCCAATGCCAAAAACCTTTTGAGTCCTACAGAAAACTAAACAGGATAGCCTTTTATCCAAAATACTAACTGCAAAAGAAGCTATTAGAGGGGAGTCAAGTATGTTTATTAAAGCATGAATGAGCTAAAGAATGACAGTAATCATCAAAAGGTTGGGCTGGAAGGAACCTCATCCAGTTCCAACCCTCATGAAGGTCAAGAAGGTAAGTCAGAAATCCATGACAGTGGGAAAATTTCATGCAAAATGTGAGCAAAAGAACTGAGTGGAAAAAAAATTATCAAAGTCCTATCAAGTATATCCATGTTGCCTACAAATGATAGCATATATGATAAGGCAAAAAGATATTAGTCCTCAGAGTGCAAAAAATAATGCTGTCATTAATATGGTTACCTTTTAGATAACACTGCAGAACAATGTTTAAAAAGATGTTTTTAATGTAGCTGTTCAATTTGCATAACAAAAAGCTCACAGACTTCAAAGTCTGTATTTGTCATCAAAAATTAAGAACTCTAATCACTAATGGATACATCTGGAAAAAGAAATAAGTAGGCACATGGTCTTAATCCTTTGAACAGTGGTCCCCCAATTGCTAGACCATTTACAAGGCACCTAACAATACTGTAATTATGCTGCATCTCCATAGAAGCCCTTGAAGATGAAACACAAACTTAATTTCCGTAGGCTTAACACTGTCACATGATGAACAGAGATATCCGTGTTTGTTGGGGGCAGGAGGGGGGTTTGCTTGGCAAACATTCTGTGATAAGGCATGATCTCAGACGTTAAGAAAATACTACTTTACCTCTTTCCAAAGCCAAATCAGATTAGCACTATTCATAGTAAGAAATATGCCTCTTCACTCACATAAGTAACAGGATTTTAAATCACGAATAGATTTATTAGATACTGAAATAACAGGAACAAAACTTTGATGTTGTCATTTTGTATCCATAACTGACCTTTTCATTCTTCTTTTCAGTGTCCACCGGCTGCTTTATATTGTCCTTACGGACAGTTTGTGTTACTTCATCTTCAGATACATCAAGAAAAGACCGTCCATTAGGCTGTGTAAACAATAAATGTAAATAATAACAAAATTGGAGAAAGCAGATGATGCAAAGCTCAAATTACACTACTACTGAAATGCAATTACTTGTTGACTGGAAAATGCTTGTACAGTTATTGAATAAAGATTACTGAATAAAGCAGACCAAAGTGTGGATTGGTGCTCAAAGTATGTACTGGAATTCTATATTTACCAAACAAAAAATGAAAGAGGAAAGAACAGAGGTCTCCTCATTTCATTTCACTTCACTCCTACTCAACTCAGGAATTGCACATCAAAAGGTAAATTCCTGAAAGTTACCAGCTTTCTAAGTTCTCTGTAGCTGTTCCAAAAACTGATTCAGAACAGCTACAGTTCTATGTGCCAAAAATTATCTAATTAACACAATTACCACTTTGTAGCAGTTCAGCAACAGGCTAAATTTTTAAAAGTGATTTCTACCTTAACCAAACATCTGCAATTTCTATGTATATGCTTCATAGCTCACTTCCTTCACAAGTTAAAATTCATAGTAGAACAGAAATTAGAAGTCAAACATGAAGCATGACTAAGCACAACATCCCACTGTTCTTTTCAGACAGATTTGATTATAGGCATTACATTAGTCTACCATTTCCCCCTCACATAATAAAGGAAAGAAAATTAGCATGTATTATTTAATAAGGTTAAAACTCTGGACAATCATTAAATTAGTATTTACCATCACCTTTGACAGCGAAGGCATACACATTAGCCTATATATTCCCCACACAGAAATGCAGTAACTTTAAAGTTGTTCATTGTTAACAAAAAGCTATGACTGAAGTTAGCGTGCTTCAAGATGAGAAAAAGCGTACATTATACTACTGTCAGCCATTAATTTCACTGATTGAAAAACAATTGTCAAGAATAGTAATTGATAGAGTCCACACAAATGTCACTGATTCCCATTCAGAATGACCCAGATAAATTAATGGCTGAAAATTAAATAAGTATAAATAACTACTTCAAAGTGATTTTAATTCCTGCAATTCTTTTAAAATAAAGTTCAAGCTTTAGTTATTTTTTGTTATTAAAAAACCAAAAGCTATTTTACTCTGCATCACACAATCTAATTGCTTTCAGGTAAAACAAAAGCTGTATCACAACTTAGTGTGGCCTATTCCTTCAAATATTAGATCTGATTCTCAGTTTAACTGTTACAGGTATTTAAGTCTTGTCATGTTATATTATGCTTACAAACCACCATTGGCATGATTTCACCAGTAGTATTGCTTACTGTAGTTAGTGAGCATGCCAACTTCTTAGAAGTAACTATTAATGGAAATTGAAAGATCAGGTCACCTAAGCCCTCCTCTCCTGCAACAACCAGCTTTAAACTCGACTTCTCATATCTAAGGTGCAATACATTTCCCTCAGCTTTCTGAAAATTAAATATTTTACAAATCTGTGTCTCAGAACTCTGAAAGTTCATCTCAACAAAGCTCACAGTACTGAATTCCACAGATACCAAAGACCTGATACTCAATCTTGAAAATAACTCATTGCCAAAAAATCAGTTCTTGTGCCCCTGTTTTCTCCAGGTTCTGTTTAGCAGTAGAGCTAGGTAACAGATTTGATGCATCCAGTATTGGACTTGTGTCAAAAAAGTTTACAGCCGACTAACTTTTTAAATTTTGTACCTTGCTTTGCTTCTTTACTACTACATATAGTCCTTAAATTAAAAAAAAAAACAACAAACCACAAACACTTTCTTAATCCCTCCCAAATGTTCAATAGATAAAAGTTTTAAATAATTTTTAAAACCTCTGTTGTTTCTCTGAAGTAATAAACTAATTCACATCCCTTAAGAGCCCTCTGGAAAATTCATCCTCATGACTGTTCAAAATGCTGCCTGATCATGTAAACAATAACCATTAGAAATATGTTTAAAAACTTGCACTTCAATACATTAAGGGAGAAATGTATCCCCGAATAGTCTCCATGTCAGTGGAAGCTTTCCACATTTATTTTTCTGCCCACAGATGAATCATAGAATTTTACCAAAATCCATGTGACCATTTTTGGATATACCAAAGACAGCAACAGAAGCAGGAAAGAAAAAAGCTTTCCTATAGCATTCAGAAATGTTTTGTTTTAAAAAAGACCACTACAGTCTGGAATTCAAAACTTTTTGGGTAATACATTAAACATCCACTGACAAAATTAATTAATTCAAATTGTGTAATTTATTATTTGCCTTCCCCTCCCCACTCCCCCTCCTAAGGTCTCCAGGTACGATGCAACAAGGCAGAAATAGTGCCATAAACAACAGTACTGATTACTGAATGCTTTTCTTGCCTGATGACCTTAACACTCCAATCTTTAAACAAATCTTATTTCACACAATTCATTTGAGGGTGTTAAGACACACCAAAAGTAGAAACGGCTTTGCTGAGACTGTCAAAATGAAAAATATTCTTTAAAAATGGCACAGTGCAAGGGATAGCTCAGTTTCAAACAGCAATAATGAAATTGCTATAATCTCAGTGTTACATGGCTGTATTAGCCAAAGTCCTTAGTTACACGCTAAGATAAAGATATCTCTGCTTAGAGTATCTTTGGCCAATGAAAGAATCTGTTTACCAACATTTTCTGTAAGCTTCTCTTCAGAAAGAAACTAAGCAGTTTTCTCTTTGAGCCCTGCAGAATTCTAGAGCTCAACTTGTACCCTTTGACCATTAACATACAGACACACCAATATGGCAGTATCAGCCTAAAGTATCAAGTCATTATACGACCTATCTCTGCAATAAGCAGTCATAGCCCAGAAATTTCTTTCAAGCAGACAAAGTATGAAACTTTTTCAAATGAATGCAAATGCTGTTATTAGGTCGTGTAGCATTTACTCTCCAGGTGTACTTCAAATAATAGGAAGTACATAGTCAATTTGGTATTTTCCACATCTGCAAATAGAGGGTGTGAATGGGTTTCTAAAGCTGTAGCAAAGCACAGAAGATGGCTAGTCTCAAGTTTCTGTGGTGTTCTGCAGATGGCACAGAAACCATGCAAGAACAGCTTCATCTTTTTCTGTTGAAAGTTTAAAAAGTAGGAAAGAGAGGCACAGCAATTATTCAGAAGAGAAAAGAATTAAAATTAAATATCAAGGGATTTTTGGACGGAAAAAAAAATCATGGGACCAAATAAAGACACCATATTACCTTGCTCCAAGCAGCTGGAGAAAGCCAGAATGTGCTCTGTAAACTATAATGGTAATGAATACTGAACAGTTACGGCTCCATTTGTTTCTCAGCATACTCACAGCAAGGAAATAAACAGAATCTCATAGCTGCTACTGTACCCAGTCAACACAGTGCTATTTAACTAAACTTTAGTGAAAATGTGAGCTAAGTTGTACCCTACTTATACAGAAACTCAAGAAAGCCACATGCAAGAAAGAAAGCTATTAATACTCTTCCTCAGAAAAGGTACAATGAAAAACATTTCTGAACCTGACTGATGAGTGTTACGCATCACCTGACACACAGTGAGCTCAGTAATGCTGTATTAAAGTAACCCTACAGCTTTTAATTAGACATCCGTAGTGTGTTCTTAATGCTACAGACCAGTTGCTCTAAGCTTTCTGAAAAAACTGCAATGGAAATCTAGACCATGACATAGCAAGCCCTGTAGCAAATCTACTGGTAATAGGCTTACTCTTTTCCCCTCCCAGACCTCAGTATTAGCATCACCACACACAAAATCACAAGATGAAAACGACCAGGCAACAATCAGTGATAATTTCTGTTGCATCTTTAAATTTCCAATGTTATTCTGAGAACTTTTCATATGAAAGTCAGAAAAAACTGTTAATACCAGTCTCTCTGAACTTTAAACTTTGCCATTGGTTATTTTGCACTACAGTTAATGATTCAGTTTGTGCATTTTCTTTTAAGGAAAGTGGGACTTTTTTCATCTTTGCATGGAAATAATGAATAGAAAGTACTATAAAAATAACTTTTAAAATCCTAACAATACAGAATGACAGCTTAAAAACAACTTTGTCGATTATGAAAGATTTGTTCTTACATTGCCCAAACTTTATTCTGTGCCTGCAGAAACCAAGCTTGAAACAGCACAATTATTTGTATTCACTAAAAGTGTCAGTTAGCTAAGTTTTAGACAAAATTAATACAAGTTTGTTTCTATGAAGCCCTACACTACAATGCAAAGTTAACATTCTACATGTACATATTCATGCTGTCTTCTATTGAGGCACTTTTTATTGTCTTCAATGATGACTTGCAAGAGCTTATGCTTTATTTTCATAGTGGGGTTTAAACAAAATAAACCAAGCAAAATCTAAATAATTTCTAGGATTAGTTTGTTTTCAAGAAGGCATAACATTTCTGCCAAGCCTTGAAAAATCTGCTGTTCAAGATGGCAAAAAAATTACAACTTTAGCATGCCTTGTCCAAAATGGAGACTCTAGGTACACTGGAAAGATTCTGAATCACACTGTTTCCTCTTCTTGGTGGTCAGCATTCAGACTCTTGCAACTTCCAGAAACAACTTCAGCAGTTCAATGTTGAAAGACAGGTTGGTAGCATATGCGGACTTTTCCTGTTTAAGATGTTCTAGCCTTATCTTCTCATTAAAAAAATCTCCAAACTTCTCAAATCTTAGTACTGCCACAGACTCAAATGAAGGTACAAACCCACTGTCTCTCCTTTTTCTGGTCATTAGGGAAACAATTCAGATTTTATAGAGCAAGATATAATTATATGACACAGTTGTAACAGGCAGGGGACATCTGCTACACTTTCATTCCTATAATCCATTTGGACATAAATAGGATTACAAACATTCTAACAATATAAAAGCTATAGAAGCAATCCCTTCAAGCCCCAAAACTGTGACAACTGGAAGCTTTAAAAGGACAGTTAAAAATTTCTGCATTATACTAATTTTTTTTGTAAGTGGATGCATGTCAAAGATGGAAGGTTCCCACACCACACCACACACTGAGAAATCAAAAAAAAAAAAAAATTACAGGAATAATCTGTTTTTAAGGGTCTGCTAAAACATAGATTTCCTTATTAAAGGAAATGATCCTTACTGTACAACTAAATCAGACATATTCCTACTGAGGCAAGCTCACCACAAGATTGACATTAATATGTTCCATCGAAAATACACAGCAAAAAGCTTACTCAAGTTTGAATCATCACAGCACTTACGAGGCTTAGAATGCTGCTTCCATTAATCTTTAGTACCTTCATTAACACTCGCCTAGACTACAACTGCTGTCTTGAAATTCTAAGCCACACTAACGTCTCCACTACTGGGTCCTAACTCTCCAAGCACTTACTGGATAATAGTAGTAAAATAACGCCTCCATATAATTTTTGTTGCCCACAGAAAGCTTCTAAAAAGAAGCGAGCCTTTTCCTCATCACTCAGGCCTATTAACGTGTAATTTCCGTGTGTGCGCGCTGCTCCTCCAGGTTTTCGGTGGAACCAAGTAAGCCAGACTACACGAGACGACTCCGGAGCGGTCAGGGCCCGCCATCCCTCTCACGGGCAGATCTCGCTCGGCGGCTCGGAGGGAGCTCCGTGGCTCCCGGTCCAGCCGCCCCCTTTCCACCAGTGCCCGTCCGACCGGCGGGCGACTCACCGGTCGGGGGCACCGGGGCAGGCCCGGGGCAGCGGCCCCCTCGCCGCCCCGGAGGGACCCGCCGCTGTCAGTGAGCCTTTCACCCGCTGCCCTCCCGGCCCTCGCTCCCCCCTCACCCGCGCCGCTTTCTCCGGCACCTTCTTCCTGTTTCGCTTCTTCTGCTCGTCGCCTTTGAGGGTGAGCTGCGCGGGGCCCGGGCCCGCCGCCCTGCCCTGGCCCCCGCCGGCCGTCAGGCCCGGGCCGGCCGCCTCTTCACCCTTTCTCGGGGCCGCGCTCCGCACCGGCCTCTTGCGAAGGCGGCCCCGGCAGGCCGCGGCCAGCAGCAGCGCCAGCAGCGCCAGTCCCAGCGCGGCCGGCACCGCCAGCGCCGCCCAGCTGGGCAGCGCCTGCGGGTCCAGGCCCAGCTCCAGGCCCAGCTCGGCGCGCAGCAGCCCCAGCCCGCCGGACAGCGCGTCCCGCACCCGGCCCGCCGCCTCCTCGGCCCGCCGGGCCGCCGCCTCCTGCCAGCTCCCCGCAGCCATCGCGGTCCCCGACCCCGCAGAGGCCCGAACCGGGCGGGTCAGCGAGGGCGCGCTCAGGCCGAGCGCATGGCGGCCTCGGGAGAGGCGCGCCGGCCCGCCCGAGCCGGAGGCGCCGGAGGTCGGAGAGAGGGAGGCAGGGAAGGCGGAGGGGACGCGGCCGAAGCCTCGCCGGGACGCGGCTGCCTCAGCCCCGGGGGCGCCCGGGTCTCCTCCTCTTCCTCCTCCCCGCCCTCCGCCTCGCGCGCGACGTCACCGCCCCGCCGCAGCTCCGCCCCGGCACAGCCCCGCCCGCCCCGGCACAGCCCCGCCCGGCCCGGCACAGCCCGGCCCGGCACAGCATAGCACAGTCCCGCCCGGCCCGGCCCCGCCCGGCCCGGCCCGGCCCCGCCAAGGGCGGCGCCCGCAGCAGGGCAGCGATTCCGACGTGGCAGGCAGCGAGCGGGGCGGGGGCGGTGCGGCCGCCCAGGGGTTGGGAAAGAGCTGCGGGATGATCATCGAGACGAGCCTCTGGCCGAACGCTGCTATGTCAGCTAGACCTTCGGTCTTTCCTTAAACACCTCCAGGGACCGCAACGCCACCACCTCCCTGGGCAGCCCGTTCTTGTGTCTGATCACCCTTTCTGTGTAGAAATTCCTCCTAATGTCCAACCTAAACCTCCTCTGGCACAGCTTGAGGCCACGTCCTCTCGTTCTGTCACTTGTTGCCTGGGAGAAGAGGCTGCTCCCACCTGGCTACAACCTCCTCTCAGGGAGTTGTAGAGAGCGATAAGGTCTCCCCGGAGCCTCCGTTTCTCCGGGCCAAACACTCCCAGCTCCCTCAGCCGCCCCTCACAAGGGCTTGTGCCCCAGACCCTTCCGCAGCCTCACTGCCCTTCTCTGGGCCCGCTCCAGCCCCTCAATGTCCTTCCCGAGCTGAGGGGCCCAGACTGGACACGGCACTCGCGGTGCGGCCCCACCAGTGCCGAGGGCAGGGGGACAATCCGTGCCCTGGCCCTGCTGCCCAGGCTACTGCTGACACAGGCCAGGATGCCACTGGCCTCCTTGGCCACCTGGGCACGCTGTGAAGGCTGGCCCAGGTGCTCGTGTCCCTGTCCTGGCAACGGGGGTGCATTTCCACAGTATGCGTCGCTGACCAGCCCTATTTTCGTGTGTGGTTGCCCCAGAGGCGCGGTACAGCTCCGGTGCAGCTGCATTCACTGCTGGTGTCTCTGGCTGTCGCAACCAGTGTCACCCCAGAGCAGCCCAGAGGCCATACCAGGGGGCTTCGTGACTTGCAGGTAGACACTTCTCCCTCTCAGGCTTCAGAGCCTGGGGCTGAGGCTATCTCTTCTGTGGAGGTGGCATTTGAAAGTGTTGCCTAAAAACACCCCAAACTCCCACAAACATGTGCTTTTATTTATTTCTCAGTGTACTAGACAAGGTAATATAGTGTAGATATTGTTTATGACCCACATTTTATAAGATTTTTAAGTCCCACAAATTGGCTTAATACATTGAATTAAATAGCTTTATGAAAAGTACAGCTGTGTATATCATGGTGGGAGTTGTTTTGTGATTGTGAAATCCAGAACTGTGTTTCACTATGAACTTCGAAAATGACCCCCAAAAAATTTGTCCCCAGATGCCTGTCTTGATTTTTCAGAAATCTGGTCTCACAGCATCCAGAGTTACTGCAGGATTTGAGCTGCCAGAACCTCAGGGCTGGCTCTGTTGAGTGGCTTTACCGTGACTATAGTCTCACTGCTGTGGTGTGTTGCTGGAAAGTAATGTGTTCCATTGCTCCCACCTGCACTTTTACTTATAAAAAATGTTCCCCTCTCATAGCCTGCTAGAAAAATATCTTGGTTTAATGCATGGAAATCTTCATGGGATACTTAAAATTTTGAATGTAGTAAAATAAATTTCATTTGTTTAAACAGCACAGTGATAGCTTACTCTGCTTTCTATACTAATAACTTTGATTTATTTTGTAAAGTCAGTATATCTTTTACATACAAGTATTTATGCTTTTAGTGCTTTCAAAGTATCTTAGAAAAGTAGTCCCAAATTCCTTCTAAGTCCCAATGTTTTTTTAATGATACCACCAGGCAATCAAGTCACGCTTTTCTAACTGCCTTCATTTGGAACAAAAGATATATATGCCTTTTGAACATTTTCCGGGTTTCCACCACTTCCCTGGGCAGCCCATCTCAATGCCTGACCACCCACCCTTTCAATGGAGAAGTTTTTCGTAATATCTAATCTAAACCTCCTCTGCTGCAGCCTGAGGCCATTTCCTCTTGTTTTGTCACTTTCTACCTGGGAGAAGAGACCAATCCCCATCTTGCTAAAACCTCCTTCCAGGGAGTTGTAGAGAGCAATAAGGTTCCCCCTGAGCCTCCTTTTCTCCAGGCTAAACACCCCCACCAGCTTCACTGCCCTTCTCTGGACACACTCCCAGCCCCTCAATGTCCTTCCCAAACTGAGGGGCCCAGAACTGGACACGGCACTTGCCGTGTGGCCTCACCAGTGCAGAGTACAGGGGAATGATCCCTGCCCTGGCCCTGCTGGCCGCAGTATTGCTGACACAAGCCAGGATGCCACTGGCCTTCTTGGCCACCAGGGCACACTGCTGGCTCAAGTTCAGCCTCTGCTGACCAGCACCCCCAGGTCCTTTTCTGCCTGGCAGTTTTCCAGCCACTCTTCCCCAAAGCTGTAGAGCTGCCTGGGGTTGTTGTGACCCAAGTGCAGGACCCAGCACTCAGCTTTGTTGAACCTCTTACAACTGGCCTCGGCTCATCAATCCAGCCTGTCCAGATTCCTCTGCAGAGCCTTCCTACCCTCCAGCAGATGAACACTTCCACCCAACTTGGTGTCAGCTGCGAACTTGCTGAAGGTCGACTTGATTGCCCCATCCAGATCATCAATAAAGATGTTAAACAGGTCTGGGCCCAATACTGAGCCTTGGGGAAGTCCACAAGTGATCGGCTGCCAACTGAGTTTAGTTCCATTCATCACCACTCTCTGGGCCTGGCCATCCAGACAGTTTTTCACTCAGCAAAGAGTGCACTTGCCCAAGCCATGAGCAGCCAGCTTCTCCAGGAGAATGCTGTGGGAGACAGTGTCAAAGGCTTTACTAAAGCTCAGGAAGACAACATCCACAGCCTTTCTATCCATCATCCACTAAGAGGGTCACCATATCATAGAAAAAGATCAGTTAGTCAAGACTGTTTACATTTATCAGAAAATATTAATTATCTTTGTACTTGTTGTTGCACATTTCAACCACCCTAACATCCCAAATAAATTATTCTATAAGTATTTTAAGATGTTTGTTTAAGATATTTGTTTAAGATGTTTGCTTAAGGTGTTGCACTATGTAGATAGAGGTGACAGAACAGACATCATATAGTTTTAATTTTAAAACACATTAACTGAAAAAAACATGCCTAACATGTTTGAAAGCATCACTCAGCCAAAGTGAAGGTTTTGTGTTTTGTATATTTATTTTTATTTTAAACCGAGGCCACCGAACAGTAGATATTGTTCCTTTTGAAGAAAACACTGCAAGAATCTGATGGGGCTGAATTCCACAATCCAAGCGACTGACCCGCTGTAGGTTTCCAGTGTAGGTTTTCCAGCATCGTGGCACCATCAAGTGGCAGCACCGTGAAAAGCCGAGTGCTCGTAGGACACATTTCTGTGTGGAAAAAAATGAGCAATGGAAGCAGATCCTTGCCTGAAAACAGCCACTTTCGGTTTCATTCCGCTGGTGAAGTAAGTTATTCTGAAACAAATAAATACATTTTTACTTTGACCTAATGAGATACAGCCTTAAGTAGGCACAAAGTTTGTAGCAAGTTGAAGAAAGTTAGTGTGACCCATTTAAAGTGTTAGGAACAAATATACTACTCTGAAAGTACTCATCAAATAAAGCAATAATTCCTTTTCATACTAATTTCAATATTTATATTAGTCTAGTATTAATCTTCAACTGCATGAATAAATTTGGTCAAAGATACCTCAAGGGCTTTTCTAGCAGTGCTATTATAAAACATGATCTTTCTTAAGTCATTCTACCAAAGATAACATCATAAGGTTGAATGACACATTACAAAAGAGAAAATAATGACAAAACTAAGAAGAATGGGGACAAAGCTTAATTTTATTTTTTAAATGTAATCTTTGTTGACCTTGCAAACATTCCTTCTTTTACCACAACTATTAGACATGCCTTACACAATACCTTTCCACAACCATACTTAAAAATCAGCACCTTTCATTTTTCATGGCATGAGGAAAAACAGCGATTGCTTTACTCTCTCAAAATACCTGTTTCATGTGGTTTTTATGATTGTCTTGAACAATATTGAAACCATGTGTCTTGCAGCTCTAGACATTCTTCAGACTAGAAGTCAGATGGATGCAGCAGAAGCAAATTGAGCTGCTCAGCAGTTAAATAAGCAGAATCTCAACAAAACACATTCAAGGTTTCTCTAGTGACAGGAAGTTGAAAAAATCTCGAAGAATAAACAATTTTGCTGTCTTATATGGATCATGGCTCTGAGTTGCTTTAAGGTGAACTCAGTACACAATTCTTTGGAAATACTAAGGTAGATACTCATTACTTATCCTGAAGGAGGGAGGGGAAAAAAAAGATCCCCAGTCCAAGAATCACCATCCTTGGCAATGCTAACAAATAGCCAGAGAGGGGATGAGTATTCTGCAGACAGAGTTTTCATTGAGAAATCACTCATCTGGCTCAAGGCTGGGTATCTTGGGCTAAGACTTAGCCCAGGCTGCAGAATAGGCTTAGAGTTAAGGGTTGGATTAGGTGAAGGAGTGTCCTCATGCCTAAAGGTGCACTTGGTGTGAAGCCACCAAGGGAAGACAAAGAAGGATAGGACACACACACAAAAAATCCTCCTTGAGACATATTTCATCCAGACCTTGGCTGGGCATTTTGGGGAAGGTGCAGCTGATGTCTGAGGTTAACATTACATACATAATTGGGAGAGAGATAAAACCCAGAGCTACAGTTCATGCGGGACAGAAAAGGAGCAGCCTACCCTAAGGGTAGACTGCAAAACTACTTCTTTTCTTAAATCTTTTTAATGTGGGTACTAGTTTAGGGTTTAGACCTAAGGCTCAGCCCATCCTTTGTGTTCAGACTAAGTTAGAGTTTTAACAGGCCAGAGCCTAGAGCTTCACATTGAGAGAAAGACTTGTTGTAGGAATTCTCTTATGAGAACTTACTCATCATGGCTATGGCTTGAGGTCTTGGGCTGGTATCAGGTGTTAGAGCTGGGGCTGCAGTTATGCTTAGGGACAGGAAACAAGCAAAGTTTGAATCCCCATTTTGAGTGGAGCAGGAAAGGGGCTGCAAAAAAGAATTATTCTCAGGGAAGTTTCTTATCTGGTTGATGGTGAAGAGCTTTAGGCTAAGTCAGCCTGAACCTACAGTTACAGCTCTAATTGTGTTCTGCTTTGGGAAAAGAGAGAAAGCCTAGAGTTTTCTTTGGTCTTTGGTCAGGGCTGGGAAAGAGATTGCCAAAGGAAGAGATAGGGCAAAAATATTTGTTTTCTGAGGGCATATTCACCTGGACTATGGCTTATCAATGTTAAGCTAGAGCTCACCTGACACCTAGGTTTGGGATAAGGGTTGGAAGAGACACAAAGAGTGGGAGCTCCAGTTTAGCCCAGTCAAGTCTTGAAAGGAGCTTTCAAAGGTAATGCTGAAGTGCCAAAAGAATTCTTTCCTGAGATCTTGTGCTGTGCTTCAGCTGACTTGAGGACATATTTATTTGAGTCATGGCTAGGATATTTAAAGTCACATCCAACACAGTGTCTGGGGTATTTGTGGCTAAATCTTCACCAACACATAGGTTTGGGGTTGGAGGAGAGAAAAAACATAGAGCTCAATTAGGAGAGAGGCTCTAAGGGATTTGTTAAAGGAAGGTGTATGTTGCAAAAAAATATTGTCCCCTAAAAGTTTGTTCACCTGGGACATGACTGGCGGACTCAGATTAATGCTCAGTGGTCTCACTCAGAGAGGTCAATGATTTCAGCAAGACTCTGAACAGTTTCAGCTTTTCTGATGCAGTGCTTCAGGAAGGATTTCTTTCCTAAGGAAAGAGTTCAGTTATATGAGTAATCCAAATCCCTCTCTGACCTTGGAAGTTCACCTTATTTTTTTTCCTGTTGGCATGATCAGCTTTTTGAGTTGACACAGAATCCTAAATCAAAATTCACTGTTAGGGAGTAATGTGTTCTTCAAAGTCTTTCTCAATTTTACATTATTTTTCTTTGTAGTTCACATTCTTGTGCATAACCATATCATTCAAATACAGAATTATTCTGATAAAAATAATAAACTTAATTCCCTGTACAATGGATAAGTCTGTTCTCATTAAACCTTTGACATAAATAGTGTTTAGTCATCAAAGCTAAGTTGTTGTTATGACTGATAGAGCTCAAGATTGTCTTGGGAGGTGAAGAACACTTTGGCAGACTGTTCACCTTCACATTTCCATCAGCCCTAAGCACTGAGAAAAACAAACATTCAAAGGCTTGCTATCCAGCTGAGAAAAAGCCCTTTGAATTAATGAAAAGGAAACACCAAATTACAGGCCTATTAACACATATCACTGGTTGTGCAAAATAGTTTTCTGTATTTTATTAAGTGTACATTAAATATCTCCTGTAATATGTCTTCTAACATTTATCTTTGGAGAGTTTTCAGAACTTTTTTTTTATAGGCAAGACAGTTTTCATAATACTGCATTTTAATCAAGAGGTTAGTGCTGTTCATAAAGATGGCACCAAGTTAACTTTAAACCATGTGATTCATTTACTAACAATACAATTATAGAATCTAGATGTGCAGGCTCATTTATCATTTAGCCTTTAGCACTGCAGTCTATGTTCCTGACTCTCCTGTGCTGTCAGTATCTGAGCTAGCTAGTGACAGAAACACCAGGGACATCAGTGTAGACATATTCAAGTTCTTTTCATTGTTCCTATATATTCCACTCTAAATAGTTTTGTTACATGCTTGGACTGGTTTCTGTCATTCTGTTTAAGAGGTAGGTGGAAATAATTCAAAATATCAAATGTTATCAGAAAACTCCAGCTGAGGGAAATGACAGTCACAAAGGAAAATGTCTTTCTTTCAGTGAGCTTTTGATGCAGCACAACCAGGGCACGCGCAGGAAGCCTCATCTGGTCCTGTTTTCCTGATGCCTCATGTAGCAGAGTGCTGTGAAGCTTGGGCATCCTTGGCTGTGAGGTCCGCCACAGAAAAGACCTGGTTTTGGCAGCTCTACTCTTGGAAACTCAGAAAACCCAAACCCTTCCTGGAGGGAGGATATAATGTGTTTTCAGTCCATTTTTTTAGTGGCTAGAAAGCTGTATAGTCCCATGGGAGGAGAAAAAACCCCTTGAGTCAATCATGAAACTATAAATAATACATAGACTATTTGTGAATTCAATCTGAACTGTCAGTCTTAAAATGACATTTCCTAACTTTTGGGTACTTGACTTGGCATTCTTAGCTATTTTTAGTGTGAAAATTTACATACCAATTAGAATGTTTAGAAAATCAAACAGGAGAAAAGTTTTCCTGATTTTAAAATCTACTTCAGATTGAAATTATTCTGGTACAGAGTAAAAACCTCAGCCTCATGAAAAAACCTCAACCTCATTTAAAATTTGATGAAACATGATTCCCTGAAAGACCACACTGTCTATAGTATGTGTCTATCAATAAAACAATCCCAGAGATTGTTTCAGTCATGACTCTGGGGTGGCACACGCTGGCTCATACCCTGTTTTAACTCATGCTGCCTTAACTGATGGGCTGTGTCCATAAGGAATAGGTTTTACCTCTGAGTTTCATTCCGTTGCCGTGTGATGCTCCTATGACCCTAAGAAATAACTACTAATTTTTTGAAGGGTTTTTTAGGTCAAGCTGTTGGAAACTGTGAGGGGTGTGTTGCAGCTTGCCAGAGTGAGGTTTTAATAAAATGAAATTGAGGGATGCATGATGTGTGCTGTAAGGATCTGTGAAGATGTTTCAACACATAACGACTGTGTAGGTCAGAGAACGCCAAACTTTGTCAACAGTGTTTATTGTAAACTGTCCTGAGAATGCTGCCTGAGTTTTGGTTGGAATTAGCTGGAGTGGCCCAAACCAAGCTCAGGATGCAAATTTCCTCCTAGACATTAGCCAAACTCAGCCTGAAAGTCTAAAGTAGAGCATGAAAGACCACCTAGATTTCTATGGAATTTGTGCATTAGCTGCCAGACCAATGCTTTTTGGTAATCACATAGTTGTTACTTAATCATTCTGTGTATGGTTTTGATCTAAACCGGAGAACTATTACACAAAACATTCACATTTAGATTTATAAAGTAAATGGAGTGACTCATCTATTTCCATTCCCTGCATGAAGCAGAGCTAACTCTGGAGTTTGATCAGCCTTGTCCGATCAGGTTTTGAAAGTCTCCAAGAATGGAGATTTTTCAGGTTCTCTAGTTTCACATGCCAGTGCTTGGCCACACTCATGAAAAAGATTATCTTTATCTCCAGCTGGAATACCCTGTGATGTGGCTTGCAGCCTCTTGCTTTTTTGCTGTGCACGCCTGAGAAAAGTCTGGTGGTGTTTTCTCTCTAACTCTTCTTTAGTTAGCTGAAAACAGTAGTTAATTTCCTCTTAGCCTTCTCTTTTCCAGGCTAACCAAAACCAGCCCTTCTTCTATAATGTATGCTCCAGCCTTCTAGGCACTGAAAAATTATTGAGAAAACAGTGAATTTTACATTGAGGAAATAGATTATAGAGACTGAAATCAGTATGTAAATTAAAAGGATACTTGGAAGTAAACAGATAAATTTGGGCTGAAAGCTAAACCTGAACAAAGGCAAAAATTCCTTGCTGGAAAGCCAAAACTAATTTTGGCCAATGATAATGTGAAACATGCCCTTTTTTCCCTATTTCTTTTAGAATTTGTTTTTTACTTAGACTTTTTCTTGGTTTATATATTTTTAAAATTAGAAAATGTTATTTTGAAACAAAATTTTGTATTTTAGAGTTTTGGCATTTCTGAACAGAAATATTTTATTGCAAAGAAGTAGAACTGCTTCATTCTTTATGGATTTTCCACCCTGTCTTCTAAGAAAAACTGCTAGTCAGCAGTTTGACTCAAATTCATGAACATTTTCCTTTAATTCCATTTTGCCATATTCACTATTAATTGATTTTTCTGTGTGTGAGACTTTAAGAAGCATTTTATAACTTCCAAAATGTAGGCAGGCCTAAGCTTTTAATTAAAAAAAAAGTGAAGATTCAACACAGAAGTTGAATTCCACATATTTTACAAAGCATGGTTATGATCATGAACTGGTGTGATGCAAACACTGCCGACTGCACACTGAATTTCTGAGCAGCACCCCAGCCTTCTACCTTCAACTGCACTGTTTCTGTGGCACCAGAACATCTTACCGGTCCATGGCCTTTGACTTTAAAAAAAATTCTGCATGTCCTCTTGCCTTTTTTTTTCCATTCTATTTCTAAAGTCCCTTTGAAGTAATAAAAAAATCAAAACCAGTCCTCTAACCTAAGGACTAACTTTTATGATACTTAGGTTTATTATGTGTCCTTTATGCAGACTATTCAACAACTGCTGCTCCATTTTTCACTGTGTCTAAAATAGACATTCTATTTCCTGTATTAAAATCATGGTCTCAAATCCTCTCATGAAGTGTGGGTTATCCTTTGGGGAATTCTACTAAAAAATAATAAGAAAATATTCTCAGTACATCAGCAGTCTGTGTGCGTTAGGGAAGAAATATCATTTCTTTGCAAGAAAATGGACTCCTATTAAAATCCAAGCTGAAAAAATTATGCAGTTGTCAAAGTACCTCCAATAATTACATGCAATTCAGAATATTGATGTCTGGATAGTCTTTTAAAGTAGTTCTATTTATGGTGACTACTTTTAACAAAGTTTACTTGGATAAATCCTGAAATACTACCTTTCTTGTAGTATCATTTAACAGTAATGGAGAGAGGAGATTTTTAAAAATGCCAGTAGATTGTTCATTTATTCTACAGGACACAAATGACATTTACCACTTGTAATCCTGAACTTGTTTTCCTGTTGCTTTAATAATCCATAGTATTTGTGATTCTGGATAATGCAAGTTCTTACTGAACTTGTCCAGAGCTGTAGTATCAGAGTGGTAAATCACATTATTCATGACTTTGTGCTCTCAGAAATTTTTATTGAATGTGATGAGACTCACAGAGTTGAAAGAGCAGTACTTGTGAACCTGTGCTCATGAACGTTCTTATTGAACATGACCAGACCTAGAGTGCTGAACTGGTTATAATCAGAAATTAAGCTCAGCCACACCCAGCCTCCCTGATCTCTAAGGGCCATCAAGAACACAAGGTGTATTTTCTGTCGCATTTCTGTACTCTAAATACAGTAAGTGCAAATTCTCAGGGCAAGTCAATATATTTTTGATGCATCTTTTTTTAAAATAATTTTTCTTTTTTTTTTATGAAGTTAAGTACACTGGCATGCCCTTTATCTGTGCTTTGGGACACGTCTGCAACACTGCTTTTCATTACTGCTGCAATAATCCAAGCATTTGAATGGATCAGTCTGACTGAGAAAATTAAGAAAGAGGCTCCATCTGCTATTTGTGTTAGAGAAGAATGACATCTTGAAATAAAGAAAAAAATTGACTTAGTGTTCTCTATTTTTGACTTTTCCTTAGAGATCTTGTATCTGTCTTGGCTGCTAGAGAGTACCTGGCACATTTCCACCCTGATTAAATTGTCTGTCTAGACTTACAACTATCCAAATCTCAATAAAATTACATCAGAAATCAAATCAACTTTTGGAGCTATCTTCTGAAGAAGTGGAGAACTAGAGTAGCCTAATTCTCAGAAAAGGGGAGAAGATGCTGAGATGCTGCAGAAGAGCAGATCAGGAGAATGAAGAGTAGTCAGTGAATTGCAGTGTCAGGAAATTGGTTGGGATGGTTTAAAAAGAAAACTTTCATCTGATCCCTTGTGCTCCCTTTGTCAGTCATGGCAGCAACTGTTTGCAATATACTAGGGTACAAGGGAAAAGTGAGAGCTGCATTAAGAATAATAACTACAAGAAAATGGCTTATTTCCTTGTATTATCAGGATTTCTAATCAGTTATGTGATATTTTAACTCGAAGTAACTGACTAGGAACACTGAATGTGGTTGTTAATATGCTGCAGTAAAGCATTGGAACACAAGATTTCCGAACTTGCACCCATTTAATAAATTTTACCTTCTGTAATACTGCCAACAGCTTTATTCAGCACTGAAAAATGATGCAAATCACCTAGAAAGCTTTGCACTGTGAAGTAGAAAAACCAGGTGAGCAACATGTAGAGAAAAACACCAAGACCAAAGCGTTGGACAAGCATAGGTCTTCATGCTTTCCTTGCATTAATCCCCTCAGCCAGAAGCCACAAAAAAAAATAGCAGGGCTTCACACTACTCTTTGTTTTCTGAGGAACGTGCTGATCATGCTTGTACTTTCACTCAGTATTAACAGTCTGACACTGTTGAAAACGTTGTCCTTTCCATTCAGATTGTCTTTAGGTAAAATTTATGTTAGGCTCACACATCTTGAACATTAGTCATTGCTCAACAATCCTTGCAGGAACAAAAAATGGGCTACAATTTAACTGCTAAAGTGATCCTTTGATTGTCTAACTTCTCCACCTGCTTATTTTTTGTACTGTTCAGTGGGTTCCCTTCAGGAACCCAATAATATGTATAGTGTAGAAACAGAACAAAAAGACAGTTCCTGTCCATGAGATCTTATTTTCTTTATGAAGAACCTTGGTAGATATCTCATATCCTTCTACTTGGTTCAGAAATATTTACTGAACATATAATCCTTGGTAACATTATTCTTGATCCCAGGCACAACATACAGAAATGTTGAATCCTGTGTACATGCAGTCAAGTCCTCCACACAGGTACTCCATGACCTCTTCTACAAATATTTTTGCAGTGTACGTGCCCCTTTTGTGCCATTTTCTCAACTTTAGCACTTTGGCAGCTTTGAAAATTTGGCCTTACAAGTAACAAGTGGGAGGAGTTTAAAACAAAGATGAACTACCCAGAGACCAAGGAATTGAAATGCTTCTCTTTAGAGAGAGAGGCATAAAGACTTGCCGAAACCATGAAATCACATCAAGAAGAAAAGTGTCACAAATGATCCCACTGAGTTCACTATGGGGTTTTGTATTGGCATGTGCCTGTGAATTGAAACTCAAACATCAAGAAACTGGATTACAAAAAGGCAGCAGCAAGTTCCAAGTGAGTCTCAAAAGGTTTTTTTTTAGCTCTGCCTCAATGTTTCCAGCTAAGAGATGGGGGGAGAAATTTTGTGCATGGGAAATAAATATACATCACCCCACACTTGTGTACTTATATGATTTGGGATTCTGTTTTCCTGACAGTAGCCCAGGAGAGTGAAATTATTTTTTGATCCTAGCAAAAAAACCAACCAAACAAACAAACAAAAAAACCCCCAAACAAACAAAGAAAAAAAAAAAACCCCAACCCCCTTAAGAGTATTTTCAAGGTGTCGTGTTTTTTTCTTTCTGGTTTTGTTCCTCCTGACATTAATTAGCTGCAGCGCATAAGACAGAGCTGCTGTTGCTCAGCACAGCTTTTTCTGGGCACTAGGCAGCAATACCACAAGACTCCTTTTGCACTCACATGAACCCAAGAGAGGAACAGGCAAGGGTGGACTGAGAATGATGAAAGAAAATAGCTTAGAATTTAGAGGAGGTTGAAAAAACTCTGGTTTTGACCACTTGGAAAAGGTTCAGTGCCTGGAAACCTTTGCCACCAGAGAGCAATGGAAGCCTTTAAGTACACACATTGCCCACTTAGTTTAAAAGATTCCCTTGTCTGTCACTGAATAACATGGGTTGTTCTTTCATATTTGCTCTGAATCCAGTGTAAAGAGACTAAAGATCAGTTGTGGTACTAAGGCTCTCTTAAAATTAGACAAACTATACTCCAGATACAAATATTTCAAATATTTCAATACATTTTTTTTCCCTAGTTGGCAAAACATACATTTTACAGGATGCTAGAGATTTTATATGCAGTTTTTTAGGGAGCAATGGATCTGTATCTATTCTAAATCCATTCATCCATAATGTTGTACACACAGCTAAATTTCTTTTAGTCTCATATGCATTTTTTCTCTTACTATCATGAAAATGAGCATTTTAACTATAGTCTTCAGTGGATAGGGGCATTACGCAATGTCTCTGAAATACTTTCTCCTCATGTTCAGTTGCATGAGAAAACGACATCTCTCTATTGCTGAAGTCACAAAATAACTTCTATTCTAACCATGGTTATGAAACCCCCAAAATAATTAATTGCTGCCTATCAGTAGAGTGCCCCCAAAGATCAATGCGATCTTCAAAAAGTTTGAGTAAGCTGGTGGGGAACTCTCGAGAATAGGTTTCTCAACAAAATGAGCGTGTAGCCAGGACTGAGTGGAATCTTTGTACTACCACTCAGCCAGTGTTCACTGCCAGATGCCCATAGCTCTGCCCACACATCTGGTCCTCTCCAGCCTGTGGTTCTCAATGTACTGACTCTCCGAACATGAGCTTATGCTTTTCATCTATCTTCATACCAGAAGAAACATGACAATACTTGAGGTTCATTTTTAAAGCAGCTTGCAGGAATGGTTGAGACACCTCTACAATAGTTTGAGGTGACAGATCATTGTGTTTCCTCCTTCGTACCTCCCTCCCACTCTGTGAAGGAAAGGTAACCTAAGAGAAATGCATACCTACACACACGCACAGACTTCCTGAGGGAAGTGGCACAGTGTTCTTGACAGGTGGTATGTTTACTGAGTTAAAGTCTTCATTCACCTCTGCTAAAAACACACCTTGGCCAGCAAACAACACAGTTTACTTTGCTACACTAATGGCAAATGCATCATCAGAGCTGATCAGTGAATAAACAAGAAAAAATATAATGTGCAATGACATCATTTGGAGATACCCAGCCTACAGTCCATGCCTCAGTCCACAGAGATACATGTCCAATATTGCTCAAGGAGTCTTGAAATAATTGATGTCTGAGAATACTCAGTCTGACAGACTTCTCAAGCCAGTAGTAATCTGTGATCCAACTAAATCTCAGCTCTACTCCCACCCTGTCTCTTTGACTGGCCCCTTTTCATTCTTCAGCTCATGTTTTCATGCTTGTCTTACCCATACTGTTTCTTCTCACGTAACTCCTCATCCAGTCTTTCTTTCTCAGTTACCCCATTCACAATGATTTCCATGCTTCTCCTTTAGACTTGTCATCTGCTCTTGGCTACTTGTTCTAGTGTCTTCTCCTAGAGATTTCCCACTGTTTACACCATAAATGATCACTATCTGAATCCATCTCCCTTTGATACCTCCTACCTACCAACCTATTTGCTCCTTCTCACACTCCTCTAGATCTTCATCTCAATCTCATCTCAAAATAGGTCTAAACTAGTCACCTCAACCTTTTATCTCCTCTCGATTGTTCCCATCCCAGTGCCCTCAGCACATTGGCAGCCCATTCCAGCTTTCCTCTCTCATGCTGCATCTTCCTCACCACACCACACTGCTGCACACAACACCACCAACACTTACCGTAGCATTTCTGTCTTCTATACGTGGTGTTGTGACTGTTGAAAGAACATCCTTGCTCTCAGATCACATGCCCAGACCAGCCAACCACGATATCAGCTTGGAGCCAGAAATATTGGGAAAGTAGTGAGCAGCCTGAGGCTGGAGTGGGTGGGTGTACTGGGGTCCCTGTAGAAAACATCTGTTATGCAAAGGCTTCAAGGTCTGTAACATGGAAAGACTTTGATAAAATTTCATGAGGACAGAAAGAAGTTCATATCAATAAATAGGCCACCCAGCTTGCAAACAGGAAGTCCCTGTACCAAAGGATGAGTGTACTAAATCTATTTAAAGAAAAGACTGCCAGAATTTTTTAACATGGTCAAAACAGTGTATTTTTTTTTCTTAGTTGTGTTTTTAGAAACAGCTCAAAGCTTTTGATTGAAGTTTTCTACAAAATTGTCCGGAGACAAATATCCAGTGTGGAATATTCCAGACTGAGCTATTCATGTGACAAAATTTTATGGGGCTGGTAAGAGGGTTGTGGGTTCGGAAGTGATGGATAATTGTCATAATAGTGCTACAAGTCCAGCTACAGCAGACTAATGGATTAACCAAATCAGGTAGCAAACTGCTGCTCAACGAAGAGTAGCAAAGGCAATGTGCAATTTCTGTTAGTTCAGGTAATTATAGCATTTCACTCCATTCGTTCACATAATGGAAAAATGAACTTGAAACCTAATGGAATACTTTCAAAGGCGTTAAAAACCACAGCCAAATAACAATGTTTTGTCAAGATCCCAGAGATACCTAATGTCTATCTGTATGTAATACACATGCATGCAACAGTAGCCATCTATATCAGTAGTACCATTACAGGAACACTAAGTTTGATTCCTTTACTAAAATGTTTTATCATCATGGTTAACTTAAATGCTTTACTTCTTATGTAAAATAATAAAAGAAGACCAAGATCCTTTTCTGTTCGAATATGTAGTATTGCTGTATTCTATGTTTCTGGCAAATAATGGCAGAGTGAATACAGGAAGATTGTACTGTCAAAATGCTGTGAATAGAAAACTGGTTTTAGTAGTGTGTGCTAACCTCCCCTCTTTTTTTTTTTTTTTTTTTTTTTTTTAAGTACCAGTGGGATACTGTGCAGAAAAAGGGAATAGGACTCAGACCAAGTCTGTAGTCTTGTTCCATTAGGTTGCTCTGGAAATAATTTCTTCTGTGACTCATTTCTCCACTGGTAAACAGCGTGTGAAGATCTTTATTATATTGCAGACCGAGTTTCAATTTCTCAGCAACTTCTAGAATGCTGTTAATTTGGTTTCCCTGTATTTGGCCACCTAAACTAATAATGCAAGCCTCATCAGTGCTAGAAAATATCCTTCCAGCAGGTGGCAGATATTGCTTATCCAATGTAATCATGTCATTCTGATCCGTACTGCCGTCACGGGATCTGGAACATCAATAAAAGCAGAAGCTAAAATCTGAATAACTGATCCTCAAAATACACACATTTAAAAAAATCTCGGGTAGCAGGATAAAAGTTTGCTTTATTTCCTATGCATTTGGTTAGTACAGAATCCCTAGTGTATGCTCCTCTCTCATTACTGAAGTATTTTTGGAAAAAACAGAAATATTTAACTGAAGTAATGATTAGGGATTTAGCTGTTCAAAAACAGTGGAAACTGCTCCCATTTGAGCATGTGTTTATGATGTTTGAGTTTCCTTTTACTGATTCACATGAATTAATCAGTCAGAATTCTTTCAGTGTTGAAGTCAGTTGGGCATTTTGTAACAGGAGAAACTCATACAAGTCTGGACAATGTATAGCAGATTTAAAGCCCTCATATACTTTGGAGTAAGTCTTGACATCTGCTCTATTTTTATTGCCATTCATCCTACTGTACTCATTAGTTTCCTCTGTCCTTTATATAAATTCACAGAGCCAGAGAAATTACAGTAAAGTTCACCTCATGGTGTAGGAAGCATAAAATAGACTAGCTGATGGAGAGCTCTAATTTCACTCCTGTGTGCTCCATTCTATTATTATTTGTCTACTGCTTAAGAAAAATGTTCCAACTGGGAAAAGACAAGACAAAGGAAATAGTAGGAATAGCTTGATACTTTCAAAAAGTCACAATTCAGTGACCTCTTTGCAGAGCCTGAGTTATTTTCCAGATCTGAGCTATGGTATGAAAGACCATCTTCTTTATGAATTATATAAAATTTCCTTTCCATTCTTATTTTTCTTTGGCACTTTCTGAATCAAAGCTCCCAAACTCCCACATGGGAAATGTTATAACATCTAAGATTTTACTCATTAGCTGTTCAGCTGAGAAGATCAAAACTCTTCTTTCTTGGTATGTTAAAAATGTTCTGCAAAGGAAACTAATGAGTTTTTAAACTTTTTTTTTTCCTTTGCTTGGGAGTTGGGGTTCTTTTCTTCTAACTGGCTGGGTTATTTTTTTTTTTAATATGGTACTCTAGGAAGCCATTTCTTTGCAGTATTTTATTTTAAATTTTCTTCAGTCCTGTTTCTGATATTTTCTCTATTGAGGCACTCTAGAGAATGATCAGCTTGTGTCAGGACATGGATCATCTCCATTCTTAATGTGAAATATTACCTATCTGCTTAATACAGTTTTGTGAATCTAAGTTTAAATGCTCCATGAACACCTCTAAGTAAACAGATCTTTAATTTTTTTATTATAATAGCAAGTCTCTTGCAAAAGTAGATAAGGCCAGATGATTCTATATTGATACTGTTAACTATATTGATATTGTTAATACTGATGTTAATATGTGAGTAGAGTTTTACCCATACCTAATACTGAAGCCATTCCCTAGATCAGATGGATCACAAAGAGATTGTAAGACCATTTTTCCATTGGTTATCCAGTATAAACATGAGTGACACACCACCCATTTATGTTGAAGGAAGTTTAGTATGAGTAAGAGTCAGAATTTGTTTCTGAATTCAGGGAATTTCCTACAAGGTGTATGCCAAAGGTTAGGTACTGAAAGTGTCCACTAGCAAATCTGGTCTTCTCTTTAGCAACTAACAGGAATAACTATGTCCATGAGACATAGTTATTTTTGAAAAGTTGAGCTTTCATGCCAGTGTGAAATACAGCATCAAGTGTTTAGTAGCACCTACATCAGTATGCAACATTGTACTGTTAGACTTCAAACATGAATAACAAGAATTTAGTATTTAGAGTTTAGAATGTAATATTCCTAAATTATCTGTGCAGTCAGATGGGGGACCTAAGTGTCAGTAAATGCACTGTAGGTCTTCTTGCATAGTATAATTTCATGTATGATAACATTTCTATCATGAGTAGGAAGGAAATGTCTCTTGGTCATAAATAGTTGCCTGAGTTGTATACTTAATTGCAAAATATTATACTTCATTCCTCTAAGCATACTGTGCTGTTGTGTCAGTGCCCTGATAAGCATCAGGAGACTTGCCTGGGCTTTAGTTTGGTTTGCTAAGAACTAATCATTTTGTGCTCTTTCATGTATCTGGAAGGAAAGACAAAAATGGGGGAAAACATAAAGGCTGATTGACTAAAAAATTCTGCTTATCTTTCCTCATACCCTGTTCATTGTTGTAGGTGCTGTGAGGCTGAAACATAAATGCTTTTATGCAACAAGTGAAACAACAACCCTCTCCTGAGAATCTTGACCTTAGGAGGCATAGTTTTTCTTTCTTCTTGAATCAAAATATATAAGCTAGATGTGACATAAATAGTGGTGTATCTGGCACATTTATTATTTCAAATCTAAGCATCTATGCAGACCAAAGCATGAAGGAAAATAGCAGGAAAATAACAGTAAGAGGATCTACTGAGGTTTAGATGTGATTTAGCACTACTTGCAGTTTCACTCCGGGATTATAATCAGCATAACTTTACATAAAGTTGTTTATAGTATCTGATATGTAAAGTTAAGATGGAATTTAATCATGTCTTGACAGTTTATTTAGCCATGGGATCTCCAAAGCACAAAGTTCCTATATCCCCACATTGCTAGGACTTTATGCACAGTATTTCCCAAGTTGAATGTACATGAAATCAAGAAAGGATGGAGAAAGGACAGCCTAAACTCTCTCACAACTCGACACATATTATGAACAATGCAATTTAAATCCGGTTGAGTGCTTGCAGAAAGAATGCAACTCTTGTTAGAATATCTGAGGTTGCAAAGAGATAGACCTAATTTTCTCAGTAATGCTGCAAGGCACTTTGATCATCAGACATCCACATTCCCTTCATTGGAAGTTCCCATAGGATATAGGTACCTCAAAACTTAAAATGTCTGTCTGTCAGTAACTTGGTTCCTCCCAGTGCTGAGAATAACAGCTTTTTCTTAATTAATAGTGCTGTGAGTATAACTGTGAAGCACTCAGGGTGCACAGTACAGAAGGCTATTTAAAGAACAGAGACGGATACTTCTCATGCATTATAGAGGGGTTTTTTTATAAATAAAAGAAAAGAGTTGGAAACAAACAATGAAATGAATTTGTACTACAACTGCTATAATTGAAAAAAAAGCTTAACTCAGCCCTAAATATATATGTAGAGGATGAAAACACATTGATCAAACTTGTTGAGTTTCACTGCTTGTAAATTTTCTGTGAAAGTACTTCATAGCTGAGATTCTTTTAACACTGCTCTTCCTTCAGCTTTCTGCTCTGCTGTGGCTGCCTGTTTGCTTTGTTCCCCTTTATTTTTTCTGAAGTGATTTGCAAGGAACTACACTTCTCTTTTACAGTCTCTTTCAAGGAGAGCTGGGAATGATACAAACCTGCAGAATCATGGAGCTGCATGAAACAGTACCTTTCTCCAAGCAACCTTTCCCAAATTGTCCACACCTTTATAAAGTGTTTCTTCTTAATGTTTAATCTTCTTTAAATCTTTAAGACTTCAGCTGCTTATAGTCACTACCTAAATATTTGCTCCTATTATTTAATGTTTTTCCTCTCTCACCTATCATTTGTTTTTTTCCAAAATCATGTTTTAAATCTCTTAGGGCAGAGACAGCATCTAACTATTTCTACAGGGCCTGCTACAATCAGACTCATAAGTTTCTATAGGTGTGTATACATGATTCAAGATTTCTTAAGCGTCTATACCCAAAACAGTTACCCCTGGTGAGTCATGCTGCCAGCTTCTGCATAGCCTGGCAGAGACTCAGCACCACTGCCATGGGATATCCCTTGCCCTCTCTGATGCAAAAGGACCAGGAAGCCAACTTAGCAGAAAAACAGCACTGGAGAATGGAAATAACTGGGGTTCACTTTAGCTCCCCAGCATGGTTTGTCTTGGTGTTGTGGAGGTGGCAGTGCAATGCCACTCTAAGAGAAGGTATAAAAAACACAGCCGCAGGTATTTGTGAATTATGTGAGGAGGCTGTTCTTACCCCGCTTGGCATCAGCTGGCCATATGCGCTGAGTCTGTGAAGAAGTGACAGCATGGTCTGCCACCCAGCAAGTGAGCCCATTTGTCCAGTAGAAAGGGATTCTAACTCCCCAGCCTCCCCAGTCTTCCCCTGGAACTGCACAGTATCATTGCTTCCTCTCAGTGCGTACCATATAGATGCTATAGCTTTTATCTCAGATGAAACACGTCTTGGCAGAAAAGGTACAAACTGCACTCCTTTGCATCTGCTGTATGTAGATCTGATTTAAGAATCCCTTGCTCTTAATGTCTGTCTTTGTCATGGGACCAGAATCAGCTAAAACTGGCATTTGAGGTCTCCTCCTGGGTGGGAAAGACATATGAGTAGCTGTAATTGATGGGGCAATGGCAGCTAATTCTTGAAGTTATGACTGTCTTTTTTGGCTGAAATACTAGTAATTATGGGTAGATCTTCAGCCTTCCAACAATACACTTTATGGAAGTTGGTATCTCCAGAAATCCCTGATGGGAAGTACAGGCTCCCTGAAGGGAGCTTGGGAGAGATAAAACATTTTTTGCATGAAGAATCACAAGAAGAATCCCGGATAAGCCCAAAATCTGCTGAAACCACACTTGCTGCTCCCCAACCCACTTCTGTGCTGCCAGAGCCTGCAGGAGCTTTCTGAAGACCCAGCTCTCTGGAGCTGGTGCCCTCCCACAGCCTCTAACAGCAGCCTGCCCACAACTTTGAAGCCAGGAGCCACACTCCTGACACCTGCAGCTCCATTTACATCACTACCCTCAGTGCTTCAGAGCTACAGCACACAGAGATACGTTTGGAATTCTGTATTTCTCTATTAATGGCCACAAATCTGTACATCCACACAGTTACTGCTTCACCTTCCTAAACTCAGCCTAATGATACTCAGTCTCTCATTTGTTTTCAGGGCCCTTCTGCTGCAATTTCTGTGTTGTTTATCATCTAGTTCTTCCTCTTTGCCTTTCACTTTCTTGATCTCAATACTCCAACTACTCCTTATGTAATTGAGAACAAAGTAAAAAAAACTAATATATTTGTTTTTGTGTAAACTCTAATCTAAGGATAATATTAACTGCATTAATGCAAGAACAACTTTAATACTGCAAACTGTTAAATCTTTCTAAATGTATCAACTCTGAACATGGAATCCAACTTTATTTAAACTTGGCATATATTTAGTTGGGTGCAAGTGTGTTCTGGTACACAGCATGTGTACTATAAACAAAGAGAAGCCAACACTACCAGGGCTAGCAAAAATCACATTATGGTCCAAAGCAACTTCACTTTGTACTCTATTTTGTAATCTCTAACTTTTTTAATCTTTCATCTTTTTTCTAAATTCACTTATTTGATCTGCAAGCACTTAGACTTTTCATAGTTTTCCATATGTGAGACATTCCACAGGATCCCATGGTTCTAAATACAGTGTGTTTAAGAGGCCCTGGTCCTTTGAGCTGTTACACACATAGTTAGCACGGGGTATTGCAAGAGACCCCCATGATCTGTGAAAAGTGCAAGCTTTTACAAGATCATGGCCCTAAAATGCAAAAACTTCAAAATAGGGCACATGTGCTACATTTGTTTTGAAAACGCTATGGTGTTGTGTAGCTAAATAGACACGATGTGTAATAGTGGTCATAGCATTGCTATTTGTGAAGTAATCACCATCATGTTTTCCTTATAAAGCTATATTTAACCAATGTCCCTCATTAAATTATGCCATAGTTTCTGGTTATGTTTTGAAAAACTTATCCCAACAATGCTGCTTGCTCATTCCTTGTGAAATGGTGGTGAATTTAGACAACAGGCTAAAGGGTAGAAATAATATCCAGAAAGTGTCAGAAGACCCCAGTGCTACCTACATAAACATGCTGCTACATGGAGGCATGGGTTGTCTTTGTTCTGCAAGTTATGAGCTCATACGTCAACATGGGAAAACAGATGTTTAGATGAAAAAAAATAATGAAAAGGCAGAATGAGGAACTTGTCCAAGTTCCTTTGGCTTTTGTTCAGGTGTTCCATGGACTGAGCTAATGAGAATCATGTGGAGTAGCTGATTATCATTGGAATCAGATGGTCTTTTTGTAACTGTAAAAAGGAAAGAAGCAGTTTTACTCTGCATACACACATCTTTGATTTCCTGCTGGGCTTAGTTAAAATAGTCTTTCACTGCTTATTACAAGAAAGGTAGAAGTTTATTGACAAAATGCACTTAATCTTCTTCTGTGGAAGAAAATATTTGTATGATAACATTAGCAGATCATCAGATCTCTTCTGTTCTTTCCTGTAACTATCAAGATGAAAGACCTGACTTTGCTCCTCAGGTAGTCATCTGGGCAAAATGACAGCACTTTTTGCACATTTCAGTGTAGACATAAGATTCTGCTCAATGTGCAAACTCTGGAAGATAATTTCCTAGAGTGTCCATCTGTTAATCCCTTCCAGGTCCAGTTCTTACTTAGTTTTGACTGAAGTGCTGCCATGATCTTTTACTTCAAGAGATGTGTCCACAGTCTTCTTATGCTTTCATTTCCTCCTTATGATGATGTGGGTTGGCTAGTTACTTCATGGACAAGTGGTGTGATTTGCCATATCTCTCTACTCCTAAGGAATAATTTTTTTATGGGGATGCCTTTCCCTTCCCTTTCCCATGCTTTTCTCTTGCAGGCTGATTCACATACTTGCTTTCTCTGATCAGAGTGTGAGATGGCCCCCTGGTTCATATCCGTTAAATACCAAACACTGTTTTTGTTCTCTTGCTCTCAGTTTCAAAGTGCAAACAGAACTTCCTATCACAGGGAATCATTTTTATTATGACTTTGGGACTGCATTTTTTTTCAGTTGCCATAGAGTCATGAATCCTGATCCTCCTACACCTCTCCCAAACAACCATTTTCAGATGCTATCTCAGGGCACAATGTACCGTGGAACATTCTGGTTGAAAATTATATTAAAGCAATCAGTTATATCACAGTCTTTAGATTGGAGAGTTTAATGCAGAAAACCTTGCTGAGTTTTTTGAAAGCTATGAATCCATAGCCTACAAGGGACCACCAAGTGCTTGTGCAATCTGGAAGTTTACACTGAGAAATGGCTTAGGTATATTTATAAAAAGTAATTATAGAATAATCTGATCTAAGTCCTCCTTTGCTGGTCAGATTGCCAACAGATATGTTTGTAGTATTACTTTAACTTTTCATTTAATTAATTTCATTATTAAATCATTTTTGCCCAAGACAATTCATACTGACCTTAAAATGAAATGGAAACAAATGGTGCCAGAAGTAAAAGTCAACAAGGGAGGGATGATACATGGCTGTCATCCATTTACCCAGAGAAAGAAGTTTAAGGGCTAGGTTGTCAGCTGTGCTAAGGCAGTGCTCGGCCCAGCTGGGACTGCGGGGGAACATTGTTTTTGCTCCTGGGAAAAACTAGTTCCCAGATTAGCTAAGAGTTAACATCTATTAGACCAGCTTTGCACCTCCCCAAACAACCAAGCTGGTTCCTTGGCTTCTGAGGATCATGTTCTCCTGATAAAAATGATTTCAAGGGGAAAGAACAGTTCCTCAATTTCCTACCTGAAGTTTGTCAGATTTTGTTCCACTTGCTCCTCTCTCTGCTCCACTAACTGTGTTAACTTCCTAGTCTTCTGGTATTTCTTCCTGCTAATTCTTGGGTTTTATTCCCAGCTCATAAGCATCTCTTTCCCTTTCACCAGCACCTCCTGATCTCAGCTGTTCTCAGTTCCTGGTAGTTGTCAATGTCATGAGGGTATGACTCCACGGGACCTGGGATAGAAGACCAGAAGGCAGCAAAGACATGCTTGGTCTAAAGTGAGTCTAACAATATCTGATTTGCCACCAACTACACCAAAAACGTCTTTAGGCCCATCTTCACATGTTCTTTTTATTTCTCTGACTGGCCAAAGCTTCCTAGAGTGGTTGGTTTCCAACACTATATGAGTGTATTAAAACTCAGTACTTGTTTGCTTGAGCATTTGATGCTTGCCAATCTGCAGTCAAGAGAAATAACGCAGTGCCACCCCGCAGAAAACAGTTGGAGCCACATTTGGAGGGGCAGCATTAGAAATCCAGCCAGTGATTGACAGTCTGGCCAGGCTTGGAATGTATGATGAAGAGAAGTTTCCTTTTGGTTCAAACTCAGAGCATAGTTGCTTCAGGGAATGGCAGAATTATTTGAGATCGAAGTTGCAAGAAATCTTTGCTTCGCCTTCCTACCAGGGATTAAAGACTGGAGAGAGACTCTTCCTCTCCCACCACCACAGATAATCCAGCACACAAAACTGGGTATTGCGGATGAGATTACTTTTAAAGCACTTAAAAGATGTAAAGCACTGAAAAGCTACTCAAATGTCAGTGTGAAAGGATTCATATTCCCAGATGTAAGAGAATGAACACATAAAGTGCTAGTCATCACCTAAGCATGAAATCCATCTAATCTGAAGAAGAGAGTAAAGAGCTTTGGTGAGGGAAATTTCTAAGATTAAACCTTTCCCCTCCTACTTGAAGGGCAGCTGTGTACTGATTTATTGCACAGTCAGAGGATGTGCTTATTAAAAATGTCTTTGTGTGACACAGCTATAGGATTTGAAAGGAAGCTGTTGATCTCCCTATGCTACCTCACTGTTCTTCAGCCCCTCTCTCTCCAAAGTTGAATTATACAGCTTCTGCTACCCCTGGAGACCCTTTGGCTACAGGATGAATGTGGGTTGTGTTTTAACCTAAATGATCTGATATAATGAACTACTAAAACCTGGTTTTAATAAAGAAATTAGGGAAAATGAGACTGCTGACAGACAACTTGATGAACATTCTCAGATTCTTTCTACAATACTGATTTGATTCCAATTTCTCATTTACAACATTTTCTTGTTGTATACATAGACTATTTCTGCAACTGTTGAATTTGTCCAGTAAGCCACGCACAATCCAAATGCAAGTTCCAGGCCTCTGTTTTCAACAGGACCATTGTCTTGGCTGGAAACCCCAGTGATGTCAGAGATTTAATATGTCAAAGCAAGAACAGCACACAAACATAAAACTAGAAGAACTATGGAGAGACTCAGTTTAGTAATACCACCAAAACAGTCAGCCCTGCAAAGGAAAGTGAAGCAGTCAGTGATTACCCTCTATTGGCACCAGATTATTGACATTAAGATTATATATCACCTACAAGTATAAATTCAAAGAACTGGTTAGTCCAAAGGTAGGCATTTTGTCCTGACAGATAGAGGAGCTCTTTAAAGAACATATAAGAAAGGATAAGCACAAAATACTTTTTTCCCTTGGCAGAGAGGTTATTTTCCTTCCAATATCTGACAATAAAGATTTGAACCAACTGCCAGGTAAACGGCAAAGGCACCTGCAAGAGTCTCTTTAATAAGGGTAGATATCAATAAAGGAGCACATGGAAGTTCTTTCTAGGGAGTATTTAATTTTGAATACCAAGATTTGGGTGGAAAATAGAGAAAATACTAACTAGTTTCAGCTTTCCAGGTATTTCTTTTTTAATTAAGAAAGAGTTTGTCTGTATCTGGCAATGGAAGTCTGATTGATAATAAAATTGGAATAATATTCCTTTTTTCTATTGACTAGAAAAATGAGAAAGTCATTTGTCATAGACCAGTTCGTAGCTAGAACTTAATTAGTACTGGACATTGTATGATAGACTTCTTGTAATACACTCTAGTGCTGAAATAGAGTACTATTTCCCAAACATGGTAGTTAGAGATGTATATTAAGGAACATTTCAATCGGGGTAATACAGAGCTGCAAATAAAATTAACAGTGTTCCTACATAATCACATTCAAAGATAAATTAGAGATTTGAAGGAAGACACATGGAGACTGTTTTATTATTTTATAAGAATTAGTTAACCTTTTACTTGCTTAGAAAACTAAATGAAAACATTGTTTAAGATAAAAGATCAAATTAACTACCCCTCTGAGAAGGGTTTTTCCTCAAGAGAATTTATTCAGCCCAGAAATAAAAACATTTTTGACAAATTAATGACAAAACCAGACAAACACAGGCAGTTCTTGAGGCACACGAGCATGAAGAACTGACATGCTGGAGGACCAGTGTGGTATTTATGGTATCAACAGTATTTGAATCTAAGAGATTCACCAATATTAAAATTTATTAATAACAGAATTTTATATTGTTTTTTGGTACTACCAAAATACTGTCTCTCCCTTAAAGAAAATACTTCAGTGTCTTAATCAAGTGATAGAGGCAATTTAAAAGTATTAAGATTTGGAAACCAGGTACTGAGCCACTCCCTGCTGTGCATTAAGTAGACTGATCAATGGAAGTTTTTTCAAAAGAAGTTAAGAGGCCCCCATGCTGTACAGTCTAAAGGAATTGCAGTGCTTATGTTTCTTATGTATCATCATTGATGAAGTATTTCTGCAGAAACAGCAGCCGTTCATTTCATGGATTTTACAACATCCTATAAGCCAACTTTGTTTTATATAAATCTACTGGGATTCCACCAGGAATGGAGCTTGGCCTTGTGTTTTCCACTATTTCCATCGGCTGCAGAGCAGAGGTAGCAGCCAGTGAACCCTGCAGAACAGACCTTCTGGTCAGGCATGAGCTGTGGGGCCGGTCCAACAGCCAGTCCTACAGTTGTTACTGGACACTTGACCTAAGCAAGGAATGGAGGACTGTGTTACTGCACAGCTAAACCTCTCCCATCTATATAAGAGGAATTTTAGACTTAAATAATCTTGAAATAAGAAAAAAAAATCAGCCTAAGGAGAGTAGAAATATAAAATAAGGAACAGGTGCTGGAAAAGAGGAATTTTATATTCCTAAGACACCAAACAAATGGGTCTACCTACACAGCATAGAACTAAGCCATGAAAAAGTACCTTCTTTGAGGGCTGAAAGCAGGAGAGATATTTCAGTGTGACATTTCACTTGTGTCAATCTGTTAATACAACTATTGTGCCTCTGGCTCCAAGCCAGGTCATTGCCATTGGCCTATGGCATCACACTCTGTGGACCCGTGGAGAGGCCTGAGAGTACAGAAAGGTAACAAGCAGAATGTTCTCCAGATTTTCATGGCTGTAGGCTGTGGCTCACAAAAGCACCCCGAAGCAAACTTCAGGTTCCATTTCAGCAAGGTTGGAAGCAAATATTTTGCCTTGCCCCAACAGTTGTCTCAGGCACACACTCATAAAGTCTCTGTGGTTTCATTTAGGAAAAAAAGGCAAAATGAAGAGAAGATTAGTATAGTGATCTGATAAAAACAAACCCAAACAAATTGCAGTTTCCCATTTCAGGTTTATTTTGAGCCTTCAACATTTTTCATTGGTTTCATACATCAGTTAGATGAGGATTAGGGGATTCTTATTGGAACCTCTGAAAATCTTGTGTTACACCTCTGAAAATGTTTCTTGGCTGTTTGCCACTGTTTCCAGTACAATGTTATGTTGTGACAGATGGATTCAATAATGGTGGCTAGCAATCCAGAGATGTGAACCACAGGGAGTGGGGAATTTAAGTGTCACCATGACTTGTGAGAGACTATGCTGTCCTACATGTCAATACCTGTTTTCAGGGGAAAGGAAGTGGTCACCTGGCTAGAAGGTGCAACAGTGTTTTTTTCTGGCCTCACTGCTCTTGGAAGGAAGTCACCTTTTCAGTCCCCTTAAGTGCTGGAGCATAGTAATGAGTTCACAGCTACTCAAGAGTAGCATCAACTTGTGACCACAAACCTCAGTGTGTGTGGAGAAGAGAAAGGTGGAATGCAGTTTTTTGCTGCTGGAGAAGCCTCATATATTCTGCAAGATGAATTTTCTTAGTGTTCTTCCTAACCAGCATTGCTGATGACTGTCATGCTGGGTCTGACCTCCTATGTGTGCTTCTGGCCGTGTTTAGGTTCTTGTCTACTCTGGCTAGAAGCATGTGTCTGTGTAGTGGGTCTTCAGTCCATGCATGGTCTCCAGTGCAATATACTCAGGGTCTTCTGCTCCAGTCTGAATTGCAAAACTAGCCATATCTTCAGGACAGTACCCAACTGAACCAAAACTATCAACCAGCATTTTCATAGCACCATGGGGCAGACTTGCTCTGTGTGGCTGCAGAGGTAAAACAGCAATGAGGGAAAAGAAAAGCAAAGGGGCTCCATCTGGCCTTCATTCCATGCTTCTGAGTGACTGCAAACACAAATTGAAAGGCTGGTTTAAAGCCATTTGCTCCTAAAAATCAAATTGCTCTTACAATAAACCAGAATCAGTTTATTGAGCTCTTACGTACTTTCTGTGCAGGACATGATCAAGAGTTGTGTTTTCATCTATCACCTATATTTTTCTATCAGAGCGGGCATTTAATTATTAATCTTCATTCAGTGTCACCTGAACTAGCTGTTACCACCTCCACAGTGTGCAGCCCCTGGGAACAGAACTAAAACAACATTTACTTTATCTAGAAAGAAACTAATGACTGAGGCTATGTTAAAGAAAATAGTCTCTGAAGTTGTGAAAGCAAAAGGTCAACATCTAATTTATAGACGTATGTAGAAACCTGTCTCTGTTCCATGGTCTTTTATATTAGGCCAAATTTGATGCAGTTACATGGGCTCTGCAAAAACACTCCAGTGATTTGTTGTTATTGAGATGCTGACTATAGAACAGTTCCTTGTGACTTTGATGTGAACGAGCAAATATTTCAGCTAGCATAGCAAACCTCTGTGTAAGGCTGATCTGCTCTGGGTTGTGCTGCAGCATGTTATGGGATGTGATTACAATAAAATTGCAGGACCACTGAGAACCAGCTCACTGTAATCTAAGAGTAATAAGTGTGGTCTTAGAGCCTTATAGCAAAGATACAGAAACATTCCAGGATTTGCTGATTGATTCCTCCTATTTCAGTGTAGATGTAGACTGCTTAAGCTAGAGGATAGCAACCAGCTCTCCCTTTTAAGTGAGATGTCTCTATAGTTATTTACATCTATAAATACAGACTGCACATGCTGGGGGTCCTTGCCATGTGAAGCCATAGGAGCATTTAAGATGGCAGCGTGTATCTCACATGCTTGCTCTTGCAGGTGCTGGCGAGTGTTACAGACACTGACGCCAGCTCAGGCTGAGCAGCCTGGGCTCAGTGAGCTGTGCTGAATCCGGCAACGCTCAGAGCCACCCAGGTGATTCTGTCCCAGGCTTCCCCTTGTGACAGGTTCCAGGAGAACTTATCATCTCAGGGACAGCATTGAACCCTGGCTGGCTCCCTGCATTCCCATGGCATTGCATCCTTCATCCTGGCATATTCAAGAAAGGAGCTAGGATTAGCGGCAGCATTTCTTGTATTTTCTAAGGTTTTCTGTTAAAAGTATCACCCCAGTCTCTCATCATGTGACATAAACAGGAAGTACAGAAGTCAGCTTCTCAGATGTTTCCCTGATTAGACCTTTGGTTTATGGGCACTTCCATAATCTGTAACCAACATTCAGCTTCTCAAATGCCAAAACTACCTGATCCTGCAAATTGCTAAGCAGCCTTGCAAGCTATACCTTGGACTGCAGTGAGAGTGGAGTATGTCATCAGGCAAAAGAAACCTTGCTGAGGGGTGTCACTAGTAGTTCAACCAAGCCATTAAAGACTGTCTATCAAGAACACTATTCTAAGGAATCTAGAAATTTGTGTGTGTGTGTGCACTGGTAGCACTGTCAATGCAAAGAGCAGCTGTGTGTGAGGCTTTGATGGATACGAGCAGATCAAAAGCACAATGTGCCTGTAGACATGACATTTACAGCCTAGGAAGTAATCTTCTGGTTTCCTGCCGTAAAAAATTAGAATTTACTTTTCCCTTGTGTTTTGATCTTCACAACAGAAATTAGTATTTCTCCTGTTTTTGCAGGAATGTGGAGGAACAATGATGATATTAATATCAACTCATATACCCTTGTTCTTTAGAGAAGATGAAAGACTTGTATTATTTGAAAAGAGGCTAAACTGGGCATCAGATCAAGGATAGTTGCCTAACACATGTTGAAAATCAAGCACCAAAGAACACCAAAGATGCAAAGGCATACGTGCCAAAGAGGGTATAGAGAAGTAATACATGTCTCCAGAAGCAAGCAAATGCTTCTGAAAAAACCCCACAAGAGGTCATGTCCTATAAAGAGGGCTGAGGCCCACTTCCCCAGTTTAACCTGGTCACTTGTGCTGGAGAAGACAGAAGGGGAATGAGATATGCTGCTACACTAAATTTGACTTTCTGAAGCTAGAGATGTATTTTTAAGTTAGAAAATTTTGAGGCTACATGTACTAGATGAACACATTAAAGTCACAATTTCTTCAACTTTCCTTCCCATGACTCTTCCCTGAAAGCAGTGCCACTTTTATTCATTAGGAGAATAACCTACCCAAGGATCATGTGGCTGCAACTGGCTGGTTGCTTCTTTCCATTGCCACAGCCTCTTTTCCTGGCAGACATTTTTGCTACAGAAGTCTGAGTTTACCCTGGAAGAAACTGGCAAAAAGCTTGCATGAATTTAAATTTGTATTCCTTGTGTTGCCTTGAAACAACCCACAACAAATTGAAAGCACTTTCCCATAAACTGTAGCAATATCAACTGCTAGCATTTCAGAGCCCTTCACTGTTGGAGTCAAAGGTGTCTGCTTAAATTGCTAATTAGCTTTCTATTGTTATAATTTTTCTAACTTAAATACTCTGCTTGAAAGCATTTTTCATACCTGCTCTAGTTGCCATAGCATCCATCACGGCACAGTTCAGCTGCTCTTCTGCCCTTGTTTCATTAACATCTAAACCCATAATTTCTTGAGGAAAAAAATCTTTTTTTGACAAAACATAGAATATAAATTAAGAAGGCACTAATAAAGGCTTAAATAAATTCCTTATCTGGCAGCATACTGAAAATATCTTGATTCTTGGCACAGCAAATATATTGTGGAGTTCACTCTTCATTAAAAAGCACAGGCAACCACAGCACCAGGATGTGGGCAATCTTAAAGACTAATGTGTACATTTATGCAGATACAGTCTTCTGGGAACCAGCTTGTTTTAATCATAAAAGAAGCCTTCAAGTAAATTTAATGAGGAGTTGGTTGAGGAATTTATTCTGAAACTTTAAACTATGTGTAAATTCCTGAGGATCAAATTAAGTTGAAGGTAAATAATGTTCAAAATGGTGTTTCAGTCAAGGCTGCCTAAAAGCTGGAGACACAAAGATCCTGCTTAGAGAACTTTTATTTTCCAGCCAGAGACTTCCTTAAGGAGCCCAGACAGATGCCATATGTCGATGATAAAACAACATCTTTCACAATGTGACATTTGGAGCCTGCTCAAAAGATCAGTCATTTTTGTCTTTTCTAAGGTTGTCACCTTTAAAATAAATGCCAAACAGTTATGAACTGGAAAAAGAGTAATTTTCAATAGTTATAGGTGTCATCACTGATGAAACATCCATAAGCAGATGTTTTGCTTTACATGCAGGGAAGTTCTGGATAAAAGAAACACTGTGACAAGGACATCTGTGTCAAGCGTGCTTTAAAAAACCCTGTCTTTGAGCTCTTCTTCTCTCAGTGAGAGGATTCTTGGTGTACATTTTTCCTACATTTAAAAAATGGTGCACATGAAGATATTTAATGATTTACCTTTTGAATCATATTATTTATTTGAAGTTCTGAAGTCTAGTCAGAGGTACAGTAGTAGACAAACATGCACACACACACACACATACACAGACAGACACAGAGTTGTACACAAACACAATACCTTCTGTTTCTCTCTCTCATTTTCATAGAATAGAAGCATAAAATGGGTTTGGTTGGAAGGAACCTCTAAAAATCTTATAATCCAACCCCATGCAATGAGCTGGAACATCTTGAGCTGTATCAAAGGCCTTAAATGTTTTCAGGATTGGGGCATCTGCCACCTCTTTGGGTAACCTGTGCCAGTGTCTTACCACCCTTAATGTAAAAAATCTGTTCAATGTATCTAGTGTGAACCTATTCTCTTTCAGTTAAACATTACCCTTTGTCTATCACTACAGGCCCTATTAAAAAGTTTCTCCCCATCTTTCTTTTAAGCCCCTTTAAGTATTGAAAGACCAAAATAAAGTCTCCCTGGAATCTTCTCTTCTCCAGGCTGAACAGCTCGAATTCTCTCAGCCTGTCCTTAATTGAAATATTTTTCTGCAAGTGGTTGATCATGCACTGAATGGTGCTGGCAATATACATTGCCTGGACTTCCCAGCTGGACGTTGTCATTTAATACGCAATTCTTAAACAAAGAAGTATTTTATAATGGTGTCAGATATGCAGATGAATCAGAGTAAACATCTAAAGGCTAAGTATGTTGGTATCATGAGGTACAGCTTGATCATATGAGTGCTCGCTGATGTATCTTGCAGATCCGCAGTTTCATATTAAATTTTTCTAGTGTTAATGGGGAATAAATAAGATCATATTTTACCTTCCTAAGCAGCATTTTTGGGTGGAAGATCTCAGTGAGACAGAGAATATGACGAAACATTAAAAAAAAAAAACCACCAAAAAACCCATGCAAATGATATTGCTTAGGCATATCCTTAACATATTTTCCTCTAGAGCATACTGAGCTGATACATATATGGTTTGAAATTATGTGGAGCTTGTATTATCTGTGTCCTGGTCTTGTCTCTTTGTCAGTAATTTTACAGTGTTCAGAAACTTCTCAAGCATATTGGGGGATAAAAAAAGAAGGTGCCTCCAAGCTGCCAAAAGTGTATTTCTCTGTCCTGCATATGCACTGAATAACTCCTATGAGAAGTCCCATAGAACTTGTAAGCAAACCTGCACAGGCAGAAAACCCTAAATTCAGAGTAGGTGTAATGAGATGATGTCCGATGGGAAAGGAAGGTATATGGAAGGAGAAAGAGTGGGCTTAAGCAAATGGTTGTGCTGTGGTTCTGCTGCAAAGAATCTGAATTTCTATTTTCTTTATTTAGGCCAGAATCCTGCAAACTCTTGCACGGGTAAGCAATTTTATACACATGAATGGTCCCATTCAATTCAAAACACAAACTCATTACCAAAGATAAATACAGACATGTCTACAAGATTACAGCCTTACCCTGAGAGCATGCTTGTTTCTGGTTTGTATGTCACTTCACATGCTGGTGATTGTGAACAAATATCCATGAAGGAAAAAACAGAAGGGAAATCATACCACTTGATTTGGCAGGATGGAGTAGTCCAGGAGGCACTGTTCTCACAGGAGGTAGAGCCCTGCAGATGTGTACAGCTGAAAGGGACAATGATTTTTTCACTGCCTTGAAAAAAGCAGAAAAGTGGGATTCAGAGGGTAAGAAATGTTTGAGCTACATAAAAGGTTCTTCTTGTGGAAGTTTCTGACAAGGAGGTCAGCACCGGAATGAGAACAAGATGAGTATCATGGCTCTGAGAACTCAGTAATAAAAAACAGTCAAAAGGAAGATAATATAAAGTGCAACAGGAATACATATGGGACAAAAGGGTTTAAAGAATATACTACATCTTCAGAAAAGGCAGACATCAGATAATCAGATTTGGTTATAAAACGCAGAAAACTTACCCCACAGAGAGCTTAGATTTTTTGTGAGAAAATCAAATAATTTGGATAAAAAGACTTACAGATGAATGTTACTGCTTTTTCAACAGCAAATGTATGGGGTTTTTTTTTTTTTGTTTGGTTTTTTGTTTTGGTGTTTTTTGTTTTTTTTTTTTTTAAGGAAAAGGTTTGATCTCCCAACATTTTAACTTAGTTGCAGCATCACTTTCTTGTAGGAAGAATATTTAATCAGCCTCAGGGACAGCTGAAACCTATGGGAAGTGCAGGTGATAAGGTGATAACTATGTCAGAAAAATCAGATCCTAAATGGCTTCAGGCATGCTACGTGATTGCTAGAAGTTTTAATTCATGAAAAGGACTGCAGAAGGTGGCATGGCAATGATGAGGTTCCTGTTTCTAGCTGGCCTCCTGCTGGAAGTGTAGGGAAGGCTGAAACCCTGATGGTTATGTCACAAGAATAACCTCACAAGCAATGGCATCCCCTAACTCACCAGAAATGCTAAGATGGCCAGTGATAACTTTCCCTAGTATTTATTTCCACCCAATGAGTGATAGTGCCAGCTCTGAAAGCCTGGCTTGCAGACTTTGCTTTGCAATAAGGGTGATTGCCTTTGGGACAGCTATGGTGGTGCTGTCTCCAGCTACATGTGCCACCTCACTCTGCATGAATCCCCAGCTCAGGTAATAGTTGCTGGATTGCTACCACTGCTACCCTGAGACATTCATTAAAATAAAAAATGGAATGTCAGTTTATATTAACACATCATATGGTAAACAACTGGATTTCACCTGCTGCTTCACCAAGACCTGATCTTTCTTTGCATCAGAGATGAGAGTCCCTAAGAGATGGCATGGTAGGAGAGCTCATGTCTGAACCACCACAGCATCCCTAGGCAAAGTGCCCCCATTCAGCAATCTGAACTCAATGTCTCAATTCTCATCAGGGATAGATTTTAAGTCTTACAGGGTCTCTTTTCATGCTCAGTTCTCTTTCACAAGGTAGTGTAAGAATTAGCTATTTAACAAGTGCAATGTCCAGAAAGTGTTACTATTTCAGTCTTTGTGGTAATTTGTCCATACTGGAATTATATTTGTGATGGTGGTTTTCTGGCATGGAATCCCATTTTCCTACAAGCTGGATTGGGACCAACAGAAACAGCGAATACTAGATCAAAAATACAGTTGGAGAAACTCTCACTTTTTGTAACAACACTTTGGAATAATAATAATTTTTATTTTTGGTTGTAGGTCTTTCTGAAACAGCTTCTTTTCTTCCATTTCCTGGCAGGCAGAAGCCCATGTCCCCACACTACCATTAGCCACACTCGGAGTGTAAGGAGGAGCTGCAGTCCTTCTGTGAGGTCCTTAGAACTAGACCATTCTCTCCCATTTTTGCAGCAGCCTAGGAGAAATCCCTAACAGCCCAACACAGGACCTTCCAGACCCGCAGACTGTGACGATCACACTGGTTTGTGGACTGCATCCTGGGTATGGGGGTAGAATGCCTCCAGGGACCCACATCTTAAGGGTGACTTCCCTCTGTGTGTGGGGACCTTCCATAAAGCTATACACTACCTAACTGCCACAGGGAGGTCTTCTTAATGTTCAGATCTTTGCATGATAAATAACTACTGAATGTGAATCAAGGCAATTAACTCTGTAGCTACAGTGCAGGGGACTTTCTAATGTTGACTTAAGCTATGTGGGAGGCAGAGTGAATATTCTGCAGTAACCCTACAAGCTAGGAGATAGAAAACAATTGTCTCACAGCATTTTCTTAGTGTCCTGATTCCTTTTAAATGAGCTCCATTAACACTGAGACACAGAGATCAGTTAATTGTGGTTGTTGAGACATTGCAAATTGTCCTTCCTATGGCTGTTTTAATTAAAACACCTGCTTTCTAGTTTATCGTGTCAATATTGCACCTGTTTATTCTGTGCAGATACAAAGTAATGGTTATGAAAGAAAACTTCTTCTTTCTTTGAGCCATTCCAAGTCAGCAAGATTAAATTGCAAACTGGCAATTTATCTGGCATTTCTGAGTCTGCCTATCTGTTGATTAGCATGCGCGTGCCTAGAATATTCAAATTTTGTCGTAAGACATGCCTCTTTGCACATCTGAGAAAAGATTTCCTACTGGTAAGCAGTTCTTTGATACCGTCAGATTCTATCAAATCTATCTTTGATTTTAAAAGCAAACAAATGGGAGGGGGTTGTCACTGCTTTCAATTCAAACCTTTCAAACATCAGCTTTACTATTTAGTCTATAATAACACTGTTCTACTACATAACAATATTTACTTGCCTTCTAGACAGAATTTCTTTCACAGCATGCTTTGGATTATATTTCTATGATGTAAAGAAATTATTTTTCTTGGCTGAGCACCAGTTTCTTTAATTTTTCTCCATATTTCTTTCCAGAAGCACCTCTAATGGACTTCTCCTGACTGCCTTGCAAGCTCTGCAATAAACAAGAGGGATTTCCAGTTTTGTTGATTGGGGGTGACTTTCAGGTTTTGTGCTGGTCTGCAATTAGAGATATCCTTGAGTCATGGAGTATCCTTCAGCATCTCTGCTTTGTATAACAATCACCAATTTCTGCTTTCCCACCACTCGGCACTTGGCAGTGCATTCTGGCAGAAAGCACTCCCAGTCCCACCCCCATCCTCAAAATGTCTCTGAGTGTGGACTAGTGAGGCTGTGTATTAATATTTCTTTGGGTTGCCTCTGAGGAGACACATTTCTTCGTCTGGGTTTGAGCACTAGACAAAGTCAATAGTACAGCAAAGATGAGATGTGTTAGCCAGACCTAAGATCAGACTTTTGATTTGAAACAAAAGTCACAGATGAAGAAAACAACATCATTAAATGATACTAAATACTCTTTTCTCATCGTCTCTTACCTAGGATACTAATATCTTGGCCTACTGTCACATGTAGGTAGGCCTTTAGTGTTTCAGAGCAACATCTGCATACCCGTAGGGTTATCCTTGGTTTGAAATGTAAAACTTACCTGGTACCCTGTCCACCCAGATGGGGCTTTCCTAGGAAGCCCCATCACCTTCTCAATCTGTTTTCATTGCTGTCCTAATTTTTGATACTTTAGAAGTCATGTTTTGGGTTTCAGGTATAAATATTTCTGATGCAGAGACACTGTGGGAACTTATTGAAACTCCTTTTCTCTTGCTTATCCTGGTGGTAGGTGAATTTTTTTGAGGCTGTTGGCTCTTCCTGAAGGCAGACACAAAACCTGCTTTGTGGTACTAGTGCCTGGAAGCTCACAACCGTTTGGCAGTAATGCACTCATATAAAATATATAAATAATTGATTGTAAACACATTCTACACTTCTGGCACATTACAAGTTTAGACTGCATACAAAGAAATTAATGTAGACAAACTTGGGAAGTTTTTTGTATATCTGCGATTGCAAGTCTCTGTATACATTTTTTTTTCTTAAAGTTGAGTTTCTAGGACTTGAGTTTCTTTAACTTTGGGCTAGGGAGATTTTGAGCAATAAATACTTTATTCTCACCTTCACATTGACCACAGGAGATAACAATGAGTCAGAAATGCTTACTTGAATTGTGTGGTGTGTATCACTTGCTAACAGAGAGTGGACTGATACTTAGTCAGGCCGTGAGTACACCAGGCTTGGGTTGAGAGCCAATAGACTACAGATTTATAACAAGTCATGAGAGTATGGATTTGTTTTCATAGGCTTGATTGCACTTCCTTAGTCTCTGACTTGCTGTCTGAGTTACAGTTCTCTGTAACAGATGTCATAGCTGCTTATCCCAGTGAGAAATGAAGAAAAAGTGGAGGTCCCAAATAGCTACAGCTCCTAGAGCCTTGACAGACTAGCTTGAGTATCTGAGAAAACCCTCAGCTAGAACTATTCACTAGATCTCATTCAGAAAAGAAAGGAAGAGTGAGTGTACTTGATACTTGTAACATTCCAGCTTCAGAGGCACAAGCTCACCGGCTCAGCCGGGAGTTTTACTTTAAAATGTATATAGGGTTCTTTAATACCTTGAGGTAGCATGAAGAGAATAAGCCACACATTTTTTCCCCAATAAGGAATTTTACTGTTAATTTAGGGGTGAAAATAAAGGAGCTTGGCAAAAGTTCAGAGGGGCATCACAAAAGCTAGACAAAACATTTCACCACTGTACCAAACCAGCACATACTAATCCCCACCACCATTCTGTCAAATCCAATCCCTCCAAGCTTTAAGCTATCCAAAACATCCAGGAAAGGAGCAAAGAAAGAGAAGAGGAGGGAGCAAGAAGAGAGAAGAAGGAGAAAGAGGTGGAAACAGATTACATAGCTCCCATTGGAACCTTGTGGAAGACCACCTCTCACATGCCCAAATGGCAGGGCTGTGATAGTGTGGCAAACATATGCCTTTGGTTTTATCTGCACTGGTTCATATGGCCAACCCCAGGCACGGCCTCTGACCCACCAGCCACTCTGGGGTTCCAGTCCAAGGTGAGGGCCAATGTTCTCACTGTCCCTACCAATTTGAGCCTGGGTCAGGGGCTCCAGGAGCTGTGGGGTGTTGAAGATTTCCTGGGCTGCTTTTGAGTGGCAGCTGCTCCAGGGCCCTGCCACGAGGGATAAAATGCCACCCCACCTCCGAGGTTTGACTTATCCCTTCCCCCTCCACACACACCCCCCCACATCCACACCCCCCTCTCAAGGTGGTTCCAACCCAACAATTACTGATCTGGTGTATAATAATACTCATGGAAATCTGGACACAAAATTTCTTTAGGCTTGACTGTATAGTTGCAAGCTGTCAGTGAGAGGGGATCCTTTGAGCTCTGCAAAAGTGTGTAACTCACCATCCCACAAGTATTGCAAACACCTCTCCTTCTACCTATCATTTTTGGACACTTCTTAGATTGTTTTATTTTTAAACTTGTTTTGTCACACTGTTCTGAAACAATTTGAATTGAGCTCACAGTTGTTACATTTGGACTGTGTCAAGCTCATTCAAGTTTGTTTCTATAGCAGAGACTAAAAGTCAAGATGAGCTTTTCTACAGTCCTAGAGGGGAGAAAAAGCAGTCAATCAATTTCAGTAGTGCAATGTTCTACTTTTGGTCGCTAGTTTTTCTACTGGCTTTTAAAAATGATGCTTGAATTTCAGGCTTTATGGGCTATGATTTAAAAACACTGTCCTTGATGTCAGCTTCTGGTAAGTGTGCCTTTTCACACTTTATTGTGTATTAGTTGCTCACTGTGTATAAGTATCTGTTCTGAAAATGAATGTCTCCACCTGTCTCTTAGGAGAAGAGATTTTAACATTAGAAGAACCTCTTGAGAAGTACTTGTTTCTTTAATACATAGAGGCTTTTCTGGTCTACTTGCTTATTTTCCTTTTCAAGTTAGCCTTGATGAAAACAGTCTTCATGGAAAAGAACATGTCCTCTGTTGTACTCAATTTCTCTCTATGTCCCCAGAACTATAACATTTTGTTCCCAACTGAACCGGAATTGATACAAACAGTTTAGACAAAGGAAGGTATTTTCGGTTTATGTGTTCAAATAGTCAAGTGGAAGAAGACAAACAGTGATTCTCAAAGCCACGTCTTTCTTAACATAAAATAATAGATTGGTTCAGAAGGGATCTTTAAAGCTCATCTAGTACAACCCCCTTGCAAAAAGCAAGAAGATCTTCAACTAGATCAGGTTGCTCAGAGCACTGTTCAATCTGACCTTGAATATTTCCAGGAATGTGGCATCCACAACCTTTCTGGGCAACTCGTGCCAGTATATTACCACCTTCATGGTAAAAAAATTCTTCCTTATATCTAGTCTGAATCTACTCTCTTATAGTTGGAAACCATTGCCCCTTGTTCTAGTGCTACAGACCCTATTAAAACGTCTTTCTCTGTCTTTCCTGTAAGCACCCTTTAAGTATTAAAAGGCTGCAGTTAGGTATCCCTGAAGCTCTATTCTTCAGGCTGAACAACCCCAACTCTTTTGGCCTTTCCTCATAGGAGAAGTGTTTCATCACTTCAATAAATTTTGTGGCCCTCCTCTGTACTCATTCCAACAGGTCTGTGTCCTTTCTGTGCTGGGGACTCCAGAGCTGGACACAGTACTACAGGTAGGGGTCTCACCAGAATGGAGCAGAGGAGTAGAATCACCTCCCTCAACTTGCTGGCCGCTCTTCTAGTGAGGCAGCCCAGGATACAGTTGGCTTTCTGTATTGTGAGCACATACGGCCTGATACTCCTCAACAGTTTCATATATTTTTCACTTAACCCTGTCAGTCCTTCTCTCTACTTTGTAGTCATTTGCATAAATGGAAAGGTCATGGAATGGATAATTTGCTAAAACACAGGAGATTGAAGGGATTAATAAATAGCCATCTCCTGTGACAGAAGGATTTAATTAGTGAAGAGATCTGTGCTGTTCAACTTGTTCATACAAGGTTTGGAAAAAGGCATCAACAGCAAAGTGACAAAGGTTGTTGATGACACAGTTATTCAAAATATTAAGGATGAGCTACAGAAAAAGTACAACCCCAGGGAGCCAGGCAATAAAAGGCCAGATGAAACTCAGCATACATATGTGTAATGTGATTTGCGTGGTGAAGAAAGCAATTCTAGCTTTATACAAGGGCTCTAGGCTGACCATTGCTTTGAGGAGCAACTGGATTTTGGTGTTATGATTGACAATTCCATGTAAACTTCTGTAACACTCCAATCCTGGGCTGTTTGCTCACAGGTTCTGGTAAGAATATTGCTTTAGTATTTATACATATATAGGGCTCTTTAATACCTTACGAGAATGTCCAGGAAATAAACCACAGGCTTGTTTCTAAGGAGTTTCTTTATTAATTTAGGGGAGAAAATAAGGGAACTTGGCAGTGGTTCCAAAGGGCAACACACTAGCTAAACAAAATGTTCTACCACAATACCAGCTCAGAACATATTAATCAACAACACCCAAGACAATATTCAACCAATTCACCACATTTAAGTCAAATCCAATCCCTCCAGCTCCAAGCCACCTGAAGCATCAAGAAAAGGAGTAAAGGAAACAGAGGAAGCAAGAAAAGAGAGAAGGAGAAAGACAAAGAGATAACTACTGCTGAAACTTTGTGGAAGACCAGCTCTCACATGTCCAGGTGGAAGGGCCATGACACGAGCCACCCCTATGCCTTTGGTTTTATCTGTTCTGGTCCCTGTGGCCAAGCCCCTCAGGAGGGGCCTCTGACCCACTGGCCACTCTGGGGTCCCCTGCCAGGGTGAGGGCAGTGGACTCACTGTCCCTGTCAGTCCAAGCTGGGTCAGGAGCTCCAGGAGCTATGGGGGGTTATAGTTTTCCCAGGCTGTTTGTGACTGACAGCCACTCCAGGTCTTCCCCATGTGAGCTCCAGGGACTGCCATGAGGGATGTGACACCACCCCATCTCTATGAGGTTTGACCCATCACTTCCCCCTCCACCCCAACCCACCCCCGCCCCCGCCCTGGTGGTTCTGACCCCATAATAACTAATCTGATGTGTAACAACATCTGTTCAGTGTTTTTTGGTAACTAAGAAAACACAAATAAAACATTCATGCCAAAAGAAAGGACTTAGGAGAACTGGTGTGAAAGAAAAAATTGACTGTTGAAACTTCAATATGAAGAAATCATAACTTTCAGGGAAAATATGTGTAAGGTTTACCAATCACCACAAGGAAAAACTTCTACTTGTTCACTGTCTCTTTACAATGCTAGAAATAGGGCTCAAAAATGCAGCTTGTGGGAGCCAGGGTCTAATTTAAATCTACCTTCTTTCAGTTTAAAACCATTTCTCCTTTTCATTGGAGATGTTACTAGAGATTTCAATTAAAAATATCATGATTTTTGAAATAAAACAAATACAGTGGCATATTGTACCTAAACATGTAGTCAGGGGTTGTGTAATCACTCTCACCCATCACAATAATAAATAAAAATAAAATAAAAATAAAATTCACATTAGGATATATAAGTATTTCATAATATAATAGCTATTTAATTTCTGTAGTGCCTTACTGAATGAACTGTGCAGTACTGAGCTAATATCATTGTGGCATTTACACTAGATATTCTGTTTACAGGCTGAAAATATTCCCTGAAAAAGAACTGTGATTTGGGTGATCAGTGAGTGTTAGCAGATCTAATGCACATTTTTTCTTTCTTTCTGGAAGCAGGCAAGCTCCTTAAAGACCAACGTTTATCTATATAAATTGTTCTGCTCATTTAAGGTAAACCGGCAGGAGAAAAGAACCCAACTCACAAAAAGACTGCAAGTCAGAACTACAATTTAATAAACAGATCACAGTAAGTACAAGGTTACAGAGGGACTAGACCATTTGACCCACAGAAACAGGCATATAGCCCAGCACCCTGGGGCACGAACAGGAGGGTGTTCGTCAGCCCCTGTGCTGGGCCCCACCTTGCCCCCCTGAGTACAAAGTAAAAGGAAAGAGGAAACCTGTTCATGAGGATAATGGTCTAGTCAAGAGTGGCAGTAGCAGTCCTGCTGAGGGTCTGATCCTTCTCTGAATCCCACGAGGGAGAGAGTAGCCCAGTCCTAAACCCCCCAGTGTATATATATGCTTAGGCTCAGGTGGGAGTGCTCAGTACCTCCCCCAGGGTGGGGAGTTTCACAATGGGTGATTTACACTCTGAGGTGAATCATGGCATATTTTTGGAAACCCTGATGGCCCATTAGCAGACATGACCCCTCAGGCTGGGTGTGA